>CM054144.1:41272086-41279586 GCA_028751875.1 Rapana venosa
TATTTCTTTTCTTGTTTGTTCGTGCTTCCTTTCTCTCTTCCTTTATTCTTCTTTTCTGTTTATTTATGTTTTGTATCTTAATGTACATTTGCTGTATATTTTAGGAACAGAAAAGAGCTTTCTTTCTGATCGCGATATCAATACTTTTGTGATTGAAAAGGCGTGTCTTTCTGTCGTGTCTGCTTATCTGCCCTTATGTCTGTCTGTCTGTCTGTCTGTCTGTCTTTATGTCATGTCTGTCCACTGGTTTTTTTCTCTCTAGAATTTCGGATTTCTGTGAAGATTGATATTTGTAATAGTATCATCCTGTTTCTCTGGCTTTTCATTCATTCATTCATTCATTCATTCATTCATTCATTCATTCATTCATTCATTCATTCATTCATTCATTCATTCGTTTGTTCGTTCGTTCGTTCGTTCGTTCGTTCGTTCATTCATTCGTTCGTTCATTGATTTATTCAGTCAGATAGTCACTCACTCTGTTTGTCTTTCCCTATCTCTCTATTTCACAATCTGTTCTTGGTTCTCTTTGTCTTTGTCTATGCCTCTTTTCACCTCTGTCTGTCTGTTTGTCTGTCTGTCTCTGTCTCTCTCTCTCTCTCTCCTTCTTCCTCCCTCCCTCTTCTCTCTTTCTCTCTCTCCTTGCCTCTGCCATTTTGCTTTTATTTGTGTCTCTTTGTGTTCCATCCTTCCATCACTATATTCCTTACTTCCTCGCGTCTTCTCTCTCTCTCTGTGACTCTCTCTCTCTCTCTCTGTTTCCCTCTGTCTGTCTGTCCCTGTCTCTGTCTCTCTCTGTCTCTCTCTGCCTCTTTCTCTCTCTCTGTTTTCTTCCTTCAGTTTGTCTGTCTCTGTCTGTCTCTCTCTGTTTCCCTCCCTCTGTCTGTCTGTCCATGTCTCTGTCTCTCACTCTGTATCTCTCTGTCTCTTTCTCTCTCTCTGTTTTCCTCCTTCTGTCTGTCTGTCTGTCTATCTGTCTGTCTCTGTGTCTCTGTGTCCCATGTTTACAGATGTTGGTGATGGTCATCAAAGGGCAGCAGTGTAGGGGTATGTTACAGGTCTCTGTCTGTCTGTCTTTCTGTCTGTCTCTCTCTTCCTCTCTCTCTCTGTGTCTCTCTGTTTCCCTACCTCTGACTTTCTGTCTCTGTCTCTCTCTAACTCTGTCTGTCCTTTCTGTCTTTCTGTCTCCCCCTCCTCTCTCCCTCCCTCCCTCTCTCTCTGTCTCTGTGTCTCTGTGTCCCATGTCTACAGATGTTGATGACGGTCATCAAAGGGCAGCAGTGTAGGGATGTGTTAAAGTGATGTTGACAGCCGTCCTCCTCCCTTGATGGGGATGCTGACCTTGCGCACACTGTCTGTCTCTGTCTGTCTGTCTGTCTCTGTCTGTCTGTCTGTTTGTCTCTCTCTCTCTCTCTCCCCCCCTCTCTCTCTCTCTCTCTTCCCCCTCACTCTCTGTGTCTCTCTGTTTTCCTACCTCTGTCTCTGCCTGTCTCTGTCTCTCTCTAACTCTCTCTCTCTCTCTCTCTCTCTCTCTCTCCGTCTTTCTGTCTCCCCCATCCTCTCTCCCTCCATTCCTCCCTCTCTGTCTCTGTCTCTGTGTCTCTGTGTCCCATGTCTACAGACGTTGATGACGGTCATCAAAGGGCAGCAGTGTAGGGATGTGTTAAAGTGATGTTGGCAGCCGTCCTCCTCTCTTGATGGGGATGCTGAGCTGACCTTGGGCACACTGTCTGTCTCTGTCTGTCTGTCTCTGTCTGTCTGTCTGTTTGTCTCTCTCTCTCTCTCTTCCTCCTCTCTCTCTCTCTCTCTCTCTCTCTCTCTCTCTCTCTCTCTTTTCCTCTCTCTCTGTGTTTCTCTGTTTCCCTACCTCTGACTGTCTGTCTCTGTCTCTCTCTAACTCTCTCTGTCTCTCTTGTCTTTCTGTCTCACCCTCCTCTCTCCCTCCATTCCTCCCTCTCTGTCTCTGTCTCTGTGTCTCTGTGTCCCATGTCTACAGATGTTGATGACGGTCATCAAAGGGCAGCAGTGTAGGGATGTGTTACAGTGATGTTGGCAGCCGTCCTCCTCTCTTGATGGGGGATGCTGACCTTGCGCACACTGTCTGTCTCTGTCTGTCTGTCTGTCTCTGTCTGTCTGTCTGTTTGTCTCTCTCTCTCTCTCTCTCTCTCTGTCTGTCTCTCTGTCTCTCTCTCTCTCTCTCTCTCTCTCTCTCTCTTCCCCCCTCTCTCTCTGTGTCTCTCTGTTTCCCTACCTCTGTCTGCCTGTCTCTGTCTCTCTCTAACTCTCTCTGTCTCTTTCTGTCTTTCTGTCTCACCCTCCTCTCTCTCTCCCTCCATTCCTCCCTCTCTCTCTCTGTCTCTCTGTGTCTCTGTGTCCCATGTCTACAGACGTTGATGACGGTCATCAAAGGGCAGCAGTGTAGGGATGTGTTACAGTGATGTTGACAGCCGTCCTTCCCTCTTGATGGGGATGATGACCTTGCGCACACTGTCTGTCTCTGTCTGTCTGTCCTTCTGTCTTTCTGTCTGTCTGTCTGTCTGTCTGTCTGTCTCTCTCTCTCTCTCCCCTCTCTCTCTCTCTCTCTCTCTCTGCCCCTCTCCCCCTCCCTCCCTCCGTCTCCCTCCCCCCTCTCTCTGTCTGTTTGTAGTATCTGTGTTTCTGACTCCCCTCCTATCTCTTCCTCTGTTTCTGTCTGTCAGCCTATCTGTTTGTCTGTCTTTTTGTCTGTCTCTCCTCTGTCTGTATCTGTCTGTCTGTCTGTCTGTCTATCTATCTATCTATCTATCTATCTATCTATCTATCTATCTATCTATCTATCTACTGTCTGTCTGTCTGTCTGTCTATCTATCTATCTATCTATCTATCTATCTGTCTGTCTGTCTGTCTGTCTATCTATCTATCTATCTATCTATCTATCTATCTGTCTGTCTGTCTATCTATCTTCCTCTCTGTCCCCCCCCCTGTCTGTCTGTCTGTATGTCTTTCCGCCACTGTCTCTCTCTGTCTCTGTCTGTCTATATCTGTCTCTCTCTCCCCCTCCCTCTCTCCCCCTCCCTCTCTCTTTACCCCTCTCTCTCCTCCCTCTCTCTCTCTCTCCCTACCTCCCCCCTTCCTATCTACCCCCTCTCCTGCTCTGCTGGTTTTTTTCTCTCTCTGGGATCTGTCAGAAATGTGTTGACTGCTGCATCCACTTCAACTGTTTGCAGCTTTCCATCCTAAAACACGTACCTGACTTTTTGTCTGTTCCTCTACCTGCCTGTCTGTCTGTCATTTCACATGCCATCAGGTTTTTTTGTTCGTCTTTTTTGTTTTTGTTTGGTACCATTCCTGCCTGACACTTTCTTAGAAGAGATTAAGTTTTCTGCACAATAAATAGAACATCACAAAATAGTTGTACAAATCCTATTATACTCTGTACATGTCAGAAAACAACAACAACACCATGTCGAAGTATCCATGAAGGCACGGAGAGAGAGAGAGAGAGAGAGAGAGAGAGAGAGAGAGAGAGAGAGAGAAGAGAAGATACAGACAGACAGACAGATAGGCAGACAGACAGGAAGATAAAGACAGTCCTTCGGATGAGACTATAAACCAATGTCCCCGTGTGCGAACTCGCACAAAATATCTTGCGCACACGTTTAAACCCGTTCCGCTTTCCGGAAAAGTAGGCCATTGTGTGCTTGTGTGAACGGATGACAAAATTTACAAAACTGCACACACATAGGGACTGGATGTAAAATAAAAGCACACGGGTGTTTCTTCCATTATCCTCGAAATAAAAGATTTTTTTAAAAAAGGAAACGAAAAGAAGGGAGGGAGAAGAGAGAGAGGGGGGGGCAGAGGGAGAGAGAGAGAGAGGAGGAGGAGAGAGGAGAGAGAGAGAGAGAGAGAGAGAGAGGAGAGAGAGAGAGAGAGAGAGAGAGAGGGAGAGGAGAGAGAGAGAGGAGAGAGATGAGAGAGAGAGAGAGAGAGAGAGTAGAGAGATGATGAGAGTAGATGGAGAGAGAGAGAGGGAGTGTGTGTGTGTGTGTGTTCGTTGATGGCCAGGAAGAGGGTCTCCTGTTCCTTCAGTTCACCTTTCATTTCAATGCACTCCATTTCCGCTGCCCACTCTGCGCAGTCTCACTCGCCACGAAATGTTGATGTTATTTCCTGTCCTTTGACACACGCACCTCTTATTCCACAGACGAGGATTAAGCTACCTGAAAGTAGAGCATAATGTACTGGTGCTGAGTTCCAAACGCATATGCATGCAGCTCCAAATGCACATGCATGCAGCTCCAAACGCACATGCATGCAGTATCAAACGCACATGCATGCAGTATCAAACGCACATGCATGCAGTATCAAACGCACATGCATGCAGTATCAAACGCACATGCATGCAGTATCAAACGCACATGCATGCAGTATCAAACGCACATGCATGCAGGGAAGTAAGGGCAGGGCAAGGCAAGGCAAGGCAAAACTGGGCAATTCGAGCAACACAGGGCAAACTAGGGCAAGGCCAGGCCATTGTAAGGTAAGGTAAGGTTAGGCAAAACCAGAGAAGGAGAGGGCAAAGCAAAAAAAAACAAACCCAAACAAAGTTCATTTAAAGACACCGAGGGAAGTACAGTACAGGTGGGTTAGATGTGCCCGTACCTCAAAACAGTGATGCATAATTCATTGAACAATACACCCACACACACCACCTGCATTGAAGTAGGGCGAGGCAAGGCAAGGGAAGGTTAGGTAAAGCAAGGCAAGGTTAGGTAAAGCAAGGCAAGGTTATGCAAAACAAGTCAAGGTTAGGTAAAGCAAGGCAGGGTAAGGTAAAGCAAGGCAGGGTAAGGTAATGTAAAGCAAGGCAAGGTTAGGTAAAGCAAGGGAAGGTCATGTAAAGCAAGGCAGGGTAAGGTAATGTAAAGCAAGGCAAGGTTAGGTAAAGCAAAGCAAGGTAATGTAAAGCAAGGCAAGGTTATGTAAAACAAGGCAAGGTTAGGTAAAACAAGGCAAGGTTAGGTAAAGCAAGGCAAGGTAAGGCAAAGCAAAGAAAGTAAGGTAAAGCAAGGCAATGTTTGGTAAAGTAAGGCAAGGTAAGGTAAAACAAGGCAAGATTAGGTAAAGCAAGGCAAGGTTAGGTAAAACAAGGCAAGGTTAGGTAAAAGAAGCAAGGTTAGGTAAAGCAAGGCAAGATAAGGTAAAACAAGGCAAGGTTAGGTAAAACAAGGCAAGGTTAGGTAAAGCAAGGCAAGATAAGGTAAAACAAGGCAAGGTTAGGTAAAGCAAGGCAAGGTAAGGTAAAGCAAGGCAATGTTAGGTAAAACAAGGCAAGGTAAGGTAAAGCAAGGGAAGGTTAGATAAAGCAATGGAAGATTAGGTAAAGCAATGGAAGATTAGGTAAATAGGTAAAGCAATGGAGGGTTCGGTAAAGCAAGGCAAGACAAGGAAAGGCAAGGCGAAGTAAGGTAAGGTAAGGCGATGCAAGACAAGGCAAGTGGCAAGGCAAGGTAAAGTAAGGCATAGGAAGCCAAGCAAGACCAGACAAAGCAGAGAAAATAAAAACAGCAAGCAATGGAAGGCAAGGCAAGGCAAAGCAAAGTTTCATTTCAAAGTCTCTAAGACAGATACAAAAACAAGGATAACTTTCCTTTCTACTACTGGGTTATTGTAACTGCTGTCCATTCCTGCAAAGAAGACTGATTTAAAAAAATTTATATCGAGGATAATGGAATAAGCACTTATGTGCTTTTTTACATCCAGTCCCCGTGTGTATGCGGTTTTGTAAATTTTGTCATCTGTTCCCACCGGCACACAATGGCCTACTCTTACGAACAGCGGAACAGGATTTAACGTGTGCGCAAGATGTTCTGTATGCGTTCGAACACGGGGCCTCGGTTTATAGTCTCAACCGATCGCTCTCTCAGCACACCCACAACATCTGCAACTGAATTCTGGTGTCATTAATATTTTCTCTCTTCTCTGCAGGCCTTTGATGGATGAGACATTGGCCAGGCCTAAAGCTGTGTCAGTTATTGATGTCCGCTAATTGCCAAGGTCTACTCTAATATGTTATTTTGTAAAATATTGTGTTGAGATTGCCTTCAGCCATGACAAGCTTTTTTTTTAACATAACAATCTGCACTCTCCTTTTAAGGAGACAAAAATCCATTGAAATTGGAGTATTGCTGCCTTTAATTATGGCGAGGTACTTTAAAGAAAAACACAGTCATACACGCAAACCTCTCATTCAGAGTGAAGTTTCAATCTCAGAGTGATTCCCAGGTGGGATGAGTGAGTCAGAGTGCACATTCTGGGTGACACCCCCAGAGTGCTAGGCTGGGGAACGCACAACAATAACAGCAACAATTAAGTGTCTGTTCTTTGCATGCATTCCCTGTCAGTCAGTTTGACCTGATCGTCTGATGACTATGTCATTGGATGGATTCTTGCTACGATGCACATACTTGGTTGTTGTTGTTTTTTTTTTCGTTCCTCGGCTAGAGCCCTGCTGTTCACCAATGGTGAGATGTTGCGTATGCGAACGTTTTTGACCATGATAAAGGTAGCTGCATCAGAGTTAGAGTGGACCGGCCTTGAGTGGAACGTATTGCTGCGGAAAGCAGAGGACCGCGAGGAGTGCAGGATGCTGGTTGCAAAATCTTCATTGGTGCCTCCACGGTCCAAGGTACTACGGGGTAGGTGAGGTGAGGTGAGAGACCGTTTTTGATCTCGATGAAGGTAGCCGCATTCCAACTTTGGGAATACATGGTATTTTTAAAGAAATAGATTAATACAGAAAAGGTTTAGAAGAGTACTACTGTCATCAAGTTGAGGAATTAAAACAAAAACCAATTTGAATGTGCTTTGAAAAATTTGAGTCTAGAAAAGGGGGGGAAACCTGGAATATTCTGACATAATACATGTGATACATTATAACATGGTGCTGTATCAGAGGATATGGAATGAGACAATGCAGTGTCCTAGGCATTGGGGAGTACAATGTCCCCATCACGATATTTTTGAATTCAGCTTATTGCACCAAGTCTCTCTAGAAAAAAACAACACCACAACAAAACCTGGTCAGCCAGAATTGTATTGATTTCTTTTGGTCGGTGGATAATTTCTGCAATTATGATTTCTGCAGTGATACGGAAATCTATCAATGCCAGCAGTTATCTCATTACAGTCAATTGTTGGATATTGTGGTGATTTGTTATCCTGATGTTTTATCAGAAGTGCACATCTTAAGATAAACCACATCTATCCTTTTGTCGTGCGTTGGATTCATGATCACCAAAATCATCGCAGGAGAGCTATGCTTATTCTTTTCAAGCATGTATTTGCCCATGGACACCACTTGCCATCAGACATGTAATTTTTCTCTCATTTTTGCCGATGACTGATAGCCAAAGAGCAAACTGGGGGCTAAGTGAAAATTTTTTTAACCTCCAAACAAACCCCCCAAAACCAAAACAACCCCCCCACCAAAACCACGGTTGCAGCATGCAGATGGCG
>CM054144.1:41282086-41287086 GCA_028751875.1 Rapana venosa
TGCGCGTCCCACACATACACACACACACACAAAACACACGTACACACTACTCCCCCCCCCCCACCACACACCAAACACACACACAAACACACCACACACACACACCACTCACACACACACACACACCACACACTCACACAAACACACGTACACGTACACACACACGCACTTTATCTAGTAAAACAGTAGCAAAAAAACAGTTGAGGAACGGGAGAGGGGGCACAAGTCTGGATGGATGGACAAAAAGGAAGAAGGTGGGGTGGAGTGGGGAGGGGTGAGGGTGGGGGTGTGAGAGAGAGAGAGAGAGAGAGAGAGAGAGAGAGAGAGAAAAGGAGAGAGAGAGAGAGAGAGAGAGAGAAAAAGAGAGAAAGGGGAGAGGAGAGAGAAGTAAAAAAAAAAAAAACAACCCACCCAAAACCGGAGTAATCCATCAATAGCTTCATGATATGTTTTTTCAGCTTAGTGGTAGGCAGGGACTTTTTTGGCAAGGGGGTACGGGAGGGGAGGGGAGGGGAGAGGATCGATGACCTGTTTTCATGTGTCGCCCAAACCCCCCCCCCCACCTTCCCCCCCTCAAAGACTGGAGTGAAGAGAACCTAAAGTATAGAGAGATATGGATAAATATATAATAAACAAACAAACAAATAAATAAATAATTATAGAAACCAATGGCAAAAGTAGCGCTATAAATATAGATCAAACAAACACGAAAGGGAAAAAAATCCTTTAAAAAACCAAAACAAAAACAAGGGCGCGCACTCCTCTCTGTCTCATACACGCCACATGCACACACGCACACACATACACACACATATCCCAAAACCACCTCCACAACCACCGCTACCACCACCGCCGCCACCCACCACCACGAGCCCCCCCCCTCCTCTTTCCACCCATACAAAAACAAGGTGCTGGAAAAGATCCCCAAACCCCAAACAAACGTGACCAAGGACATGAACCAGCAATAGGAGTAGTAGCACTAGCAGCAGGAGCCGCACCACAGACACTAATGATAGTTCCACAACAGACATCACCAACCAGCACCAACCAACACCAACCAACAAGAAGAAAAACAGAACAAGAACACCAACACCAACACCACCATCACCCAACAAGACCACCACCACCCAACAAAACCACCACCACCACCACCACCCAACAAGACCACCACCCCCACCACCACCCAACAAGACCACCACCACCACCACCACCAACAAGACCACCACCACCACCACCCCCCAACAAGACCCCCACCACCACCACCCAACAGACCACCACCACCACCACCACCCAACAAGAACGACCACCACCCAACAAGAACGACGACGACCACCACCCCCCAACAAGACCACCACCACCACCACCACCCAACAAGACCACCACCACCACCACCACCAACAAGACCACCACCCCCACCATCACCCAACAAGACCACCACCACCACCACCCAAAAAGACACCAACCACCACCACCAACAAGACCACCACCACCACCCCCCAACAAGAACCAAACCCCTTCAAAAACCCACCACCCAACAAGACCACACCACCACCACCACACCCAACAAGACACACCACACCCCAAAACCCCCACCAAACCCCCCAACAAGACCAACCACCACCACCCAACAAGACCCACCACCACCACCCAACAAGACCACCACCACCACCACCCAACAAGACCACCACCCACCACCACCCAACAAGACCACCACCACCCACCCAACAAGACCCACCACCCCTCCCCCCACCACCCAACAAGCACCACCAACCACCACCACCAAAAGACCACCACCACCACCCAACAAAACCCCACCCACCACCCACAGACCACCACCACCACACCCAACAAAACCCCACCACCACCAACACCCAACAAGAACACAAAACCCCAATACGATGGATGATGAGTGAGATGATGATGATGCGCCCAATGACGCTGATGAATGATAATAATGATGATTGTGATGATAAGGATAAATGACGACGACAACGATGATGATGACATCGAATGACGACGACGACGACTACCACGACGATAATGCTGATAATAACAACCCCCCCTTCCCCCACACCACCACCCCCGAAAAATACAACAGCAACAGCAGCAAGATCAACAACAATAATAACAGCGACAACAACAGCAACATATGCCTGAACGCCTTCGCCTGTGCATGACTCATATAATAATTACTGAGGTAAAAAACCAATCTGCTGCTAATGTCATTTCTGATGTCAGCCGTTTCATGCTTCATAGATGGGAGAGGGAAAGTTGATGAGGAGGGAGGTGAGGGAGGTGGGGGGTGGGGTGGAGGTGGAAAGGGAGAGGGACGGAGGGTGTCATCTTGCAGTTCGAAGACAGAAAGTGAGGAAGGAATGAAGAAGGAAAGAAGGAAGAAAAGAGGAAAAAAGGGAAAAGAAAGAAACGAATGAAGGAAAGAAAGAAGGAAAGAAAAAAGGGAAAAGGAAATAAGAAAGATTGGATGGATAGGTGTGTGTGGGGTGTGTGTGTGTGTGTGTTTTGTGTGGGGTATGTGTGTGTGGCTTTACACGTGGGGCGCAAAAGCATGTGTGCCTGTGCTTGTATGACGAGCACAGAGGTGTGCATTGTGTGTGTGTGTGTGTGTGTGTGTGCATGCGTGCGTGTATGTAAATTGTTGATGTGAACGCTTGTTAACGCCATTCCATCTTTGAATGCATGCGTGCGAATTGGCACGTCCAAATTTGAGCCCTTGTGTGTCACAGTCCGATCCATTTTCATTTCGATGACAGAAATAATGACATCAGACATGACGACATATTTCTTGATGATTTGGGGGAGTTGTGTCCCTTTGATGATCTTTGCGCCCCCCCCCCCCCCCCCCCCCCCCCCCCCCCACTCCCCTTTTGATCAATTTGACCACTTGAGAAGAAAATGCATTCAAATTAGATAAACGTGGGTTTTTATTGTGCCTGCTGTTTGTTTGTTTGTTTTGTTCGGGTTTTATTTTTTTTCTTTTGTTCCTATTTGGAGTTGTTGTTATGTTCGCGTGTCTGTCTCCCTTTTAATCTCTTCTTCTGTCTTTTCTCTCTTTCTCTCTCGTTGCGTTTCTGTCTCTGTCTCTGTCTGTCTGTCTCGTTCTCCCTCTCCATCCCTCTCTCTCTCCCCCTCTCTCCCCCCGTCTCTCTCCTCTCTCCCTCTCCCTCCCCCCCCCCTCTCTCTCTCTCTGCCTGAATCACTCTCTAATCTGCTGCCCTCATTCCCAGCCTCCTACATAGGTTTCCTTTTTTATCCAAAAAAAGAAAAAAGAAAAAGAACATGCATACATGTGCCAATACCAACTTCCATCTCTCTCTCTCTCTGTGTCCCCTTCCTTTCTCCCTCTCTGGTATATATCTATCTGTCAAGATGTTTGCTTCAGGGAAAAAAACTAGGTTAATATATTTGCTTATGTAGAAGATTTAGCGCCCCCACCCCCACCCTCCACCGCCATTTTTTTTCCTTCTTGCTTTTCTCCTCTCACTCTATTTATCCCCTCGGTATTATGCGTATTTCAGGAACAACAGAAAAACAGGGTTTCTAAATGGTCGAGATGTCAATATCCTTGTGTTTTTTTGAAAGCACTGTCCATCTGTCTGTCTGTCTGTCTGCCTGCCTGCCTGCCTGCCTGCCTGCCTGCCTGTCTGTCTGTCTGTCTGTCTGTCTGTCTGCCTGCCTGCCTGTGTGTCTGCCTGCCTGCCTGCCTGCCTGCCTGTCTGCCTGTCTGTCTGTCTGTCTGTCTGTCTACATATCTGTCTGAATTTCTGTAGGCCTGTAGGTCTGTATGTCCTTGTTTCCAATTTTGTGTGTGGTGTTTTTTTCCTTCTTATTTTTGGGTGACAATCTGGGGGTTTGGAAAACCCTTCTAGCCCTTCACCCGTGTTGTCTACTTCTCTGTCTCCGTTTCGTTGTGGTTTGTTTCTCTCCTTCTGTGTAAGCTCTCTTGCTTCATCTATTTTGTGACCCATTTTCTTGTCACTGAGTTCTTGAACAACATTCTCTTTATCGTTTGAAAAACAACCCACCCACTTACCCCAGTTTGCGGAGAGTGCTGACTGCAAACTATGTCAAGAGAGATGGTTCCTCTCCCTCGGTGAATCACACCCCAGACAAGGCATACATGGACTTAGGAATCAAAGTTTTTCTTTTCTCTTTTTTTTGGTCTTTTCTCGGCTAGTAGCTCCAAGGTTCACTTTCGTGAAATTTAAGGTGAAATGTTTTGGGGATATGCAGCCATTTTTAACCCACCACATTCGAACTTCGGGGACAGGGAATCAAGTTTGATTTCTTGACTTCTGCCGAATAATTATCTCCACACAATATTCAGTCTCCCCACGGAACTTCTGCAGCAACATTATAAGGTTTTGACTTCCAAAAGAATCCTTTTTGACTCACAGAATAACCAGCACTCTCTCGTTAAGGAGAAAAATCCTCTGAAGTCGGAGTATGGTTGCCGATATGGCGAGGCACTTGAAAACAGTCATACACGCAAACTTCTCATCCAGTGTACTTCCTATCTCACAGTGATTCCCAGGTGGGATGAGTGAGTGAGTCCAGAGTGCATATTCTGGGTGACTCCCAGAGTGTTAAGCTGGGGAATGAATAACAAGAAGTCTCAGTATTTCGAAAACTGAAAAGTCGGTGACTGCACTCACTAACCACGAGTTGAATCCACTGCCATTTCTTCATCCACATTCATCTTTTTCATCCTCGGCAGCACCTTGCATAGATAGCAACAGACAACTCCTACCAGCCACAAGTTAATTAACGCTAGAAGAATAAAGAATGGAGAAATTTTAGGAGCTTCCTAGAATGTTCTAGAAACTTCAGGAACTCCTTATTGTAGAACATTCCAGAAACTTAATCAATTCTCCAGAATACAAAAACGATCCAGAAATTGCTAGAGCTAATTCCTGATTTTAATTTTTTTTAATTCATATTTTTTCGAGAATTAAAAAAAACAACACCAAACACTCGTCTGC
>CM054144.1:41289586-41304586 GCA_028751875.1 Rapana venosa
GAGAGAGAGTGTGTGTGTGTGTGTGTGTGTGTTTACGTCTCTTGAGAGAGAGAGAGAGAGAGAGAGAGAGAGAGAGAGAGAGAGAGAGAGAGAGAGGGAGAGTGTGTGTGTGTGTGTGTGTGTTTACGTCTCTTGAGAGAAGAGAGAGAGAGAGAGAGAGAGAGAGAGAGAGAGAGAGAGAGAGGTTGTGTGTGTGTGTGTGTGTGTGTTTACGTGTCTTTGTGTGTGTGTGTTTACTTCTCTTGAGTGTGTGTGTTTACGTCTATTGAGGTGTGTGTTGTGTGTGTGGTGTGTGTGTGTGTGTGTGTGTGTGTTTTACGTCTCTTGAGAGAGAGTAGAGATGAGAGAGTGAGGAGAGTAGAGGAGAGAGAGAGGAGAGAGAGAGTGAGAGTGGTATGATAGAGGGAGAGAGAGAGGTGTGGTGGAGTGTGTGTGTGTGTGATGATTAATGTGTGTGTGTGTGTTTACTCTCTTGAAGAGAGTGTGGATGTGTGTGTGTGTTTGTAGTGTGGTGGTGGAGAGTGTGTGTGTTGTGCTGTGTGTGTGTTGTGTGTGTTGTTACGTCTGCTGTGATGATGTGTTGTGCTGTGTTTGTGTGTGTTACGTCTTGAGAGAGTGTGGGTGGCAGATGTTGTCTTGCGTGCGCACGACGCTCTCATAATTATTTCGCATGAAACACTCACACTTCACACTTGAATGTGTGTACTGTCACGCATCTGGCTCTCAAGTAGAGATTGTAGTATCTCTTTATGCACTCAGAATGGTTCTGATAAAGTCTTGCTTCAATTAGATATCTTGGAGGGAAGGGGGGAGGGGGGGCTATGATGGCCAAACGTCTGTTGCCTGTTGTTTCTTGGATCCAAGTTTTGCTAACCATTCTGCTGTGACTGTAGTTACAATAGCCTACTCTCCCACATGGATTCTTTAGATAGATATGATGGGCAGTGCACCGAGTAACGCTTAGACAGCAACTCCTGAGGCCCTGACAAATGCTGCCGTGCGCTGAAGGCCCTCCAGGGGTCCGAAGAGTTTGTTCCTCATCGGCAGGTCAGTAGCGTGTTGGACAGGTCTAGAAGAAGTGTTCCACTGTTCAGGTATATGATATCAATACAGAAAGGGAAACAAAACTTACATCGTCAGTTGGCTGATTCTTGACTTATTTTGCAGGATGACTGAAAAATTTGAGACTAGGAAATGAGAAGAAAAGCTGGCTGGAGTATTCATGACAAACTACGTTTGAAACATAATGACATGGCACTATAGCAAGATGGCCTGGAATAAGACATGCAACATCAGTAGTCAGTGATGAATGCAGTTTACCCCTGACTTTTTTCCCTCCTCCTCACCAGAGTACATCCCACCCCACCCTAGATTTTCAGCCAGAATGACACCAATTCCTTTGCAAGATAGGTGATTCCTGTAATCTGATATGGAAATTTACCAGCGTCAAGAGACATACGTTTATAACCATTCATTGAATATGTATGCAAAAACTATCCAAATATATTTCAGTTAAACTATGTCTTCTATAAATACATCCAGTCTTTCGCTGTGTGTTAGACTAGCGATCAATAAAAAAACGGCACAGATCTACGCCTATCCTTGAAAACAAAGACACTTAGTCGCCCACTAAATGCAGCTTCCCCCTCAGATATTTCATTTTTCTCCGATTTTCGACGATGATGGATTGCCATAGACCAAATTGTGAGCTAAGCGAAATGAGAGGGAGGATGCAGCATGCAGATGGCGGAATTGAAGTGTCAAGGGAAAAGAATTGACATGTAAGGGCGAGATGGAAGAGAAAAGTCAGGAGGGGTGTGGGAGGGGTGGCGGTTGATTGGAGAATGAAGGGTTGCATGGGAGGAGAGGATGGATGGTGGAAGGATTTATCAGGATGAAGGAGAAAGTGAGTGGGAGAAGAAGAAAAACTGGTTCTTAAAAGAAACGATAGCAGAAAGATGGGGACAACAGGGCATGGGTTGAAACACTTTCATCTTGTGCAGAATATGTATCATCCACTAAGCATGAGAAAGGAAGGGAGCAGAGACAGAGGAAGAAGGAATGGGGAAGCAGCTGATGCTGGAGAGATAGACCATTGAGAAGATTACACTGTTGAACAGCCGACACAGGAACACATTATGTAGAGATGTGGTCAAGGAGAACTAAACAGATGACTGGTGAGGATGGGTGACAAGACATTGAACTATCGTTTAATAACTTAAGAGCAGAAGCAATATTAACTAGTTTGGATGGAGGAATATAGAACGTGAGAAAGGGCTTTATAGCAAGAGCAGGAGGTACAGAAGTGAGACAAGATGAATGAGGACTTAGAGTTAGTAGGGGGTGGGGGGGATGAAGGGGAAACTGACAACCAGAACCCGGCTGACCAAGGAGGGAGGGAGGGGAGGGAAAAGAGAGAAGCCAATATATCGATCGCAGCAATAACTGGGTCTGAGATTGATCGTGGGGGGTCACCTATCCATCATAACGCCTGAGTGGACCTCATACCCTAACTGCTGCCATCGTTTTGCCACCCATCTTCGTCCAACCAACCTTCATTCACCCATTCAACCCTTCCATTTTCTCTATCTTCCCACCAAGTCAGATTTGGTACAGATCAGATGAGTGCCTCTCTCTATCCTGACTTTTCTCTCTAATTCTTCGCATTGGCACAGCCTTGGTAGATGATGCTGTTGGAGTGAGTGTGAGTACAGTTATTCAGAGACATTTGGCTTGTGCTTTGGCGTGTTTAGTATGAAATACTGTTTCAGTGTGTGAATGGATTGCTTAAATATTGCTTATTTAGACTAGAAGAAAAACACAACATCCTGACACTATGTGTTAGATGTTTTATCACACGAAACGACAGCAGATGGCACTTAATATCACAATGCAGCAACATAGGAAGTGATGAGCTCATTTTTTCCATAATGCTTTTTAAAGTCATCCCATTCAACCAAACCTTAGCTAGTTCTATCAGCACGAAGTCCACTGATTCGTCTGCAAAGCACATGATTCTTGTAATCCTCATAAAAAAAAATTCATATGAGAACCTGCTAGTTCAAATAAGGCATACCAATGAAAGTCATTTATCTTAATGTTGCAGTATCTTTATCCAAACAAAACCCACATTGAGTAAATAGATTCATTTTAGAATAAACAACCCCAGTCCTTTTCAAGTGTAGCACTGATAAGCACCAAAAACAGCAAAAGAAGGCAACACTTAACATTAAAAAAGTAACACGTAGTCACCATCAAATGCATCTCTCCCCTACAGATTTTATTTTTCTCTCATTTTGACACTGATCGATGGCCATAGACCAAATTGTCAGCTAAGTGAAATGAGAAAGAAGGCCGCAGCATGCAGATGGCGGAACCGGAGTGTCAAGGGAAAGAATTGACATGCAGGGGCGAGATGGAAGAGGAAAACGAGGAGGGAGGTAATGGATGGTTGAGGAAAGAGGGTTGCATGGAATGAAGGGTGGAAATGGAGGCGAGGAATTTTTTGCCAGGGAGGAAAGAGAAACTGAGGAAGGGAAGAAAAAGGAAAACATGTTTTTAAACAGGAATGACAGCAGAACTATGGGGGAAAGGGGGGTATAGGTTAAAACTCTGAGGCCTTGAACAGAAAGTGTTAGTGAAGGATGGGAAAGGGGAGGATGCCTAGAGGGGTATGAGGGGAGAATGGAAGGTGACACAAAAACGCAAGGGGACATAGAGATGAGTCAAGTCAAGTCAAAGTCAAAAACACTTTAATCATCCCATGAAGGGCAATTACAATACTGACAGGCAGATTGATACACATCAAATATATCAAAGACACAAAAGCTATATTTCATATTGGTTTTCAAATAAAATGTAACGAACACACACACACCAACACACACGCGCGCATGCGCACACACACGCAAACACCCGCACGCACGCACACACATCAATTGTGAACACAATTTTAAACCCATTGACTAGAAGACATAAAAACTTATTTTTACGCACGCATATACGCAGCACGTACACACGCACGTACGTGTGTGTGCGAACACGCCCACGCACACCCACACCATACACCAATATATGAATTCAATGTTTTAAGACGGTTGACTAGAAGACAGACTTATTTCACACACCCACGCACCCACCCACACACACACACATAATTATGTATTGACTACACTCGTAACAATGACAATCAGGCAAGTAATTCAGAGAAATGTAAAAACTAGGTAGTCAACATCATTGTGAATTCAGAATTCGAATGCTTACTGGCACAAAAGAATTTCTTTTTCTGTTAGTTTTGCTGATGAGGGGCAAGAAGAGAGTGCAGGTGAGGACTAATCGACAAAAAGCAGAAGAACCAGACATTTCAAGAACATCAAGACAGAAGCTTTAATTTTTCTAGGTGAGAGAATAAAGAAAATGAAAAGATATGACAGACAACAATAACTAGCTCTCTGAGCGTTCAACGAAGAATAAAAATCAAAAGAAAGAGGAAGGGGGTTGTGACAACAGCAAGATAAAAAGGAGGAGGAGGAGGTAGGGGAGGAGGAGGAGGAAGAGGAGGAGGAAGAAGAAGAAGAAGATGATGATGATGAAGAATGAGAAACGATGAACGATGAAAGAGAGGAAGAGGTAGGGGAGGGTACTCGTGGCCGGAAGTGGGCTGACCCGGGAGAGGAGAGCAGAAGAGGGAGAGGAAGAGGAACTGAGGGGAGGCAGCATCGATCACATCCACACACTGCTCTGCCACCGATCGCGGGGGTCAGCTATCGATCATAACAACGCCTGGGCGGATCCTACCTACCACCCCATTTCTATTTCCATTTCGCTAACTCCTTCTCCCCCTTTTGCTCCTGCTCCTTTTCCTCTTCCTGCCTCCTCTCCCCAGGTCAGATTCTGCCAGGATCAGCAAAGGTTTTTCCTCTTCTCATATTTTCTTTCTACTCTATCTGCATGTCGAAAGCGTTTGGGGTTTTTTTAAGATCTCATTTTCCCCTAAGTCGGAATGTGACTACCTTATACGTTCGCATACGAAAAATCTAACCAATTGTGAAACTGTAGTCGAGGAAAAAATACAGCAACAGCCCAGTTTTAAAATCTCCCAAAAATAAGGTTTTAATTCAATGAAAGTGTTGTGCAAAGATGAGTAAGTTGATATGTTTGGAAGGTTTGTTGATATGTTATTCTTTGACATTTCTCAGTTTCTCTTCCAATACGTTTGCATGTAGGCATACTGCGTGTTAGTTGATGCTGAAATTCAGTGTTCTAACACCGACATCAAATAATGATTAAATGTTCATTTAGATTATTTTGTCTATGTATGCTTTACTTATTACTATTTTGTGTGCCAGCCTACCTGCTTTCCGGCCTGAATTTTATGCCTGCCTGTGTGTTTGCCTGTGTACATGGCTCTTCTTGCTGCTTTCCTTTCGCCTGCATCTGTTGTCCATCTGTCTTTCTGTCGGGCTGGGTGTTAATGAGCAAATAGATCATCTAACCAGCATGTAAGTCAACTGGTAAGCCACTGGTAAGCAACTGGCAAGACGATTGATCAGTCAGTCAATTGACCCAATGGTCAGTCACTCTTTTGGGTGGTCGTCAGTCAGTCAGTCAATCAGTCAGCCAGTCAGTCAACTATTCACTCAGTCAGTGAGTCATGAAATCACTGTCCGCACCGCACTTAATTATTTTTTCAGTTTGAGACTAAGCATTGATTGTCCACAAACACGCCACTTTTAAATAACGGCCGTTTCCCCCTTAGGAACTGCATGATTAATCCATGGAGACATCGCCGGCTGAACACGTGAGGAAAAAGAGTTTAACGAACCTTCGCTTCGCGTTTTGCAAGCGAGTTAGAACACTGCTTTGTCTCCATGCATTATTTAGCCCCCCCTCCCCGAGTTAGGTAACAGGTACGTGTCATGTTGGAGTAGATTTCCTGTCTTCGTGACAGCAGATCGGGAGCACACCCATCTGCAGACAGCATTAGGGCTGTAGTCATGGTTGATAATTCATGGTTCGCGTTGGGTGTGCGCGCCTGCATGCATCATTAGGTATTCGGTCCCTCCTTTTCTCTTCCTGCATCTCTCTCTGGTGGGTACTGGGGTTTCTTTCTTTTTTGTTTTTTTAAAGTACAAAGAGCTCCCACTTTTCCCGAAACGCTGTGCTGGATTTTCTTTTCTGTCTTTTGTCTTGTTTGTATGCTTTGTTCCTCTTCTTCTCTTCAGTGTATTTTCAACAGCTTTTTATTAAAAAAAAGTCTATGAGGAAACGTGTGGGCATTTTTTACCTTGCCCTCTTCGTTTTCTCATTTGATCTTACTTTGTCTGTTTTTGTACATATTTTAAAACTCGTTTAAAAATCTTTGTGCAAAGGTTTTCGGTACTTCTTTTGTCAGTTTTGCATCTAAAAATATGAATTGTTCATTAACATTTTTTGCAGCGGTCTAATGTTTTCTTACAACAAAGACCCCAGAGTCACTTTCTTCAGACTTTGGTCATCAGATTTAATCCGCGTGTGCACAGGACCAAGCCATATAAGCACAGAATTAGATTGGCTCGCTGAATTTAAAGCACTCTGCCTTTAGTCGCAGGCAGAGAGACAAGAGTGAGGGTGATGATGTGATGTGGAAGGTCAACAGACCTCAGCCACACTGTCAACACTTGCATTCAGGATCGAGGATGGCCAGGGAAAAAAGTTTGTCTATGGATGTGTTGAGGTGGTGGTGTGTGTGGTGTGTTCACATCTTCCACTTCTCCTGCCAAGTTTGCAGAGAGGCTGCACAATCCAGTCCACATTGACTGACACCTCTGTCCTGCTTTTTTTTCAACACTTTTTGTTTCGTGTTTCATTTTTGTTTGTAAAGGTCTCTGGCTATGTCTGTCTTTGCGGGTATGTTTTGTTGTTGATTTCTATGTGTCTGTGTGTTTTCTTTAGTATTCTATCTTCTCTCTCTCTCTCTCTCTCTCTCTCTCTCTCTCTCTCTCTCTCTCTCTCTCTCTCTCTCTCTCTCTTCTCCCTCCTCTCTCTCTCTCTCTCTCTCTCTCCCTCCCTCTCTCTCTCTCTCTCTCTCTCTCTCTCTCTCTCTCTCTTTCTCTCCTCTCTCTGTGGATCTCCGTCTTTGTCTCTTGCTCTAATTCTTTGTGTACATATACACACGCCATCTGTTTGTTTCATTTGTTTTCTTTTCATAAACATGTCCATCTGTATATTTGTCATGCATACACATACACGTGTGTGTGTGTGTGCGTGCGTGCGCATGCGTGGGTGCTAGCGCGCGCGCGCGCGCGCGCGTGTGTGTGTGCCTGTGTGCCTGTGTGTGTGTAATTCAATAGGCATTGACACCCCTGTCCTAGTTTTTCATATCGTGCCTATCTTTGGCTGTATATCTGGTTATTTCTGTCTTAGTTGTTGTTTTGTTGTTCTCTCTCTCTCTCTCTCTCTCTCTCTCTCTCTCTCTCTCTCTCTCCTCTCTCCTCTCTCTCTCTCTCTCTCTCTCTCTCTTTGCCTCTCGTCTTTCTCTATGCTTGTGTGTCTCTCAGTCTTTCTCTATCACTCTCTTTCCTTACCCTGTTATCTCATTCTTCTCTTCAACCCTCCCACGTTTTCTTTATATACTTCCTTTTTTTTAATCTTCGCAGTCGTTTGTAGTCTATTTCTGTGTTTGGCTACTCTCTGTCTCTTGTTCTTTTGTCTCTGTGTCTCTCCCAATCTTTTCCTCTGTGTGTGTGTGTGTGTGTGTGTGTGTGTTTGTTTTATGTGTGTGCTATATGAAGAGCCATTCTCAAGCACTCCAAAGTTTATGGTATCTGTTCATGCATGTTCTATCTCTCTTTCTGTCTTGTGATTTTACCTACTTTTATCTTCATTCAAACATCTTTCTCTCCCACCCCTCCTCTCTCCCACACACACACACACACTCTCTCCCTCTCCCCCCCCTCTCTCTCTCTCTTTCTGCTTCTCATGCATGCACGTACGTGTGTCTGTGCACCACGAATGCATTGTAAGTCTGTGTTTAATACGAGTACATTAGATGATGTTCAGAAAGCGCTTTGCCTTCAGTACCCAGGCAGAGAGACAGAGTGAGTGGTGATGATGTGATGTGGAAGGTCAACAGGCATCAGCCACATCGTCAACACTTGCATTCAGCATAGAGGACGGCCAGAAAAAAAGTTCGTCTATGGATTTGTTGGGATGGTGGTGATGGGGGTTTTGGGGGGTGGGGTGGGGGTGGTATTGTTTTGTTGCTGCCTCATCTTCTGCGTTGTCCCCCGTCCTGCTGTTCCCACTCCGCTTATTTCAATCTCCCCGACACAGCCATACCCAAATTTGTTATGTCTCATCCCCAGGGTCGGAAGTCCACAGAGAGCCCATCACTATCAGGCCGCCGTGGGGCCACCAGCCAGAGGGGCCCTGCACTGCTGCTGGGTCACTTTGGTGGTGTTCAGTGGTGCCTGTTCTGAGCTAACATACGCTGGACACCACCTACTAAGCCCCCTACTAACAACAGTATTAGCTCAGTCGTGGAGCCAGACTGAGTGAGTTGCTCACTCGGGGTGGCAACCACCACAACGTCCCTCCATTGACCGTTCCCCGCAAACACCGAAGGCTTTGACACAAACTCACACAGGCACAGAAGTGGATGGGAAAATCGAATCTGTGGTCACCATGAGACCAGAGCAACTGGGACCACCGAATCAGAGGCTTTTTTTTTATTGCATGATGATCAATGACAATGAGGATGACGTAATGATTCTGCTATGGAAATGCATATGCTTTGAGACTACTTGACATGGTTGTACTCTACGCTTACTATCATAATATATCCAGGCGTCAACTGGGCCCAAGAGATACATACACATGTAGTGTTGGTCAGGTAATTTGAGCAACACTGTCAAACTCGCATCCATTAAGTGGATGAAGCTCGCTGTGTGGTCACAGTCTTCCCACTGAGCCCACAGCACACTCACTCTGGGTAGGAGCCGACTGGGATCCGAAAAATCCCCATGACTCCTATGGGAATCGAACCCGCGACCTTCCAGTCCGAAATCCTAGGCGCTAACCACTGCGCCATGGCGGCTGGTGAGGTGGTGGTGTTTGTGGTGTGTTCACATCTTCCGTTTCTCCTGTTATGTTTGCAGAGAGGCTGCAGAATTCAGTCCACATTGACTGTGTGTGTGTGTGTGTGTGTGTGTGTGTGTGTGTGTGTGTGTGTGTGTGTGTGTGTGTGTGTGTGTGTGTTTCTCTCTGTCTTTGTGTCTCTGTCTCTACCTGTCTCTCTCTCCATCATCATCATCATCATCATCATCATCATCATCATCATCATCATCATCATCTCTCCTCCTCCTCCTCCTCCTCCTCCTCTCTTCTCTTCTTCTTCTTCTTCTTCTTCTTCTTCTTCTTCTTCTTCTTCTTCTTCTTCTTCTTCTTCTTCTTCTTCTTCTTCTTCTTCTTCTTCTTCTTCTTCTTCTTCCACCTCCTTCTCTATTTCTCTCCTCTCTTTCCATCTTCCATGTAAACCAGCAGCCTTCTCGCATCTCCTTCACCCCCCCCCCCCCCCACCCCCCCAATACTTCTGCAATTCCTCTAAGTAGAAGCAGACCAAGGCAGATTGGATTCTGTGGTACTGAGGTCAATACCATTGCCAGGACCTCATCCTAACCCCCACCCCTTCCCTTCCTAACAGACTGTTGTCTATGAAGAGACAGTTGAGGAGGAAGAGGAGGAGGAGGAAGAAGAGGAGGAGGGGGAGGGGAGTTTGTAAACAATAGGGGAGGAAGAGAGGGAAGTGATGGTAAAAGATATTAGTGGGAAAGAGCGTTTGGCCGTAGGGAGAGGTGCGATGGGGTGGGGGTGGGGGGTGGGGTGTTAATCAGTGGCATTGTCAGTAAAAGGAGGTGAAGATTCTTCGCATTGTGCTGTCTGTGATTGCCTGTCTGGTGCTTTAAATCGTTAGGGTGGAAAAGTTTGCCTTGCTGTGTGTTGACAATAATCATTGGAGTGTGGGCATTTAGGTGGAGGTGGGGTGGGCTGGGGCAGCATTGTGTTGTGGTGTGGTGTGGTGGGTGTGTGTGGTGTGGTGTGGTGTGTGTGTGGTGTGTGTGTGTGTGTGTGTGTGTGTGTGTGTGTGTGTGTGTGTGTGTGTGTGTGGAGAGAGAGAGAGAGAGACAGACAGATAGACAAATAGAACATAGCTTTTTAACAAATCAAAAATTGTAAGTGTATCACATACCACGCTTATTAAGAGACTGCTTTACGTTCGCATTAAGTACACTGGCATCACTTTGCTGAAAGAAGCACCATCTCTGCTGAAGGAAGTAGCAGAACTTGCTACCAAAGAATTGTCTTCATCATTTTATTCACACCCAAAAAAGATCTTTTGGCGCCTTTCTTTCTTCATATTTTTGTATATGGTTTTAGCATGTATCAGTCTCCCCCATAACCACCTATCTCATGGTATTTGACAATATACGCTCACCTGCTACTTTTCCCACATTGCTCTCTAAGAAAAAGAAAAAAACTAGTTGAGGACTGCATGCAGAAAAACACCATCTTGACAGGAGTGATGTGGAACAACTATGCACTAAAGTCTAAGGACTCACAGGAAACCCCCCCAGGGCAAATTGGATTTAGTGACTAGATCGATGCCACTGCCAGAACAGAGCCTTCGCCCATCCCTCACACCATTAAGGATGAGGCAGGATACCAAGGGTGGTGGTGGTGGTGGTGGTGGTGGTGGTGGCGGCGGGCAGTGATGGTGACGCAGTTAGAAGGGATAAGGGTATCAAGTGGAAAAGGGATGGATGGATGGCACCAGAAAGGAATGAACTGTTGTATCTCTTTGGCTGTGGGTAAAAAGAAAAGATGGCTGTCTGTTTGGATCAAACTTTTTATTTTGTACATCAGTATAGCGCCGACAGTAGCCCCCTCGTGTTTGAAATTGATACAGGGAAAGATGCTGAGCAGTAACAACTTTAAGTTTGAAATTGACGGGGAGAACGATGCTGAGAAGTTACGACTTTATATTTAAAATTGAGAGGGATCAAAGATGCTGAACAGTTACTGCTTTAAGTTTAGAATTGAAAGAAAGAAAGATGCTGATCAGTAAGAACCTTAAGCTCAAAATTAACGCAAAGGAAAAATGAGGTATTGACATCAACCACCTTACGTTCAAAACTGATAAAAAGAAAAATGCTATACTGAGATTAACCACCTAAATGTTCAAAATTGATGGAAAGAAAATGCTATATTGACAGTAACCCACTGGTACTCAAAACTGATAGAAAAAAGATGTTATGTTAACACTAACCCTCCGATGTTCAAAAGTTGATAGAAAAAAGACGCATGTTATTATTGCGTCTTAGAAATCTTGACAGTCGTGTAGGGCATGTATTTTGCGACCAGCATCAAGCGTTCTGTAAACTCATCATAGAATGAAACACTGGAAAACTGCTGCTTGCTGTTAAGACCATAACATGGCATCCCAAATTGTTGGGAAGCGTTGAGCTTGAGAGGGCTCACTTAAGAAATTACAGAAAGGTTTAGTCTAGTTTTTAATGTGTAAGTTGAAAGATGTGGCGAAGCTTGTGGTGAGAGACATCAGTATCCAGAATTCATGAGGCTAAGGTTTGTTCTTCTCCAGAAAGCAAAAATCAGAAAACTTTTTAAAACAAATAAAAAGAAGGTATTTGTTGGATCAATGCAGGAACAAGATGCAAGCCCCTGTTTTCTACAGAAATCATGGACTTACATAACCTAGACATTGTTTTTAGCAGATTTATTTGACTTAGTAGACTTTTGGTGTGACTATTGTTTCATATTCTCGTTCATTCACCCTTATCTTTATCCACGTCTTGTCTCCGCCGTCTGCTTCTGTTTTCACATTTGTTTCTATGATTATCATTACCGTAGGGAGACAGTTGGGGAGGAGGGTGAAAGTTGGGGAGGAGGTGGAAAGTTGGGGAGGAGGGGGGGAAAGTTGGTGGTGGAGTGGGACAGATGGAGATGAAGGGAGACGACTGAAGATGTAGTGGAAAACAAGAAGCACCACTACCAAAAACCCACCCAAACTTGACGGCCCCTGACAAGGCATGAACTGGGGGAAACCAGACCCATTGTCAGTTAAGTGCAGGGTCCACACGCACTCCATCTTTTGCATGTGACTATACACGCGCGCCTGTCTATTACTTTTCCGCCTCCAGTCTATTCTTCAGAGAAAAACGGCCACATTGGATTATGTGGCTGGGTCGGTCGATACCCACTGTCAAGACTGAGCCGTTACCCGACAAATGGACTGTTTTCAATGCAACCAAGACATTTTTTGGGTGGTGGTGGTGGTACTTAGACTGGGAGGAAAGGGTTGGAGTATCAGTAAAGGCCATAAGAAGAGAATGGACTGGGTGACGTTCATGTAACTTGACATCTCTCTTAACTCGCGAAGGAACCATTGAACCACTGCAGTGAATTGTTCAGACTGTAAGGTGGGCATGTTGTACCTGATGAAGCTAATGCTGGGTGTGTTTACCCTGTCCATCCCTCCAGCCATAGATGGCCTACTCTTTCTATGAAAAGGTGAAAGGCGTTTTAGAGTGCGCGCACGGTGTTCTATATGTCTTTGTGCCTGGGGGCCTTGGTGTGTAGTCTCATCCGAAGGACTTTAAGCGGGGAAAAGAGTACGTGCCAATATTGATTCTAAAGGAAAGTATCCCTTCAGCGTATTTGTCGGTGGAGATATTAAGATGTGGTTGTAGTAAATAAAAAGTACATTGTTGTTTGAAAGAGTGTTAACAGTAACTGCCTGATGTTTAACACTTATAATATGCAACATTTTTGTACACTACAATGTAAGGTGATTAAATAATACACAGAAAGCATCCTGCAGCCTGTATCAAGCCTGGTGAACCCTCACTTCAACTCAACTCAACTCAACTGTCTCCATCGCCGCTGTCGTCGGTAGGCTAGGATCTCTGGTGAATCCTTCACAGACTAAAGTTTCGCAAGCTGCTGCTTGTTGGTGATGCCAACATTACTGACATCCAAATTTAGAGGAAGTGTTGAATTGTGCAGGATTAAGTGGGGGAATTGAAGAAGAGGTTTCGATATGTTTTTAACTCAATATTTTGCAGGAGAAAATAACGTTCCGCTTCAAAGGACAATAATCACCAGAAAACAACTGTTGACAACAGTCATTTGGAACAAGCCTTTAAGCTAGGGCAGCTGGTAAATGAATGCTGGTTCCTGTTTTCTAAGGAAATCAGAGACTCAAGCAGCCTTGAGTCTGACTCTGTTAATGTTTCTCTCTTCTTTTACATTTCTGTCTACCTGATTTTTCAGACTCGTACTCAATTACTTTGTCTTGTCAGGGATCTCCCTCTCTGTCTGTCTGTCTGTTTGTCTGTCTGTCTCTCTCTGTCTCTCTGAATACTTATTCATTATCCTGGAAAAAAAGAATTTGTTTCTATTACTTACAATGTGTAGATGTTCTTTTTATGACTTTATTGGCTTTTTCCCCCTCTTTATTATGAGAGTGTATGGGTATTGCACTTATTTTATTACCATGACATTCAATTTGCATGAACATAATTAAAAAGTGTTTGTGTTGATCGTGTGCTATGTGAGTATTACATATTTAGTATTATCCCTGAAACCCCCCCCCCCCCCTCACACACACACTCAAACACACACAAACACACACACACACACACGCACGCACGCGCGCTCAAACACACACACACACACACACACACACACACACACACACACAACCACATACTCACTCACTCACCCACCCATATTCTCCCCTAAACGACTGTATAGTTTTTTAATTTCTTATTGGTTTGTTTCTTGTTTTTATTGTGTGGATGTATGGGTATTAAATTTATTTCATTATCATGACATATAATTTGAAACGAGTATAATCTAAAATGAGTGTTGATGGGATCGCATACTGTTTTGGGATTTATATATTAGATATTATCTCTGAAATACACACACACACACACTCTCTGTCTCTGTCTCTCTCTCTCTCTCACCTTTTATCGTCCTGCTTATAGCCATAGTATATCCTGATGAAGATTCAATTTTATATTTCAATACTTTATTGGACTCTGTAATTAGTTTAAAGTGCCCTATTGCAATATCCTTATATTATGTGTAACAAGTATGTGTACCATTTGACAAATGTGTTGTGTTTATTTATCATTATTAAGTTGGTTGGTTATTTTTCTTGCTTTGTTGTTGCTCTTGTCTTGTTGTTGTTGTTTGTCTGCTTTTTCTCTTTTTTATCATCTTTGTTGGTTTGGTTTTTCCTCTCTTTTGTTTGTTTGTTTGTTTTGGTTAGGGTTTTTTTGGGGTGGGGGTAGGGGTGGGGTTATTCTTAGGATTTTCTTTTAAATTGCTTGCTTTGGGGGGGGAGGGTTGTTGGGGGGAGCTGTTTTGAAAAGGGTTATTTCCCCTTGTTTTTATTGCGAGACTGTATAAGTATTGGGTTATTATTATTAAGATGTATCCCTAACGGCGGGACTGGATGTAAAAAAGCACATGTGTGCTTATTCATTATCCTCGAAATAAAAGATTTGTCATTGTCATTGTCATTGTCATTGTCTCTCTCCCTCTCTCTCTTCTCTTGCTCTCTCTCTCCCTCTCTCTCGCTCGCTCTCTCTCTCTCTAGCTCTCTCTCTCTCTCTCTCTCCTCTCTCTCTCTCTCTCTCTCTCTCTCTCTCTCTCTCCCTCTCTCTCTCCGTTCACTTCCAATTCTGTACGTACGTCTGCTTGGCTACCCCATCCTTCCTTTTCCCGCGTAACCATATAGGTCTTCCTGTCACTTTCCCCTTTGTCACTTACCTCCCATTTGTGTCAGTGGGGAGGACAGGGCAGACCGAATAGGGTGATATTACTGCTGGGACTTGTGTCTTTACTGTAACAACACGACATGTTGAGTAGGAGCGTAGACAATTGGAGAGAAGGGGGTAGTAGGGGTGGGGGTGACAGCTAGCTAGGAAGGAG
>CM054144.1:41307086-41317086 GCA_028751875.1 Rapana venosa
TCCCTTTTCCCTCCCTCATTCTCCCTGTCTGCTCCCTCGATCCCTCCCTTCCCCCCCCCCCACCCCCCACTCCCACTGCGTCATTAATAATCAAATCCTTTTCCCTACGGGTAACCCACTATAAGGTAACCAACCATCTCCTAGCTCTTCCCCTTCGTATCACCCACTACTGGGTTAAGGTAGCGCGCAAATGTGGCACAGTGCACGTGTACTGGGAAAGAGGGGTTCTTTCCTTAACGTAGGGGTAGTGGCTCGTCTGGGATAGTAGGGGTAGTGACGGTACAGGACTGTTGCTCCATGTCCCTCAGTGGCAGAGGGTGGAGACAGACCGGTAGGGGATGGGGGTGAAGGTTGCTACTTCCACTGCCTCTTCCAGAACTGAGCTTTGTCCCATCACATGAGCTCTCTTGGCTGCACTCTAACGGTGGAACAGTTTTGTGTAGATTTTGTTGTTTGTTTGTTTTCCTTTTACTTACATTCCAGCAAATGTATATCACTTACTAAAGCCTGTGGTTTGTTTTTCTTTACCTACATTCCAGCAAATGTATATCACTTACTAAAGCCTGCAGTTTGGTTTTTTTAACCTACATTCCAGCAGAAAGTACATCACTTACTAAAACCTCAGCCAAACAAACCCCAACTACAACAACAAAAAACCTCACTCTAACAACAAGAAGCAGACAAAGTAAGAAAGCATTTTTAGTAAAAAATAAAATTCTCGCTCCTGATTCACACAATTTATTCTGCATTCTCTAAACTTTAACGACAATCTCTCTGGAAACAGTGTACCACTTTTACCTTTTTGTGGTTTTCTCGCCTCTTGACCACAAACAGAGAGAGGAATGGAGGGAACTGGTTGTTGAGTCTTTGAGGGTGCCCCCACGGTCGTCAGACTACGGGACAGATAGATAGACCACAATATGATAATAATTTTATGGATAGGATCACCAGTGTAGGAACACAATGTCATGCAATCCTGAGGTAATTGTTATTCCTGACTTTTAGCAAGGTGAAAAGCTTTGTCAATTATTGAAGGAGTCTTAGTAATAATGTATAGAATTTATATATAGCCCTGAATCTCTATGCAAACACTGTACAACTCTAACCTTTAGTGCCAAGACCCACGTTGAATTTTTGTTATGCTATAAAATGTAGTTTCAAATTGTCTTTAGCCGTGACAAGCTGTTAGAGTAATAAAATATGCGCTTTTAGAAAGGTGAAAACCATCTGAAGGGCCTGTATGGTGAGGTGCTTTGAAATAGTCATTATGCAAAATTTCTCTTCCAGCTTGTTATTATGGTATCACAGTGATTCCCAGATGTGATGAGTGAGGCAAAGTACATTTCCTAGGTGACTTTCCAGGTGCTAAGCTGGGGAACACGCAACAACAATACAAGCAGCAGCATTAACAACGACAAATTCACATCTTTCTCCTGACTGTCTAACATCAGCCCATAACCACGACCCCCGAAAACAATCGCAGAACATATTGCTTCATATATGAAAATGTTTGAAATGAGCAAAGCTTTTGTTTTCCCTGAATGGTTCTTTGTAGCAGACAATACTTCACGCTGAAGCTAAAGCTGGAGTGTGGCCTTTCCATTAGCGACAACAAAAGGGGGTGAAGGAGGTTGGAGGTGGTGTTAGACATCACTGGAGAAAAAGCGTGAGCCTTAGGCAGAAGATGAAGGAGGATAACTCAGTTCCATCGTCAATAAAGCGAAGTGGTCGTTCTTTAGATCGGGACCTTTTTGTGATTGGCTGACAGTAGTCCAAAGTGACGGCCACACGTCTAGACCTATCGCAGCCTAGATATTTTGGGACACAACTGTCGCATAAATCGTCTGCTTATTTCTGGCTCTATCTTTCTGTTTATTATGTTTGTTTATGGGGGGGTAGGGACTAGAAAAGCTGAGATTGTTCTATGTGAATTCCTGTAAATAAACAGGTGCTTTTGCATCATAGATGTGCGCTCACGTTTGATTTGTGACCATGCCGTTTGTTTTCAATACGGAAGTTGTTAGATGAATGGACGAAATAGTACTTTGAGGTGACTTACTAAACATACAGGGTCTCCTTCAGCCAGAGGCCTGAAAGCAATCTGACGACTAAAGCTCCACCGTCTTAACGGGACTAGCATGAGAATGTAGCATACTGTACCTGTGCTGGTCAGCTTGCACGAGCAACGCGGGGGTTCAAACCCCAGGACAAGGCAAAAGCACCGGCCTTGATGGCGCAGTGGTCAGCGTGTTGGGTTACGGGCTGGAAAGGTCGCAGGTTTGAATCCTATAAGAGTCGTAGGGTTTCTGTCGGACTGTGGCCGGCTCCTACTCAGAGTGAGTTTGTTACAGGTCCGTAGGGACCACTGGGACGTGGCCACACAGTCGAGTTTCACCCACTTTAAGGATGTGGTTTTGAGAATATTACTTAGCTAACTTTGCAGATGTCTTATCTCTCGAGCCTGGTTGACACTGGAATGTATATATCGTGATAGAAAGCGTAGAGTACAGCGCTGTGAAGTATCCTCAAAGCACATGCATTTCGATAGCAGCAGCAGTACATTATCCTCACCACCGTAAATTGCATCTGATTTCGTGGCTCTGAATACCATGGTCTCATGGTGGTCCCCAGTTTCGGTTTCCCAATACACTTCTGTGCCTGTGGCGATGTTTGAGTCAAACATGAGTTAGGGGTTGGAGGCTCAGGGGAGAAGGTCTTTGGAGGGACATTGTGGTGGTCACTACTCTTGGCAGGCGTCTCATTCAGTCTGGCTCCGCAACTAAGCCATTTTGTCGTCAGCAGAGGCCTGGTAGGTGGTGTCCTGTTAGCTCAGAACAAGCATCAACCAACACCACCATAGTGACTCAGAAGCAGTGCAGGCCCTCCTGATGGTGGTCTCAAGGCGGCCTGATAATATAGGTAAAACTCTCTGTAGACTTCTGACCCGGAAGACGCGACATGACAAAGCTAGGCGAACAGTACACAGATCGAATGAGCGGCGTGAGAGCAGTAGGGCAGAAGCATCACAGAAGATGAGATAGGAACCCACCCAATCCACCAAACCGAGACAGTGTTCGGCTGCTTTCAGACCTCTGGCTGAAGAAGACCCTGCAAGGCCGAGAGAGAGGGAGGAGAGAGAGAGAGAGAGAGAGAGAGAGAGAGAGAGAGAGAGAGAGAGAGAGAGAGAGAGAGATCTTTATTTTTCAAGGGTAAGAGTTATGCAGTCACATACTTTTTTTCCATCCGGCCAGAAAGAGACAGAGGGAGAGTCAAAGAGCCGAGACATGCTGAGAGAGGGAGAGAGAGAGAGAGAGAGAGAGAGAGAGAGAGAGAGGAGAGAGAGAAAAGAGAGAAAGAGAGAGAGAGAGAGAGAGAGAGAGAGAGGAGAGAGAGAGAGAGAGAGAGAGAGAGGACAAACTAGAGGCAGCAACTAAAAATAAGAATGTAAAAAAGGTATGTTTGGATGACAATGTTGCTTCAAATTTCTATTAAAACCCGAGTACTGACCAGCATCCCTTTCAAACTTAAGCATTTTATTTTCAAAAGGCCAGTAAAAATGGAAATCAGAAAGGCCATCTCATTTAATCTTCTCCAAAAAATGATATTGCACTGTAACATCAGAGATGAGTCTTGAAGCAATACAAAGAAAAAAACTTTAATTCTTCAAATTGACGGGTTCAGATTGAGCGCTCATTTTTCCCCTAAGTCGGGATGCGCCTAACTTGATGGTAGGCTGAAATGATGACATTCATAAAATGTCACCATTGGTGAACATCAAAGAGAGAGAAAGAGAGACAGAGACAAAGACAGAGAGACAGAGAGACTTCCCGAGGACCGGGAAACAAATCAAGATTTTAAAAGAGAAGAACAGACCTTTTTTCTTCTTCTAAAAATGGCGTTCACGTTATTGTTTGAATACATGTTTGAAGATCATGTACACGCTCATAGATACACACATAAGAGCAGAAGACTATAGTTATACAAACAAATATTTTCAGAAGGAGATAACACTGTTTTCGATTTACACGCACGCACGCACTAACGCTCACACACATACAACAAAAAGAAAGGCTACGACGTTTAAATTTATGGCAAGATGACCTTTCGATGAAAGTAGCTCTTTTAAAAAAAATGTGTGCAGTCTTGCTGTTTTCATTCCTTCTTTCTTTCTTTCTTTCTTTCCTTCATCTGTTTCAACACGCTTTGCATTGTGTGAACAGAAAATTGCATCGGAGACCCAATCAACCGGTCGATTATCATTCTTCCATTCTGTTGGCTTTAAACACTGTCCAAAAATGTTCAGATAATGTCTTTTAATGCACTGCCTGGGGGCCTTGATACCCTTTAAAATGAAATCATACCCTGCTATTGTCTGTAGCAGCAGGAGCAGCAGGAGCAGAAGCAGCAGCAGAAGCAACTACAGAAGCGGCAGCAACAACAGCAGCATACTGAAACCGTTATAAAAATACTATCTGCAACAAGTGTTGTGAGCTATGCAAAGTAGCCCCAGAGATCAATAATATTTGCAAGGCAAATCCAGCAAAAGACTAACATTGATAACAGCAATCACAACAACAACAGCAGCAACAACAACAACCATGGCAAGAACACCAATAACTACGTCTGTAGAATGGTGTCGCACGCGCGCGCGCACACACACACATTTTGTTTATAATTATGATAGTTTGGTGTTGTGCTTCCAGTCTGTGTTTTAGTGTCTTCATTTTACTGTATTGCAATATATCTGCTCATAGATGCTATATATAGATAGTACAGGTATGCCAGAATAGTGTAAGCTCTGCAAGCGTTTCTGTGAGTATACGCACAGCTCATTGCAACATAGCAGTGCAAGCTCTTTTATGAAACCGTGCAAAACTCGTTTCGTTGCAAAATGGGAGTGATAGCATTTCTGTTAATATGTGCAGAACTTGTTGTAGCATGTGAGTGAAAGCACTTCTGTTAGAACGTGCAGTGCTCGCTACAACATGGGATTACAGGCACTTCTAGTACTGCAACATGGGAGTGCAAGGCCTTCTAATTCTGTAAGTACGTGCAAGGATTGTCGCAACATGTTAAGTGCAAGCACTTCTGCAAGTACGTGCGAGGATCGTTGCAACATGTAAGTGCAAACACTTCTCTAGGTCGTGCTAAAGATCGTTATAAAGTGGGAGTACAAGTTCTTCTATGAATACGTGTGCAAAAAATCGCTGTAACATATAATTGCAAGCACTTCTGTGATGAGAATATTGTCAGCGATACATCATTCCAGCATTCAAAGCTCACTAAATCAATACACTTGCTGGGTGAAAAGGGACCTGACTTAACTACAGAAGGGTGCAATACAGTGTATAAGGGAAAAACATCACGTTATAGTGTAGTATATTTCATCAAGGAACAGCAGCGAACGCATGTCATTTCACTGCTGGCTCTAAAACATTTTGATAGAGTTTAGGATGAGTGTTGTCGTCTACCTCATCACTGCATCGTGCTAGTATAAGCCTACCACACTTTTGACAAGTGTATGCTTCAGGGTCAATGTCACAAAAAAGACAAACTACCAACCGGTTACTTCTAAAAGGAATAAAGCAGCTGGTGCCACTTGTTAGGAGATCTTAAAGTTTAACTCTCTATCTCACTAGGGTGAAAAGTAAACCTCACATGAGAAGGACGTGTCTAACTTACAGACTGGAAGCGAGGCAAACGGCACGATCATTTCATTTACATCGCCACAAAAAGATAGAATAATTATCCGATAATTAAAGCTGTCAGCGTGTCTAGCTGTTCATCTAGAACTTACGCAAAAAGCAAGATAATCTTCCTCCCCAGTGAGGACAGACATGGCAGATAACCAGGTCTATCAGAAAGACACAGGGGGAGGTCTCTCAAACTTTCCTTCTGCAGGGTGAGGTAAACAGGGAGGTAACCCATGTCGCCAGAGAAGTACAGGCACATCAGATCATCACTGAGGAACACGGAGGAACTCTGTGGCTTGGCAGCTGTAGAGTAAGGTAAGCATCAGAATATTCCATCTGAGCAAGAAGGAAAAAAGACGTCCAAATACCAATGAGATAGAGGGATCTGTCTTCCTCATCATCAACAGGGTGAGAAAAGCAAGAAGATAATTCACTTCACCAGGAAGTGCAGATACTCAAGACTCAAGAATTATTATCTCAGAGTGAGAAATGAATGAGTGGCATATTAAAATAAAAAGTACACAACATAAAATAAACAGTGTGAATAAAAGGGTATCATACATACTAACTCTAACAGGCACATCACATCATTGAGTCTGTCAGACAAAAAGGAAACCTGAGTGGCTTGTCAGGAAAAAAAAGGATGAGGCCAGCATCACCACCATATCCCATCCTTCCAAGGAAAGATACAGTAAATCCCTAAATCAGACAGAGGTGTCTGTCAAGCTTGTATCCTCCTCGCCCCTCCAAAAAGGACAGGCACGTCAACTCACAGGGAAATATTAGGTGTAGCTTGGCCGCTATAGGGTGAGGCAAGCGGCACACTATTCCATCTTACTAAGAAGAAAACAGACAATAACCCTTTAAATCAGATAGCCAGACATTTTGGGGGACGGGATAGCTCAGTGGTCAGAGCATTCGCTTTCCCCAGCTAAAGTTAAGAAGCATCGAGCGTGGTTACCACTTGGATGGGTGACTGTTTGCGCGCCTTGGCTTCAGTACAGTCCCCCCAGTAAATGGGTACCTGCCTCTTTTGGGTCAGGGAAGGTAAAACAGCGAAGGTGAAGAGATGGGCGCCGCCCTCAATATGCTGGCCCCTTGAGAAGTTGAGGTCTCTGATGCTTCACTCACCTACGACCTCATAGATTATGGGACACATTTTACCTTTACTCGACATTTTCCTGGCTGCTCAGATTCTTCCTGTGTGGTGTTCGCCTCCACCAGGAAAGAAAGGCACGTCTATCTGATCACCAGAGCTGCCTGACTCAGAGCTGCTTCTCTGACTTGTCAGGTACATACAGTAACAGACCTTATGTCTATTAGGAGAGGCAGGTCTTGCCTCTACAAAGAACGATAGACCTTACAAGGAGTGGTAGACCTCATATCCACAAAGTGCAGTAGGCCTTACCTCTACAAAGAGCAGTAGACCTTACCTCTACAAAGAGCAGTAGACCTTATTTCTACAAAGAGCGAAAGATCTCATGCCTACAAGGAGAGGTAGACCTCACGTGTACACAAGAAATGGTACAGGCAGACCTCACCTCTCCTGTAAAAAGAGTGCTAGATCTTAACCTCTACAAAGAGCGATAGACCTTAACCTCTACAAGGAACGATAGACCTTAACCTCTAACAAGGAACGATAGACCTTACCGCTACAAAGAGGCATAGACCTTACCTCTACAAAGAAGCAACAGACCTTAACCTCTACAAAGAGCGACACACAGACCTTCATGCCTACAAGAAGCGGTTAGACCTCAACGTGTAGCCTTACACAAGAGTGGTATAGGCACAGACCTTAACCTACCTCTCCTCTAACAAACAAACAGTGCTAGACCCTCATCTCTGCAAAGGAGAAGGACTGCTGGACCTCCTCAGACAGGGCCTTACAAGAGAAGGGGTGGATTTGTACCCAGGAGTCTCTTTGAGGCAGATCAGAGAAAAGAAGCATGCTACCCAGGAATTTCCTGTTGCGGGGTGCCCCGGGTCGGCGCCCTTTGCCCTTCTGTCCGGGGTTGCCGGGTCAGCGCGTGGCTAAAGCAGCACGTGCTGGTGCCGTACAGCACAGCAGCAAGTTGTCGTCCTTGGAGAAAGTTCTTGTGAGTACTTCCAGCGCTGTGTGTTGGCTGTGTTGTTGTTGTTGTTGCTGTTGTTGTTGTGGTGGTGCTGGTGGTGGTGTTGTTTCTGGGAATGTTTTGTTTAAGTACTGAACTTCAGTATGATTTTTTGTTGCTGTTGTTGTTGCGGTTGTTGCTGTTGTGGTGGTGGTGGTGATGGTGGTGGTGTTTCTGTGGATGTTTTGTCTAAGTACTGAAGTTCAGTGTGATTATTTGTTGCTGTTGTTGTTGCTGTTGCGGGTGTTGTTGTTGCTTTTGCGGTTGTTGCTGTTGTTGTTGTGGTGGTGTTGGTGTTTATGTGGATGTTTTGTCCATATACTGAACTTAAGTGTGATTAATTGTTGCTGTTGTTTTTGCTGTTGTTGCTGTTATTGCTGTGGTGGTGTTGGTGTTTTTCTGTGGATGTTTTGTTTAAGTACTGAACTTTAGTGTGATGTTTGTTGTTGTTGTTGCTGTTCTTTGCCCACATAAGCACGTGCATGTAACTTGAAACTTATTGTTGTTATTTCCCCCTCGTCCTCCTCGTTTTCGTTGCTGTCGTTGTTGCTGCTGCTGCTGTTGCTGTTGCTGTTGTTGTTGTTGTTGTTGTTGTTACTGATGCTCTTGCTTTGTTGTTGCTGCTGATGTTTTGCTGGGTTTTTTAAATACTCCGTGCGGCTTGTTTATGAGAAACAGAATCATCATGTTTATTAACGGGTTAAAGAAAGTCAGATTTCAACCGGGTTGGGCGAGAAAGTGATGAAAAGATAGAGAAAGTAAGAGAGAGAGAGAAGGGAGAGAGAAAGAGAAGAGAGAGAGAGAGAGAGAGAGAGAGAGAGAGAGAGAGAGAAGAGAGAGAGAGAGAGAGAGAGAGAGAAGGGAGAGAGAGTGACACACACACAGGGCAACAGAGAGAGGGAGGGAGGAGAGAAGAAGAGAGAGACAGAGAGAGAGAGAAAAAAGAAGAGAGAGAGAGAGAGGACACACACACAGGGCAACAGAGAGAGGGAGGGAAAGAGGAAGGGAGAAGAGAGAAAGAGAGGGGGGGGAGAGAGAGAAAAAGTGTGTGTGTGTGTGTGTGTCAGCAACAGAGAGAGGGAGAGAGAGAGAGAGAGAGAGAGAGAGAGAGAGAGAGAGAGAGAGAGAGGGGGTGGGGTGGGGGAGGGGACACGGAGCTATGAGAATAACGTCATTTTCTCTCCTCGACACCCCTCTCCCCAGGGAGGTGGCATTTGCCATGCCTGTGATCAATGCCTGCGCTGGTGGCTCCCCTCTCCTCATAGTGTGGCACTGTGTTGCCGGTGTCACCAGAAATAAGCCCCTCCTCCTCCTCCTCCCCCCCCCCCCCACTCCCCCCCCCCCCCCCCCCCCCACCCCATCGTCCTCCCTCCTTTCTTCCTTCCTTGCGCTCTAGGGGGGTTAAATCTAAATCTGGGTCTGTTTTCACCTTAGTGCCTGTAAAATGTGTGGGTTGACTTTCAACATGTACGTAATTGTTCAGACGCTTGTCACATTTTGTGTGGTAACATTGAAAGTAAGAGCACAGTATTTCAAAAGCTACATACAAAGTTTAAAAAAAAAGGTCTGTGTATCGAGAATTTGATTTATTTAGCACTAGTTTTTGTGTGTACTGTGTATCAAAAATTTGATTTATTTAGCACTTGTTGTAAAATCAATGTGTGTGTTGTGTGTGTGTTGGGGTGGAGGGAGGGGGGGAGGGTTGTGGGGTTGGGGGTTGGGGGGGGGGGGGGGGGTTAGTGTTGGATGGCGTAGTGGTTAGAGTCTTGCACTCTTGATCTGACAGCCCGGCATCAAGCCACCATGCAGGCTCTTGTTTATGTTAAGGAGATTTTCTCCCTGGAGTTAACATCAGTACCAACTCCACTCCCTCCAAAAGTCCTTCGGGTGAGACGATAAACGGAGGCCCCGTGTGGAAACGCATGCAAAGCATCTTGCTCACACATAAAAAGCCCACCCCACAAACCATCCCGCCTTTCAGAAGAGTAGGCCATTTTGTGCCGGTAGTAGGAACGTGTGACAACATTTCAAAAACGTTTGCACACAGATGTCGGGTTTATTATTTTTATAATTTTTATTTATCTTATTCTTTTTATTTATCGAGGATAGTGGAATAAGCACTTATGTGTGTGTGTGTGTGTGTGGGGGGGGGGGGTGTTTACATCCAGTTCCAGTGTGTATGCGGTTTTGTACATT
>CM054144.1:41322086-41324586 GCA_028751875.1 Rapana venosa
AGTCTATGTTAGCATGTGTGTGTATGTGTGTGTGAGGGGGAGGGGGTTTGTTGTGTTTATGTGTGTTAGTGTGTGTGAGCGTGCGTGCGCGCGCGCGCGCATGTGTGTGTGTGTGTGTGTGTGTGTGTGTGTGTGTGTGTGTTTGTACAGCCGAGTAGTTTCAATAAAAGAGGATGAAGAGACCATTACCCTGAAGACTCCACAGACATCAAAACCACATTGACCTCACAGTGTAAACAGTGTGGGGTAATCTTTTTGGATGGCTCGCATTATTGAACCCTCTCTAGGGCATTGAAAGGTTGTAGTGTGTGTGTGTGTGTGTGTGTGTGTGTGTGTGTGTGTGGTGTGTGTGTGTGTGTGTGTGTGTGTGTGTTGCATGAGTGTGTGTGTGTGTGTGTAATGTTGTTTGTAGTTTTGTTTAATGTCTATTCACTTCTTGGTGATTTAGACACCTCCAGTCACACCACAACACCTATACACACCTCATCTCTCTCTATCTCTCTCTCTCTCTCTCTCTCTCTCTACTCTCTCTCTCTCTTCTCTCTCTCTCTCTCTCTCTCTCTCTCTCTCTCTGAAAACAAAATATATATAAATACATGCATACATGCACACAAACACACACACATGTATACATACAGAATACATACGTGCATATATCCCACAACTTATTACAGTAAATGTCTTACAGGAGAAGAATATATAACTTGAGCAACTGATATTATGAATTGCTGGGAGTCATATAAAACTTCATGAACAGCTGAATAATGTTTATGAGTATCTAAATCTCTCCTTATACACTTGTCAAGAAGAATTGGGCAATCAAACAATAAATGGTGGATTGAAAGGGGTCTAGACCAACACATAATATTACAATATTTAGTTTTCCAGGCATTAAGTCTCATTTTATGTATTAATTGTCTGTTTTTCTTGAGCAAGAAATATTTTCAAAGTTTTGTTTCGTCATTTTAGAATGCATACAGTTTATCATTTCATAATTTATTTCATAGGACGACATTGCAAGAATGGAATCAAACGCTTCATTACTGCATTCAGAGGTACCTTGTTTTGCCAAAGAATCAACCAGCTCATTCCAATAAATTCCGCAATGAGAAGGGATCCAGCAAAAATTTATTCCAATGCCTCTGCTTGCAGTACAATGTATCAGGAATTTAATCTCAAATACAATATCATTCCTTATTTTCCTCTGCCATGTCTTCAGTGCCATTAATGCTGCCCTTGAGTCAACGCAAAATAAAATTTGATAGACATCATTCACAGCATCTGACAAGAAGTTCAAGGCCATAAGGATTGCATGCAATTAATTTAAGATGTAAAAATAGAAAAATTTTCTCCTAGATGATATGATTTTTGTACTTTTAAAATCAGAATCACAAATGCTGCCCCACTTTTTCCTGATTCTAACACAGATCCATCAGTATACACTTTTAAATGATTAGAATAATTACTTTCAAAGTGACTTTTTACATCAACCGTAAGTAGATTTTGATCTTCATTCTTTTATAAGCCTGAATAATTAATGTCAAATTTAGCTGTAATGTGTTCCCAAGGAGGAATTTGGGGAACAAAGGGTAACATTGGAATTGTTGCTATATTGATGCCATTTTCTTTCATAAATGAGTCTGTATAGTTTTTAATTGGCTGCAGAAATAAAATATTTCATGCTTGTTTTGGGTAGTTGGTGTCTTGATTCATAAATATTTCATCTTTTACTGAATTTGAAATAGAGAAACTTCGTATCACGTATTTTGATATGTCAATTTTCGTTTGTCAGAAAGTGATAGTAAATATGCTTCTTTGGAAGTATTAGGTGTGTGTAAGTGTGTGTGTGTGTGTGTGTGGTGTGTGTGTGTGTGTGTGTGTGTGTGTGTGTGTTTGTACAGCCGAGTAGTTTCAATAAAAGAGGATGGAGAGACCATTACCCCGAAGACTCCACAGACATCAAAACCACATTGACCTCACAGTGTAAACAGTGTGGGGGTAATCTTTTTGGATGGCTCGCATTATTGAACCCTCTCTAGGGCATCGAAAGGTTGATAGTGTGTGTGTGTGTGCGCGTGCGTGTGTGTGTGTGTGTGTGTGTGTTGCGTGTGTGTGTGCGTGTGTGTGTGTGCGTGCGTGTGTGTGCGTGCGTGTGTGTGTGTGTGTGTGTGTGTGTGTGTGTGTGTGTGTGTGTGTGTGTGTGTGTGTGAGCGCACGCGCGCGTGGTAAGTGCGTGTGTTGTGTGTGTGAATAATATATGCCATGTGCAACAAAAATAAAGATTACTTCTACTACATGTCAATGTTGTTTTTATCAGTATGAAACTTCTCATCCAATAAGCCCTTATTGATGTTATTGCCACTACAGGGGAGCGGGGCTATGCTATCCAATGAAAATCGTTGAAGAGTAAAGGATGGGGCCGGCAATTTGAGAGCGGGGTCAAAAATGGAGTTTCTCTCTCTCTCTTCTCTCTCTCTCTCTCTCTCTCTCTCTCTCTCTC
>CM054144.1:41337086-41342086 GCA_028751875.1 Rapana venosa
GTCGGCGTCGTCAACTGTTGCTGTCGTCATCATCATCTGCTGCTGTCGTCATCATCTGACAGACAGACAGACAGATACAAACTTACATACATGACAAAACAAAAACAAAAACCTAAAAACAACCTCCACCCCCACCCCCTTACCACCCCCACCCCATCCCCTTTTCCTAAAATCTCTCATAACCTTATTTTCCTCACCCGTCGTCACCTGGGAAGAAACGAAGTATGAAACTGATCAGGAATTAATCACTGCAAGAGTATGGCTAACCTGTCACTTGAAAACCTCATCAGTTTCAGCTGCCACCCCCCCCCCCCCCCTCCCAATGAAGGGCACTTGTCTGGCTTGTTCGTCCGGCAGTCTGTTTTCCTTTTTTTCCTTCTGTCCATCCTTCTGTTGCTAGCATAGCGGCTGATTACGTTTGCTGCAGGAGAGAGAGGAGAGGGAGGGAGAGAGGGAGGGAGGGAAGCAGGCAGGCTTAAGAGAGAGGGGGGGGGGGGGTTGGGGGGGTCAGGGAGAGATGGATTGAGAGAGAGGGGATTGGGAGGGAAAGAGAGAGAGGGAGAGAGAGAGGAGAGAGAGAGAGAGAGAGAGAGAGTGTGTGTGTGAGAGAGAGAGAGAGAGAGTGTGTGTGTGTGTGTGAGAGAGAGAGAGAGAGAGAGAGAGAGAGAGTGTGGTTGTGTGTGTGTGTGTGTGTGTGTGTGTGTGTGTGTGTGTGTGTGGTGTGTGTGTGTGTGGTGAGAGAGAGAGAGAGAGAGAGAGAGAGAGAGAGAGAGAGAGAGAGAGAGAGGAGAGAGAGAGAGAGAGAACGTGAGTGTGTGGTGTATGTATGTGTGTCTCTATGCTTGTGTACGTGCGTGTGTATGTGTTTTATTTTTATTTTTTATGTTATTCTTTTATTTCGAGGATAAGTGAATAAGCACTCATGTGGGATTTTTTAAAATCCAGTCCCCGTGTGTTTGCAGTTTTGTAAATTTTGTCATCCGTTCCCACCGGTGTGTGGGTGTGTGTGTGCGTGTGCGTGCGCGACCATGTTCATATGCCTACATGCATATATCAATAGAGTATGATAGGTGAGTGCGAGCAGGACTGTGTGTATGCGTGCGTGCGTGCGTGCTTGCGTGTGTGTGTGTGTGCGTACGTGCGTGTGTTTATCTGTCTGTCTATCTGCCTGCCTACCTGTCCGTCTGTGTCTTTATGTGTCTAGGTTTGCTTGTGTTTGTGAATATGTTCGTGCGTGCGTGCCTGCCTGTATGCCTGCATCCTTGCGTTTGCGTGTGTTTCTGCTTACGTAAATGTCCACGATGATTGCAATGTCTCATGTTACTGGGGAATTAATTGCAGGGATCTTCTCTCTCTCTCTCTCTCTCTCTCTCTCTCTCTCTCTCTCTCTCTCCTCTCTCTCTCACTCTCTACTCTCTCTCTCTCTCTTCTCTCTCTCTTCTTCTTTTTCTCTTTCTCTCTTGTCTCAGCTCTCTCTCTTGGATTTTTTTTGTTTTTTGGGGGGGTGTTAGTTTTGTTTGCTGTTGTTTTGTTTTGTTGGTTTTTTTTTCTGTTTTTTTTGTTTTTGTTTTGTTTTTACTGTGTAAGTGTATGGGTATTGGGCTTAATTTTATTATCATGATGTTTCCCTAAGGGTGGGGACTGGATGTAGATAAAAAAGCACATGGGTGCTTATTCATTATCCTCGAAATAAATTAATTTGATTTGATTGATTTGATTTGATTTGATTCCCTACCTCCCTCTTCTTCTCTCTCTCTCTCTTCTCTTCTCTCTTCTCTCTCTCTTCTCTCTCTCTCTTCTCTCTCTCTCTCTCTCTTCTCTCTCTCTCTTCTCTTCTCTTTTCTCTCTTTCTCTCTCTATTCTCCTCTCTCCTTCTCTCTCTCTCTTCTCTCTCTCTCTTCTCTCTCTCTCTCTCTCTCTCTCTCTCTCTCTCTCTCTCTCTCTCTCTCTCTCTCTCTCTCTCTCTCTCTCTCTCTTCTTCTCTCTTCTCTTCTTCCTTCTCTCTCTATTTTCTCTCTCTTTTCTCTCTCTTCTCTCTCTCTCTCTCTCTCTCTCTCTCTCTCTCTCCTCTCCTCTCTCTCTCTCTTTCTCTCTTGCCGGTACATTAATTTCATAGTACAACCGACCGATCCAACTCATCTGCCCAGAACAATGGAAAAGAAAGGAAAGAAAGGAGACTACGGCATAACAAAGGAAATGTATGATGATGATGACAAGTTATTAACGAGGTATTGATCGTGTGTGTGTCTCTGTGTGTGTGCGTGCGTGCGTGTGTGTGTGTGTGTGTGTGTGTGTGTGTGTGTGTGTGTGTGTGTGTGTGTGTGTGTGTGTGCGTGGTGTGTGTGTGTGTGTGTGTGTGTGTGTGTACGTGCGTGTGTGTGTGTGTGTGTGTGTGTGGTGCGTGCGTGTGTGTGTGTGTGTGCGCGCGCGCACGCGTGCGTGTGTGTGTGAATGTATGTGTGTGCGCGCGCGCGCGAGAGAGAGAGAGAGAGAGAGAGAGAGAGAGAGAGAGGAGAGAGAGAGAGATGAGAGTGTATGTGTGAGTGCGTGCGTGCGTGCGTGCGTGCACGTCTGTGCGAGTATGTGTGTGTGTGCGTGCGCGCTTACAGATGATAATGATCTCCCCGATAGTAGTTTCTTTTGTAATTTGAGTACTTTTATGGCGACGACTCCTCGTTAAAGTTTTTTTGGTTGTATTTTTGTTTTTTTGTTTTTCTTTGGCACATGAAAAGTACACTCAACCCCATCAGCTTGTCTTTGGTCTGTGTGTTGGTGCTGGTGTCTTTATTTTGTACGGGGATTTTTTTGGGTGGTTTTTCTCTTTTTCTTTGGCACATGAAAAGTACACTCAAGAGAGAGAGAAAGAGAGAGAGAGAGAGAGAGAGAGAGAGAGAGGATGTGTGGTGTGTGTGTGTGTGGGGGGGGGGGGGGGGGGAAGTGAATGTGAGTGGGTGTGTGTGTGTGTCATCGATTTTACGTCTGTTCACTTTTAAAGTGATATTAGATGCGTGTGCGTGCGTGCATGCGTGCGTGCGTGCGTGTGTGCGTGTGTGTGTGTGGGTGTGTGTCTGTGTCTGTGTCTGTGTGTGTGTGTGTGCCTACGTGTCTGTATATGTATGTGTTTTTGCTAGCAGATTTTTTTCGCTCAACTATTGGGGCTTACTGCCTGAAGTTTGAGTGTTTTTCTTGCAATGACTGTCGCTTTTTTGTTGTTGTTTTGTTGTTCTTCTTCTTTTCTTTGACACGTATATAATAACTCCATGCTATTTGCCCGACCAAAAGCAAAGACAGAGGTAAGAACAACAACGATAACAACAACAACAACAACAACAACAGCAGCAGCAACAACAACAACAACAACAACAACAACGAAACAACACAAAATAAAACAAAAAATAACCCGCTGTACGACCATAAATCAGATGTAAAAGATTAACAAATAACTATCTGATGATTTATTTACTTATTTATTGAGTACAGTTTAGCCCCTTTTTTTTGGCGTATGTGTGTGTGCATGTGTGAGTGAGTGAGTGAGTGTGTGTGTGTGTGTGTGTGTGTGTGTGTGTGTCCGCGCGCACTTGCGCGCTTTGTGTATGTGCGTGCGTGCGTGCGTGCGTGCGTGCACATATGTGTGTGTATGTGTGTATCTGTTTGTCTCTGTGCCTGTGTGTTGTGTATGAATCTGTGTATACGTACTTGCGTGCATATGTGCATGTATGTCTGTCTATATGCGTTATATGTGTATGTGTATGTGTTTCTGATGTGGCAGATGTTTTCAATGATTGCAATTTCTGGTTGATATTAATTTTGCTAGCAGGACGTTCTTACAACTTGTTTTCTTTTTTTTTTAAAGTTCGTTTTCTTTCTTTTCCTTCTGTTTCTTTCTTTCTTTCTTTCTTTTTTAAGTTGTTTGTTTAGTGGATCTGGAGCACACCTAACCCAATTCACCTGATAGAAGCCAATAACAATGTAAAGGCAATAACAAAGAAAGCAGAACAAAGACACAAACAAACGGTATAACAACAACAAAAACCCACCTGTACAATATTGACAGGTTGCTGATGTGTGTCTGATTTCTCCGGTATAGTAATTAGCTTTATAGTTGTTTCCTTGTGTGTGTGTGTGTGTGTGTGTGTGTGTGGTTATGGTGTGGTGGCGTGCGTGCGTGCGTTGCGTGGTGGGGGGGGGGGGGGGGGCAGGGGTTGGTTTGGCTTTGTGTATGTGTTTGTGCGTGCGTTCGTGCGTGTGTGTGTGTGTGTGTTAGTATGTTGGTGTGTGTGCGTATATAAATTTATATCTGTGAGAGAGAGAAAGAGAGAGAGAGAGAGTGTATGTGTGTGTGAAATTTCAGGTCAAATTTTTTTTTCCAGATGGTACATTGAATAAGTACAATGCTGCAGCCGGAATTTTTTTAAAAACAATTTTAGCAGAAATGTAACCAACGCACCAAAAGTATTAATAATTTCTGTAAAAACCATTTTACAAACGTGGCAAAAGTATTCATGATTTCTGTCAAACCATTTTACGAACGTGGCAAAAGTATCAATGATTTCTGTCAAACCATTTTCTCTTCTTTTTCTTCATCGTCGAACGCTCAGGCTCAGGTAGCAACTCCTGAGGCCCTGACAAATGCTGCCGTGCGCTGAAGGCTTTCCGGGGGTCCGAAGAGGTTGTCCCTTATCGGCAGGTCAGTAGGCCACAACATATTGGCCCTCAGACCATTTTACCAACGCGGTGAAAGTGTCAATGATTTCTGTAAATGCATTTTACCAATACGCTTAAAGTGTTTTTCTTTTCTTTTCTTGTTTTACAAGAACGTTGGCGTGTTTTGCACACTTAAAAAGTAGAAATCATTTATAGTTTTGCCGTTTTTGTAAAATAGTTTTACAGAAATCATTGATAGTTTTGCCGTGAAAAACCATTTTACAAACGTGGTAAAAATATTAACGATTTCTGCTAAACCATTTTGCCAAAGCTGCACGCGAAACTATCAATGATTT
>CM054144.1:41347086-41357086 GCA_028751875.1 Rapana venosa
CACCCTTTCACCCTTTTTTTTTTTTTCTGCAGCTGTATTTGTTTCCCTATCAGGTTAAAAGAAAATAGTACAGGCGTTCGGTAACCTGTGTGGTCGTAGGGGAGCGAGGCATCACAGACCTCAGCTTCTACAGGGGCCAGCAAGAAAATGTAGTCATATGAAGAAGTGATACATACAGGCACACATCCATGTGTAGTTGCAATACAGTATATTATAATACCTACTTACGTGAGATCTCTGACATCTCGCTCCCACAATGACCACATAAGTTTTTTTGGGAACAACCTTATACTTACTGACATATTTTTCGATGGTTATGAAATGAGGCATTTTCTTCATGTTTTAAAGGTGTTTTTTATATAGAGACTTGTCAAATGATCGTTAACACTTTCATTTTTTGTTTGTTTGTTTGTTGTTGTTTTGGTTTGGTTTTTTGTTGTGGTGTTGTTGGGGGGGGGGGGGGGGGGGGGGGGGGGGGTAGAGAATAATAGGAATATAGTGTGATGTGGGTCTTAAAGCTCTACTGCAGTTTGCGGCCTGTGTGTGTGACTGTCCTTTGAAGGACAGTCTGTGCTTATGTCCCTTGACCTACACTTGCACGTGTGTGAGGTCAGTGTGTGACATACCTGAGAGGTGAAGGACAGGGGAGGGGAGGGGAGGGGAGGGGTGATGTTCGGAAATGTCATTGTGTCAGTCTCCTTCCTTCCTTCCTTCTTTCCTTCCTTCCGGCCATGGTGATATTGATTGATGGTCTGTGCCTGCAAATCACTGGCGTTATCAGATGATGACATCATCGTTACCATCATCATTGTCATTGTTATTAGGATTACTATCAGCTGTTTAGTGTAATTTACTCCCAAGGAAATGTTTAATTCATTCTTTCATTTCGAGGATGATGGAAGAAGAACTTATATGCTTTTTTTTTAAAAATCCAGTTCCCGCGTGTATGGAGTTTTGTCAATTTCGTCATCCGTTCCCACCGGCACACAATGGCCTACGCTTCCGAAAAGCGGAACAGGTTTTAACGTATGCGCACACATGTATGCATACTTGTGTTGTTGTTAAACACTTTCAGTCACAATAGCTTTCTTTACGTGAACTTTGGTGAAATTGGGGCTGTGCGTGTGTGTGTGTGGGGGAGGGGGGGGGGGGGGGGGGGGGGGAAGTGTGAAGGCTGGGGATATACTCTAAATTGTAGTTTGTACACGGGACCTCGGTTTGTCATCTTATCGAAAGACTAAATACTGATTATCTATCTATCTCTTTCTTAACTATCTATCTATGTATCTATCTACCTATATATCTGTCTATCTATTTATATCTATATGTCTATCTATCTATGTATCTATCTGTCTGTCTATCTATTTATCTATCTATACGTTTATCTGTCTATCTGTCTATCTATGTATATATTCATCTATCTTCCTATCTACCGATCTCTCTCTCTCCCCCTCCGTCCCTCTGTCTCTTTATAGGATGACCACAAAAAGGTGACACCAGTACAAAGAGACTTCCTTGTTACAAAAATGACATATCTCCATATGAATGTGTGCAACATGTCCATAGTTCATTCGAACACTTAATCACCAGCACCGTCCTACTCGTAAAGACATACATACATACATACATACATACATACATACATACACACACGTACATACAGACATACATACATACATACACACACATATACATACATGCATACATACATACATACATGCATACATGCATACATACATACATACATGCATACATACACACATACATACATGCATACATACATACATGCATACATACATGCATACACACATACATACATACATACATCCATCCATACATACATACATACATACATACATACATACATACATACATACAACATACATACATACATATTCTTGAGTGAACAGCTGTCTCCTTCTGTAGACACAGGTGCATCTGTACTTCTGGACTTTTGAGAGGCTTCTATGGGATGACCTGACGTCAAAAGATAATGTCGTTTCCATATTCATAATTTACATAACAAAAAGATGTTTCATAGCAGACATAAAACTCTCCCCCTACTCACGACGTCCTCACCCCTCTCCCCTCTCACCCTCCATCTTCTTCTGGTCTGAGCTCAATACCTGACTCAAAATTGTCTTTCCTTTCATCATACACAACAACAAAGAGTCACAGACACACCCCCCCCCCGCCACCCCCACCATCCCCTCCATTTTTTTGTCTGATCAAATCTGACATACACATTCCTTGTATGGCCATAACAGAACAAGACAAGACACACACGCACGCACGCACGCACACACATGTAGATGATAGATGATAGATAGAAGAAATAGATAATAGATAGATGATGAAGATGAATAGATAGATAGATAGATAGATAGATAGATAGATGAATAGATAGATAGATGATCACTTTAAAAAACCCAAAATAAAAACGAGAGAGAGAGACTTGCACATAATAAAAACGTACACACCCACGGCCATCCAGACACACTCACGTATATGGTACGTGTGTACACACACACCACACACACACACACACACACACAACACACACACCCGCGCGTCCACTTGCACTTAAAAAGTCAATATAAAAAAAGAAGGGGAAAAACCCAAGAGATGAGGGGAAAAAAGAAAAACATTTAAAAAGAAGAAACAGACGATAAAGGACATAGAAAATAAAAACGTTGGGAAACAAAGAAAATGAAAGAAAGAAAGCAACAAAGAAAGAAAGAAAAAGAAAAGACAGAAAGAAAGGTAAACGGAAGAAAAGAGGAGAGAGAGAGAGAGAGAGAGAAGAGAGAGAGAGAGAGAGAGAGAGAGAGAGAGAGAGAGAGAGAGAGAGAGAGGGACAAAGATAAAACATCTAGGGCAGAAAGAAAACAATGAAAGAGAAAAAAAAACAAGAGAGGAAAAGAAAGGACAAGAAAAAACCGAGGAAAGAATTGCAACAACAACAACAACAGCAACACTAAAACACAGATAAACCGAAAAGGAAGTAGGTGGGGGGGGGAGGGGAGAGAGAGAGAGAGAAGAGAGGAGAGAGAGAGAGAGAGAGAGAGAGAGAGAGAGAGAGAGAGAGAGAGAGAGAGAGAAACAGGCAACTAAGATAAACAACAAAAATTGGAGAAAAAAAATTCAATAAACCGAAGCTTAGCCCCATCATGTTGCCATAACTGCAGGCAACAGACGTAAACAATAGGGTCATACCCTAGCCGTTAACATTCCTTTCCTGGCCTGTGTGGTTCTTTCTCCTTTCTTCTCCTGTTGTTTACAAGTGGGGAGCCAGCTGGCCTCTTAGGTCCTCACACAGTATGGACACTTATTTCTGTCAAAAGATACAATATATAGAAGAAGAAGATGAAGAAGAAGAAGAAGAAGAAGAAGAAGAAGAAGAAGAAGATGGTGATGATGATGATGATGATGATGATGATGATGATGAGAAGGAGGAGGAAGAGGAGGAGAAGGAGGAGATTTGAAAAATCCTGGACAGCAGATGATCTCAACATAGTTTTTATGTATTGCTCATATAACTTTTTTTTTTACTAGTCTGTGCCATTCTCATTGCAGTTAACTTATCTTTGTAAAAGAGAAGTGTTCCTACATTTGTATTAATTTTGATGTAATTGGAAACCTATATGGCACGTTATCTTAAAATAGTCCAACACACTAAGAATCGGTATAAACATAGATGGGCTCAATAAGAATAAGAATAGTAGGACACAGGGAAAATATTACCATGAATAATTACGAAAATCAAAAACACTATTGAAAACAACAAGGAAAGAACAATCAGTCAAAATAACATTCAAATGCAAGAGCTATAGGTGGATTTTTTGTGTCTGAAGTAGATTTACTCTGTAGTGGATGTAGCCTAAGTGAGGGGATTTGTTCTTAAGTTGATGTGTTCTGAAGTGGCTTTGTTCTGAAGTGGATTTATTCTGAAGTGGATGTGTTATGAAGTGGCTTTGCTCTGAAGTGGATTTATTCTGAAGTGGATGTGTTATGAAGTGGCTTTGCTTGTAGACTTATTCTGAAGTGGACGTTTTCCAAAGTAGCTTTGTTCTGAAGTGGATTTATTCTGGAGTGGATTTGTTCTGAAATTGTTTTATTTGAAGTGGTTTTACTCTGAACAATACGATATAGATATATATGAGCCAAAAACAAAAATAACAATAGCATGACAGAAAAATATGACAATGAATAATTAGTAAATAGAAACAGCAAATACAACAAGAAAAAAGAACAATCAGTCAAAATAACATTAAAATAGGAGAGCAATTCACACACACACACACACACACACACATGAGTACGTGCACTCGCCACACACACACACACACACACACATACACACACGCACACACATATATATATAAGAGAGAGTGAGAGAGAGCATCCTTTTTAAAGGTAAATTACACTGAGAGAGAGAGAGAGAGAGAGAGAGAGAGAGAGAGAGAGAGAGAGAGAGAGAGAGAGAGAGAGAGAGAGAGAGAGAGAGAAGAGAGAAGAAAGCATTGGTATCTTGTTAATAATCTTGAAGGTAAAAAAAATAAATAAATAAACTGGAGCAAGAAGTGGCCTAGACATTGCACAGTTTCCTGGTCCCTCTACTAGCTCTGTACCCTGAAGTAGTCAGGGCGATGGTATAACAATATTCACCAAAGTGTCTGATGATGATGATGATGATGATGATGATGATGATGGTGGTGGTGGTGGTGGTGGTGGTAGTGATGATGATGATGATGATGGCAATGGCAAGGCCTTAATGAGGTAATGGAGAGGTAGGTGTGGGGCAGGGATTGTGTGCTTCTGACAGGTTTGCCGGGAGGGAAGGGGTGGGGGGAGCGGGGTCATATAGGGCAGCAAGAAAAGCGGATGGAGTGGCGTCATCAGGGAATGGACCAATCACAGCCAGCCACACTTTCTCCACACTGGAGGGATGCCCTGGGGAGAATGAAGGACCGTTGGCATTTCTGGGTAAACGGTTCCTCCTGGCCTTTCACCTTGGCTACACTTCACGTTTAGGTTAAAGACAGTGTAATATCTTCGATATAGTGGCATTTAGCTACATACACACACACACACACACGAGCGCGCGCGCACATGCTCGCACGCACGTACGCACACACACATACATACACACACACACACGCACGCACGCACACTCACACACGCACACATACATACATATATACATACATACACACAATCTGTTCATTTTAGAGGAGGTTTCAGTGGGAAGAACTGTAGTATGTGCTTGGTTGTTTCTTCTTCTTTGTGTGTGTGTGTTTGTTTTTCTTTGCTTTGTTGCTGTAGTTGTTGATGAATGCGTACATGTGTGTGTGTGTTTTGTGTTGGTGTTGTTTGTTTGCTTGTTCGTTTGTTTGTTTGTTGTTCTGTGTGTGTGCATTTTTGTTTTTAAGAGAAGAGATTTTAAGAAATGCATAAATGCCAGTCAGTGAATAGAAAACAGAAATAATCACCCTAATAATGCAGTGTGGTGTACTGAGAATGGAATATTCAGCACATGATAACATCATCGCCTTGGAAAACTTGGAGCTGAAAAACAAGAGACAAGAAATCCTGTCATGCATTTCAGCTTTGAGAGGCTTTTGCACTGGTAGGGATACAAATACATTATATAGACAGGATTTCTTCTCTCTCTCTCTCTCTCTCTCTCTCTCTCTCTCTCTCTCTCTCTCTCTCTCTCTCTCTCTCTCTTCACCACACACACACACACCACACACACACACACACACACACATACACACACACACACTTTCGTTCCTCTCTCAACTTTTATAGATGAAAACAGACGTTAAACTGAATATCTCTCTCTCTCTCTCTCTCTCTCTCTCTCTCTCTCTCTCTCTCTCTCTCTCTCTCTCTCACACACACACACACACACACACACACTCACACACACACACACACACACACACACACACACACACACACACACATGACTCCTCTCTTCTCTCTCATATATTATTAAGTGCAAGCTTTTTTTTTAAAAAACGAACAAAAAACCCCCCAAACCCGAAGCAACAGCACAAAAACACTCCAGTCCTCGGATCCGAATATAATACGGTTGGTTCATACATCTTTCACAACACATCTCAGCCATCCCCGTGATCATGAAGCCACTATCGGATGGTGGGAGTCGACAGTGATGTAGATAGATGGCGTGTGGACGTCAGAGCAGGCATTGGGAGGTAGGCCCCCTAGAGTAGAAAGGTAAAGAACGTGGAGGGCATAGAGGAGAGTGAAGGAGGGTCTTAGAAGCACGGAGGGGCGGGGGGATTTTATTTATTTATTTATTATTCTTTTATATCGAGGATAATGGAATAAGCACTTATGTGCTTTTTTTACATCCAGTCCCCGAGTGTATGCGGTTTTGTGAATTAAGAATAATAATAATGATAATAATAATAATAATAATAATAATAATGTATGGAATTTATGTAGCGCTGAAACTTGTAAAGCAACAAATCAAAGCGCTCAATTCTGTCATCTGTTCCCGCCGGCACACAATGGCCTACTCTTACGAAAAGCGGAACAGGATTTAACGTGTGCGCAAGATGTTCTGCGTGCGTTCGCACTCGGGGTCTCGGTTTATAGTCTCATCCGAATGACTTTGGGGGAGAGTGGAGTCTGCACTGGTGTTAACTCCAGGGGAAAATATCCCCTTGAACGGGAATCAAAACCCGGGTCGTCAGATTACGAGCGCAATGTTCTAACCACCAGGCTATCCCGTCCCCTGGGGATGGGAGGAGTAGAGGGTCTTCTTTTTACTGACTGACTGACACCCATGAGCTCAGCTTCCCTCCTAACCTTCCTTTCCTTTCCCTTCCTTTCCTTCCCATTCCTTTTCCCTAATCGGTTCCGTGATAGCAGAGCTCTTGTGTTGCTGTTTCTGTCGGTATTTCTGCATGCTCCATATGTAAGATAGCAAGTATTAGGGAGAACAGAAGTGTGTAGTGTGGCTCAAAAACTCAATGGAAGTGTTGCTTCTGCCTGTCTGTCTGTCTGTCTGTCTCTCTGTCTGTGCCTGTCTGTCTGTCTCTCTCTCTCTGTGTCTGTGTCTGTCTGTCTGTCTCTCTCCCTGTCTGTGTCTGTCTGTCTGTCTCTGTCTCTGTCTCTCTCTCTCTCTCTCTCTCTCTCTCTCTCTCTCTCTCTCTCTCTCTCTCTCTTCCCCTCCCACCAAGGCTGGATGTAAAATATCAAAAAAAGTCTTCTGCTTATTCTGTTGCCCTCAGAAAAATAAAACATTTCGTTATCGTTCGTTACTGTTATCATTACCATTACCATTACCATTATCCTTTCTCTCTCTCTCTCTCTCTCTCTCTCTCTCTCTACTTATTTCCCCCTTACCCCCCCTCTCTTTACCCCTTCCCCCATTCTTTGCTTCCTCAAACATAACAACCACAGAATGATATTCAGTAGGCCAGGTCTCTAGGTCTTACAACCGCTCTGTTGTCACGTTTGTTGTGCTGCTGTTTGTATACACACACGCACACACACACACACACACACACACATACACACACACTACACACAACACACAACACACAAACACACAACCACACAAACAACACACACACACACAACACACACACGCACACACACACACACAACACACACACACACACATTCTCAACCTCCCAACCGCGACAACAGCTGGACAAGTTATTGTTTGTGCCTCTGTGTGTGTGGTGGTGTGTGTGTGTGGTAGTGGTGCGTGTGGTGTGTGTGTGGGTGGGGGTTGTGGTAGGGTGGGGTGTTTGTGTGTGTGTGTGTGTGTATGGGGTAGTGTGTGAGGGGGTGGTGTTTGTGGTGTGTGTGGTGGGCGTGGTGTGCGTGTGTGTAGTGTGTGGGGGGTGGGGGATGTGGGTGGGTGTGTGTGTGTGTGTGTATGTGTGTGTGTGTAGTGTGTGTGTGTGTGTGTGTGTGTTGTGTGTGTGTGTGTGTGTGCCTGCCTGCCTGTGTGCTGTATGCTGCTGCTCATGTATGTGTGTGTTGTTGTGTGTGTGTGTGTGTGTGTGTGTGTGTGTGCCTCTGTGTGTGTGTATGTGTGTATGTGTGTGCGCGCGCGCGCGCGTGCGCATGTGCGCGTGTGTGCGTGCGTGCGTGCGTGCGTTTTAGAAGCTGTGGAGTTCATTGAGGGTTCACATCTCTCTAATGGCATGCTGGCCAGCCTGTCTGTAGCCCACTAGCCTGGGCCTAGCCTACTACTAGGCTGAAGCCAAAGCCCGCTCATAGGAGGTGTCGGATGGGTCGATAGTTTGGAAGTTGGGAGGTGGAGTTGGAGGCAGAGGAGGTATGGGAAGAGGGGGGGGGGGGGGGGGGGGAGGTTGAAAGGGGGGGGGAGGGAGAGGGGGTAGGAGAGGGGGAGAGGAGCAGCAAGCGTGCTTCCATCACCCTCCCTATCCTCCTCTTCCCTACAGACGCCCTTTGTGCGTTCTCGTTTTCAGTGGCTTGCTTGCCCGCGAGCTCTGTCACAGAGAGAGAGAGAGAGGGGAAGTGAATGGTTTTTAGTGATCACCGATATTGTGTGGTGTCAGTCAGTAATCAACTTCGTTACTGTTCCCAGTTCAAGCCTGTGGTGAATGGAAGACGATTAACGTTGAGGGGGTTTGGGGTGGTGTTTTTTGGGGTGTGTGTGTGGGGTGGTGGTCGTGGTGGTGGTTTGTGTTATTAGAGATGGTGGGGAAAAAATAGGAGGTGGTGGTGCTAAGCTTCTGAAGTCTGGACATGTTGGTTTTGTGTGTGTGTGGTTTGTAGGGTGTTGTTTGGCGTGACGTTTTTAGTACGTGCATCGATATTGTATCGATCATAGAGTAGGCTTGCTGCAGGGTGGTTTGTTTTTGTTGTTGTTGTTGTTATCTTTGTGTGAAGGATTGGTTGATGTGTGAGCCCTAAGATAGTGACTGTGTGGTCGTTGGTTATTATAATGGTGGTGTATGGAGGTCGGGTTTAGTGGAATTTTTTTTTAAAGTGATTGGTGATTGTTTATTGTTGGCTCATGCTCAGAGCATGTAAATAAAGCTGTTGTGTTATATCTTTGCCATGACCGGTTGGAAACAGCTTTGGTTACAGCAGCAGACAGGTGCAACACATGCAAAGACATTTGTATGCACACAATTAGGCAGTGTACGGTCAGGTTGAAGATCTGTGGGAATTTAAGTACTGATCAGTGCATTAGGTCTGCAACAGAGACGTCTGCTGAGTGTGGTTTTTTGGATAACTCTGTACCCACCTTTCTTTTTTGTTGTTACTCTTTCCTCGGTGATAAAGTAGATGCGCTTGGATTTTTTTCTACATTTTTCTTCACATGCATGGAAGTTTAACACTTGCCTCTGTGTAACACAAAAAATCACAGCAAGGCTACCAAATCTCACTTTGAGGCGAATTTTTTATCGGTTACATAACAAAGTAAGAGACAACAGGAACGAGACAGCAGAAGCAATAGTACAACTTGTGACTGTAGTTGAATACCCCGGAAATTTTAATTAGCTGTAACAGCAGCAACGACAACAACAATGACAAGAACAAACAAAACACAAAGCAAGCTAATATAGTCAGTCGAAACAACAAGCTGTTTCAGACCTCACCACTCAACTAACAAGCTAATCAGTCCTGGTGGTGACGGTAACCAATATCATCATGGCGTCATTACCTCTGTCTGTCTGTCTGGCTGCCTGGCCTTGTCCAATCAGCTCCAAGCTCTGCTATCTATCGCCTGTCCGCAGATGCTCTGATCAGGCAGAAGGGAGGAGAAGGAGGGGGAGGAGGGAAGGGAGAGGTGTGGAGATAGCAGGTGTATTCTAAAATCATAAAATCATGGTTTGAAAGTCAGGCTGTTACTCTCTGCTCATCAGCCATTTTATCTGGAAAGATTTAGTTAAGGTGGCACCATTTTTCTTTTTTTTTATAAATTTAGCTTTATAATGGTGGAATTATTTTTCTTTGCTTAAAGTCCTTTTTCGTG
>CM054144.1:41362086-41392086 GCA_028751875.1 Rapana venosa
TCTTCTTCTTCTTTGCAATTTCTTCTTCTTCTTCTTCTTCTTCTTCTTCTTCTTCTTCTTCTTCTTCTTCTTCTTCTTCTTCTTCTTCTTCTTCGCAATTCTTCTTCTTTTTCTTCTTCAGCATCATCATAAGCAGCAGCAGCAGTAGTATTCCTTACCTATCAGCTTCACACTCAAGTTGTTGGGGCTATAACAGAGCTTGTCAATGGTAGTTGTTCGCTGAACATTCTCGGGTCTCCCAAAGCACCGTTCCCCCTGCGGCCAAAAGCAGATTCTCACGACAGCGCTAGATTTACATCGGCAGGGGAGGGATACTGGCGGCTATCAGAAGCAGCACTCTTAGCAGTGGTGACGACTGCGGTGTCGTTAAAACGATTTTCTTGCCGCTAACTGGACTAAGGAGTTCAACTACGCGAAACCGATCTGTTGACCCGGGTTCGAATCTCGTTCCAGAGGATTTTTACCTCTGGAGTTAACATTAGTGCCGACTCCCAAAAGTCCCTTCGGATGAGACTATAAACCGAGGTCCCGTGTGCGAACGCACGCAGAATATCTTGCGCACGTGTTAAAACCCGTTCCGCTTTTCGGAAGAGTAGGCCATTGTTTGCTAGTCGCAACGGATGACGAAATTTACACAACTGCATACACACGGGGACTAGATGTTAAAAAAAAACCCGCATGAGTGCCAATTCCATTATCCTCGAAACAAAAGAATAAATAAATAAAAGAATAAATGAATAAATAAAACAAATAGATAAATTGCGCAAACCCGATCCAAACGTGACAGGAAATTACTTGTAACACTGCTTCACACATCGTTCCATATCAACTCAACTCGACTCAACTGTCTCCATCGCCGCTGTCGTTGTCGCTAGGAGCTCCACGCAATGCCACCAGGGTTCACCATCTCTCCCTGTCTCTGCTGAGTTCTACCATCTCCTGTACCTAGCCCTCCTAGACCACTGGTCTCAGTGATGTTGGTAATAACTATAGGATGTTGGTGGTCTGCCTCTTTTGCTTCTGCCCTTTTATTGCCATTATTTTTCGTTCGTGTTTTTTTAAAAAATATGTTGATATAAAACTTCTGCTCTTAAGCTTCGTTTGAGGGCAGAAGTTTTATACACACACACATACACACGCGCGCGCGCGCACACATACACACACACACACACCACACACACACACACACACACAAACTTGACCCAAAAATGTGGCACGAAAAACGATAGCACATCAATTAAAATTCATTCGAGACTCGCGAACGTAAAAAAATAAAAAAGTACTCCCTAAGTTTCACCCGGGAAAATCTGTTGTTTTATATGATCCACGCCTCACAAAGACAATTAATATGGACTGTCATATTTAGAAAGGACTGTCTTCCTGTAATTTACCATCTCTACATGTGCAGTGTACCTGGTGAAGGAAAGGAGAAGGACAGTTTCCGCAGGTTGTTTCCAGACCCAGGGAAAAGTTGTTCTCTCAGTTGATCCTGTCCACTTCACAACAACAGCCACATTACGATATAACAACCGTCACATGGTGTTGTTGTTCTTCTTCTTATGTTGTTGTTGCTGTTCTTGTGCGTTCCCCAGCTTAACACTTTGAGGGATCACCCAGAATATGCACTCTGGATTCACTCATCCCACCTGGGAATGAATCACTGTGAGATAGGAAGTACACCGGATGAGAAGTTTGCATGTATGACTGTTTTCAAGTACCTCGCCATACAGGCAGCCATGCTCCGACTTCAGGTGATTTTTCTCCTTAATAGAGAGTGCAGGTTGTTATGTTAGGAGCTTGTCATGGCTAAAGGCAATCTCAACACGTTTTACAACATAACAACATTTTAATGTACACGTGGGCACTTACCTGACATCAATAACTGACACAGCTTTTGGCCTGGGCCAAGTTCTTCTTACGTTCAGCAGCAAACAAAATACTGTGCTCTAGCTGTGGTAGATTGCAGTGGGCTATACTGTACAAGTCAGCATGCATACGCTCCATCATGCATAGAAGTGTACACGCAAACTCATGGGCCTACCTAAACAGATCTATACGCGTGTATACACAAGCGAATGCGCGTTCACATACATAGACACATACAGACAGAGCCACAGACACGCGCGCGCGCGCGCGCACACACACACACACACACACACACACACACACACACACACATATTCACCGCACTAATTCAATACACACCTTCACAAACACACACACATACACACACACATTCACCACACTCCTTCACAAACACACACACGGACATACACACACATTCACCACATTAGTTCACCACACACCTTCACAAACACACACACACACACACACACACATCACCACACTAGTTCACCACACACCTTCACAAACACACACACATTCACCACTACACCTTCACACACATTTTCAACTCCTTTTTTTTGGGGGGGGGGATAGAATAAACAACCCTAAACAGCTTTATTTTTCATTCTTATTCATTTATTTCGGCAAGCTAGCGGCTAGCTGTCAAAGGATATCAAAATTAAGCCTCCCTCTCCACCCTCTCCTCTCTTAATGTGCTGCCATCCTCGCTTTCCATACAGAGATTTGTATGCCTTCTGAAAGCGATCCCTTCCCTCTCTCTCTGTCTCTGTCTCTGTCTCTCTCTCTCCTTCTTTCTCTCTCTCTCTCTCTCTCTTCTCTCTCTCTCTCTCTCTCTCTCTCTCTCTCTCTCTCCTCCCTCCCTCCCTCTCTCTCTCTCTCCCACTCTCTTTTTCTTTTCCTTCTATCTTTCTATTTCATTGACTTTTTTCTTCCACCCCCCCCCCCCCCCCCCCCCTTCTCGTTGGCACTGTTCTGGGCGTTCACTGGGCAGCTCTAAACAGTGGCAACAGATTCGATCTCTAGCTGTCTGTTGCTGTCTCAACAATAACATACAGACACACACACACAGATATAGACGCATGCAGACAGACACAGACATTGCATATTGATATATATGAATTAACTTGCGCGCGTGCGTGTGAACGCAAACGCGTGCATACATACACATATACACACACGCGCGCACGCACGCACACACACAATGAGATAGACAGAGGCAGAGATACGATGGAGTTGTAGATACTGGCACCAAAAAAAAGAGAGACAAACAGACAGACAGACAGACAGACAGACAACAGACAGACAGACAGACAGACTGACTGACTGACTGACTGACTGATTGACTGACTGATTGAATGAATGAATGAACGAACGAATGAATGAATGGCAGACTTACTGACTGACTGACCTACAAACAGACAAAATAAAATGCGATGACGTGTGTGTGTGTGAGAGAGAGAGAGAGAGAGAGAGAGAGAGAGAGAGAGAGAGAGAAGACAGACAGACAGACAGACAGACAGACAACAGACAGACACACAGACAGACACACAGACAGACAGATACGTGACAGCATTGCAAATGTTCACACACACACACACACACACACACACACACACACACACACACACACACACACACACACACACACACAGAGTCTAGTCAGACACATCCACATACACGGACAGACAGAGAGCGAGACGCGACACTTTTGCAGATATTCGCAAAGAATGGAAGAAGTTAGGAGGAGAGGAGGACAGTGAGAGGAGGAAGAAGAGGTGGAGGAGGGGGTAGGGGTAAGAAGGGGGGCAAGGAGGATGGACAGCTGAGAGGATGGGGGAAGATAGAAAGGAAGGAGAGAGGGAGGGAAGGGAGGGAAGGAGGTAGTAGGAGCAAGGGGCATCAGAGGGACAGGGTGTTCTGTCACCCTCCTCCCCTTCCTCCCCCCCCCACCTCTCCTCTCTCTCTCTCTCTCTCTCTCTCTCTCTCTCTCTCTCTCTCCTATCTCAGTGTGAGATAACAGCTAGTATGGTGATGCTGCGGCGTCTTCTTCCTGGATCCCTGACACCCTACCACCCAGTGTTTTTTTTTGTTACCCCCTCCATCCTTCTTCACGCGCACACACACACACACACAACACACAACACCACCACAACAGTCTATGTTCCTGTATGACACTGAGCGCAGAGACATGATCATTGCGGTTATGTAGTTGAGATTGGCTGTGTTTGTGGTTTGGTGTTGTGGTTGTAGATATGGATGTGACCGTGGTTGTTGTTGTGATTGTGGCTGTAGTTGTTGTTGTGGCTGTGGTTGTAATTGTAGATATGGATGTGGTTGTAGTTGAGGTTGTAGTTGTAGTTGTAGTGTGGTTGTGTTGTGGCTGTAATTGTGGTTGTAGTTGTGGTTGGAGTTGGAGTTGTGGTTGTAGTTCAAGTTGTGGCTGTAGTTGTTGTTACAGTTGTTAGTAGTGGCTGTAGTTTTGCCTGTGGTTGTAGTTATGCCTGTGGTTGTAGTTGTGACTGTAGCTGTAAGCTGTAGTTTTTAGCTGTTAACTGCAGTTCTAGCTGTACTTGTAGTTGCAGCTTCGACTGTAACTGCAAGTTGTAGTAGCTGCAGTTTTAACTGTAGTTAGGTAGCCGTAACCGTACTGCAGGCACAGTTGAAGTTGTAGCTAGAGCTGTACTTGTACGCCCAAATGTAGTCAAAACTGTAGCAAAACAGTAGCTTAACTAAACAGACACTTCCCCCTCCCCCTTCCCCTCCTCATACCTCTCAACCAGGAGTTTTGCCCCACCCCACCCTTCCCCAACATACACACAGAGATTCATAGACACACACACACACACACACCCTATCTAAAATCACGTTCTAGTGATACACGTTAAAACGAACGAACACACACACACACGCACACACTCTCACACACACACACCTGTCTAAAATCACGTTCTAGTGGATACACGTTAAAACGAAAGAACACGCACACTCACAAACACACACACACACACACACCACACACATACACAACACACACACACACACGCGCGCGCGCGCGCGCGCGCGCGCGCGCACTACATCTGTCTAATATAACTTTCTAGTGGATACTCTTTAAAACGAACACACATACTCACACAGACACACTCACACATAAACACACACACACACACACTCTCTCTCTCTCTCTCTCTCTCTCTCTCTCTCTCTCTCTCTCTCTCTCTCTCCACACACACACACACACACACACACCATACACACACACACACCACATCACTGGTACCAGGTAGAGAGGGACGGAGGGAGGGAGGGAGCGAACAAGTCAGTCCCTCTTCTGTAGGGGTCTGTTTGTTTGTAGGAAAGGCTGTTTTTAGTTGTGTACACACACACCCCACACCCACACCCCACACCACCCCCATCTTCACCTGACAGCTGCCTGACCAGCCTCTGTGTATGTGTATATGTGTGTATGTGAGTGTGTGGGTGTGTGTGTGTGAGTGTGTGTATATGTGTGTGTGTAAGTGTATAGGTGTGTGTGGTGTCTGTGTGTCTCTGTGTATGTGTGTGAGTGAGTGTGAGTGTATGTGTATGAGTGCGCGTGTGTGAGTGAGTGAGTGTATAAGTGTGTGTGTATGTGTCTCTGTGTGTCTGTGTGTGTGAGTGTGTGAGTAAGTGAGTGAGTGTGTGTATGAGAGTGTGTGTGTGAGTGTGCGCACGCGTGTGTGTGTGAGTGAGTATGTGTGTGAGTGTGTGTGCATGCATGTGTGTGTGAGTGAGTGAGTGTGTGTGTGTGTGTGTGTCTGTGTGTGTGTGTGTTCATGGACATGTATCAGCATTCACATATGTATACATGTGTGTGTGCCTCTGTAACTACATGCGTAGGCTTGTGTGTGTGTGCTTAGATGTGTTCTTCTTCAATTTAACGTCTTTTCACATTAAGTGGTATTAGACAGTGTGTGTGTGTGTGTGTGTGTGTGTGTGTGTGTGTGTGTGTGTGTGTGTGTGTGTGTGTGTGTGTGTGTGTATGTGTGTGTGTGTGTGTGTATGTGTGTGTGTGTGTGTGTCTGTCTGTCTGTGTAGACATGTATCAGCATTCGCATATATGTACGTCTGCATATATGTATATGTGTGTTTGTGTTTCTGCATGTGTGCATGTGCATCTGTAACTGCATGTGTTGGCTTGTGTGTGTGTGGTGTGTGTGTGTGTGTGTGTTGTGTGTGTGTGTGTGTGTGTGTGTGTGTATGTGTGTGTGCACTTGGGCGTGCGCACGTACGCATTCACACAGGAGCTCACTTGTGCACATGTGTGTCTATGTATATGTGTGTGCATGCGTGTTTGTGTGTGTGTGTGTATGCGCGCGGACACACACACACACACACACACACACACACACTCGTGTGTATGTGGGTGCGCGCATGCTCGCAAGAGTGTGTATGTGTATGTGTGTGTGTACCATGCATGCATACGTGCATGTATGTATGTGCGTGTGTTGCAGCAAGACTGCGCGTAGAAGTCAGCAGGGTGTGTAGTAGAGAAGGCGCCCTGTCTGACAGCATGCTGACTGGCTGGGGCTCGGTGTCGGGCGGGCAGGAGGCTGCTGGAGGTGTGAGCTGGGTCGATAGTTTGGAAGTTGGGAGCTACTGGGAGAGAGAGAGAGAGAGAGAGAGAGAGAGAGAGAGAGAGAGAGAGAGAGAGAGAGAGAGAAAGAAGAAAGGGATAGGGATGGAGAGATAGAGAGAGAGAGAGGAGGAGGAGGAGAGAGAGCAGCAAGTGTGCTTCATCATCCTCATCCCCTACAGACGCCCTTTGTGCGTTCTCTTTTCAGTCGCTTGCTTGCCTGCTTGGAAAAGCACAGGCCGCCGCCCGCAGAAGCAAGTGACTCCTTTTCTGTGATCGGCAATATTGTTGTGTGGTGGCAAAGATCAACTTCGTCTCTTTTGCCTCTTTTTTTTTTTTTAACCTTACCTAGTGTAGCCTATTGCTGCTGTCAGAGACAGATTATTGGAGAATTTTTGTTTGTTGTTCCTTTAATTTTTTTCTTCTTTTCTCATCAACCGGGGGAAATATATATATATATATACAGACTGGTGTTTGTGTCAGTGTGGATACTGTATGTAGGCAGCGTTGCTTGTAAGAATGGATTTGTTATATTATTCTTTCATTCTGTGAGATTCGTGCCTGAGTCGAGGTAAGGAAGGTTGGTGCTGCAGCTGTTGTTTCTTGATATAGGTTAGCTAGCTTGTGGATTTATGACCCAGCCTAAAGAAGTTCAGACACAGCGGCTGGCGGGAGCATGGAGCGTCAGCTTGGTGTGGGAGGCAGGCAGGCAGGCCTAGGTGATGTGATGAAAGGCCATGTAGTTCCACACAATTGTGAAATACTTTGTGACAAGTCGATGGTGGTGGTGGTGCTTGTGCTCAGCGCGTGCTAAAAGAATCGCGACATTATGTCATGAAGTTAGGGCTTACATCTGTCAGGATAGGCCCCCCCCTCCCCCCACTCCCCTTCCCACAGCTGTGTCGACACTATGCAGATCAATTCAACAGCCGTAGCTTCCTCCGCTGTGGTTCAATAAGGGCTTGCTTTTGAACATACAAGGGAAAGAAGACAGAAATCAAAAGAGATAGAAAACTTGAAGTTAGTGGTATGACACATGTGCGGTAAGTGTTTCAGAAAAAGTGGCCTCCTCTTATCATAATAACAGCCTTTCAGCAGTTCTGGCAATGGTAAGAACCAGCATCGTGAAGCAACAAAATGTATCGGGACTTCAGTAGTAGCACGACATTATTCTAGGTATTTTTATCAACAGCACGCAGTAGCAAATGATGAACTAAAGAAAGCTGACAGACTGAGAGGAGAAGGGAAGAAAAAAAAAGACCCTAACAAGTGAAGCATTATCAATCACACGGCAAGCTTGCAGGAGAATTATTTCTAGATCCTGTCGTGATTAGCGAGGGGGAAATGTAATCAGAAAATAAGGCTACGGCCATCAATTGAGTAATGAGATGCACCAGGTAGTCTAGAACAGCAAGCTAGACATGGTGTCTGATATTTCAGTTCTCGGAGGAGCTTATTGATGACGACAATGATCTTGTTTTAAAAGACAAAAATAGATGAAAGTGTGGAGAGAGAGAGAGAGAGCGAGAGAGAGAGAGAGAGAGAGAGAGAGAAGAGAGAGAGAGGAGAGAGAGAGAGAGAGAGAGAGAGAGAGAGAGAGAGAGAGAGAGAGAGAGAGAGAGAGAGACTGAGAGAGAGAGACTTAACGAATGTGACAGAGGCGTGCAGAAACAGAGAGGCGGCAGAGGCTTTGTGCGTTATAGATGTTTCTACTTCGAGCCATTCAGGAGACAGACGACACAGTTGATTCTTAGGAGAGAAAAAAACAAAGACATTCACAGCAGCCGAGAAATGTTGTATAACTAAAATAAGTTGGAAATGCTGATGTAACGGCAGTATTTTTTTATATCTTAAGGATTTTTTCTTTAAATCACAGTAACAACAGTGTCGTGATTCTGTTATTTTCTGCTGCTTCGTACATGAGCTTGCGATACTAACGCTTGGATTAAATCAGAACTGTTAACAAATATTTTGAACATTTGCAAAGATATGAAATAAAGGAGGGGGGGAGGGAGGACGTCGATTGGAGCAATTAACAACTAATGAAACAACAATAAGAATACGATCATTACACAACTCATAACACAAATTTGTAGCCAAATGTTTCACACATATTGTTTGGCAAAGGAAATGACAATTAGGTCACAAAGCAACCAAAAACAAATGGGTAGCCTAACAACTCGCAACCCAAATATCTAGCCAAACTGTGACTTAAATTGCCAGCCAGCTCATAAGTCAAATAGTCTGCCCGCAACTCATAATCCAAATCGGCAGCTAATTCATAGCCCAAGTTGTCAGGTAGTCCACAACTTAAGTTGCCTGCCCAGCAATTCATAACCCAAATTACCAGCCAGCTCATAGCCTAAACTGCTAACCCAGCAAAATGTAACCCAAACGGATAGTCAGGTAACCGTAGTCAAAACACTCAGCCTAACAAATCTCATAACCAGAATCACCAGCGTAGAAAAAAACCTCTAACCCAAATTGCTGGCCCACAAAAACCTCTAACCCAAATTGCTGGCCCACAAAAACCTCTAACCCAAATTGCTAGCCCACAAAAACCTTTAACCCAAATTGCTAGCCCACAAAAACCTCTAACCCAAAGTGCTAGCAAACTTTACAACCTTAAAATTTAGTCCGGTAAAACTCATAACCTAAATTATGTAACGTAGCAAAAACTCATAACCCAAATTATGTAACGTAGCAAAAACTCATAACCCAAATTATGTAACGTAGCAAAAACTCATAACCCAAATTATGTAGCGTTGCAAAACTCATAACCCAAATCATGTAACGTAGCAAAAACTCATAACCCAAATTTCTCGTCATGCTGGCAGACCCGGAAGGTTGAGGGTTGTCTCACGACTCAGCAAGGCATGACAGGTTAATCAAGTCTGGGTGCAGATCCTGATAAGTGTCAGCAGGACGCCATTGTTCCCCTCTGTGCCTTCCTTCCTCCCTCCCTCCCCCCTACCAATCCGCTTCAAGCCTCTCTCCATCTCTCTAGCCTGTCAATTCTGGTCATCAGAGCTACTGGACACTGGAGCTGCCGGGTTACCAGGCCATAGAAAGGAGAAGGGGTGGTGTGGGGGGTGAAGGGTGTGCAAATGTGATGGGAAGGGGTGGATATTCTAGTGATAGGTTGTTCCTGGTGCTGGAATCAGTCAGCAAGGTTTTTTTGTTTCTTAGATCAGTGATTAAGTTCAGACTATGATGACACTGGGCCCTCATCTGTCATGTTTTCTAGAAAGAATCTTGCTGTGCAGAGTACTATTTTAGGTGATGATAAGGATCTTGTGGGTGTAATGATAACAGTGAGTATAGTGATGGATACGAGTTGTCTGGTATTGGTGACTGTGTGATGTAGTCAAGCAGATGATATTCTATCCCTGTTTTGTATCTTGGGGATGAGTGAGGTCCTTCCCTAGGGTGTTTTAAATTTAATTTTTGCCCTTTGGTCGTTTTCTGTGGGTGAAGATCTTACACAGTTTTAGGTTCAAGAAAGTGACAAAATAAAAATCTTTATTTTGCATGTAGTGAAAGGTCACCATTGGTGGATTTGAGAGATCTAGCCGAGGAATGGTGTAATTGTTATTTTGCATGTAGTGACCAATCCTAAGCCAGAAATGTATTTCAAAGCAGCATTGTAGATATTGTTAAGTCTCCTTTAAATACTGTAAATTTTCTGCCCATTTGTTTTTGAGCTAGAAATTTTTATTTCAAAACAGCATTGAAGACTTACAAAAAGTGTAAACCTGTCTACCGATTATATTTTTGATTATCTTCTTTATGTAAACGAATGACCATCGCAATTAAACCTGTTATGCACGCTGACAGTTATCCTGCTCTTCACGAAAAAACTAAGTACAAATCTTTGTATATATGCATTTCAAATACCACCAAACTTTCATATGTGTTTCCTTATGAAAGTCTTTGGGCCAATAGCAACCTGCTCTCTGGCATTGCAAATAAATAATAAATCCTACAACGACAACCGTTTAGTTCTCATTACAAATTTTCTTATAAAGTAACCGTGGAGGCTTTTTAAAAATTACTATTTCTTCATATTTCATGTTCAAGGTGTGATCAACAGCATTTTCCTCATTACACACCACCCCAGGTTAATGAACTAAACATCAAAGACTGCAGAATCAACTCGTTTTAGGCTTCAGCTGGTTACAAACGGATTTAGCTGCTTTTCAACGGCAGTGGACAGCAGTGTAATTGCGTTGACACAACATTCCCCGCACGTAACACAGCCGGGGCAAGGAGGTGACTGTACTGCTGTATTCTGCAGCTGTGTGTGTGGCCTGCTGTGGGTTGGGAAGTTTGCCAGAGTGGTAGCCTAGCCAGGAGAAGGGATTACCATTCACAGGACGTGTGTACGCACACCTCTGAATTGGGGCTCTAGCCTTCGCCATGGTGAGCACCACTTTTCATTCATTCATTCATTCATTCATTCAAAGCTGATTCTTTCATATCTTTATTCAGTCATTTCTTCATTGGCTTACTTTTTCCCATTCACACACACACACACACACATTCGTTTTCTGTCCGTTTTTCTTTCTTTCTTTCTTTCCTGTGATTTTATTGCTTTCTGTCTTCCTTTCTTTCTTGCCATGTTGTGCATATTGGTCAAAATGAGAGCACTGTGTACCTTCACCTATCCTGTAGTCCCTTGGACCGTGGGGGGCACCAAAGAAGATTTTGCAACCAGCTTCCTTCACTGCCCCGCTTTCTTTAGCAAATCGTTCAACTCACTGTGCACTGTGTACACGATGTTTTATATTTTATTTTGGGGGGGTGCATGGGGGGTGGGGTGGGGGGATGGTGTGTGTGTGGGGGGAATGGGGGGGGAGGGTTATCCAGTTCGTGCCTGCCTATACACTGTAGGTGATGCACTCAATGTCGTTCCTCGGCTAGATCTCTCAAGTCCACCAATGGTGAAAGTTTTTGCGTATGCGACCGTTTTTCTCCAGCATTATGGTAGCTGCATTCCGACTTCGGGGATGGTGTATAAACACGACACTTCTGTGTGTTTGTGTCTGTCTGTATCTCTGTGTGTGTGTTTGTGTGTGTGTGCGTGCATGCGTGTGCGTGCGTGTGTGTGTGTGTGTGTGTGTGTGTGTGTGTGTGTGTGTGTGTGTGTGTGTGTGTGTGTGTTTTCCCCTTTAATTTAACGTCTTTTCACATTACGTGGTATTAGACAATGTGTGTATGTGTGTGTGTGCGTGCGTGTGTGTGTCTGTCTGTCTCTGTTTAATTTTGTCATCCGTTCCTACCGGCACAAAAATGACAGACTGCTCCAAAAGGTAAAAAGGAGTTTTTAACTTGGCCGCAAGATGTTCTGCGTGCGTTCGCACACCGGGCCTCGGTGTTTAGTCTCATCTGAAACGCTTGTGGGGAGAGTGGAGTCAGTAATAATGTCATTTCCAAGGTTAAAAAAATCCCTTAAAACAGGCGCCTCCGTGCACTGCTCTAACCACCAGGCTCTCCCGTCCCCTGCCCATGATAATGGCAAAATGACTGATTCAATGTTGTTCTAGTTCAGATGTCTCCTCCCCTTCTCTCCTCTCTCTCTCTCTCTCTCTCTCTCTCTCTCTCTCTCTCATCTCTCTCTCTCTTCTCTCTCTCCTCTCTCTCTCTCTCACACACACACTACACCACACACACACACACACACATATATTATATATATATATATATATATATATATATATATATATATATATATATATATATATATATATATATATATATATATAAGGTAAGGTAAAGGAGTCCCATAACCTATAAGGTCGTAGGGGAGCGAGGCGTCAAAGACCTCACTTCTCTAGGGCCCAGCATATTGAGGGCGGCGCCCATCTCCTCTCCCTCGCTGCTTTACCTTCCCTGACCCTAAAGAGGGCAGGTACCCATTTACAGCTGGGTGAACTGGGGGGAACTGCACTGAAGCCAAGGCGCACCAACGGTCGCCCATCCAACTGGTAACCACGCTCGACGCTGCTTAACTTGGCTGGGGGAAAGCGAGTGCTCCGACCACTGAGCTATCCCGTCCCCGATATATATATTTATATATATATTTATATATATATATATATTCCACTCTCCCCCTTCCCTTTTCTCTCCTCCTCTCTTTCCCCACGCCTTTTCATTTCATTGATTGATTGATTCATTCATTCATTCTATCTTTCTTTCGTATTTCTCAGTATCTTCGCGGTGTATATTTTCTTCATTACTTTCGGAATTGAAGTTGGCATAGATGTATCAAAAGGAATACAGTTTGAATTCTCCATTAAATTCGTAACCAGTTTCATGAAAATGGATACACTTTCCGAATGCTGCCCCAGCAAAAGGTCAACCACAAAAAAACTTCTTTCTGTTGGTGAAAGAAGATTGTCATCATTTCTTGTTTAATAATCAATGTTTTTGTTGAGAGAGGTTTTTGCTCTCTCGCTTCCCTCCTTCACCCCCCCCCCCCCCCCCCCCCCCCCCCCACCTGCCATTTTTTTGTGGGGAGGGGGATAATGGAAATACTTAGAATAGCGATATTCATCATTCCAACTTTGAATTCAGTATTTCTTCTGCTTTCTCAATTCTTTTGGGGCTCTCTCTCTCTCTCTCTCTCTCTCTCTCTCTCTCTCTCTCTCTCTCTCTCTTCTCTCTCTCTCTCTCTCTCTCTCTCTCGATATTGTTATCCTAAGTCATATTTTTGTAGCTGACGTTTTGTTATACAGTAAAATTTTGTCGTTTTTATTGCTTTTACCCCCACCAAAATACTAAGAAGTTCGACAACCCCCTTCATGTATGGGCCAATGGCCTTTTTGTGAATAAATCTTTCGAGTTCGAGTTCTCTCTCTCTCTCTCTCTCTCTCTCTCTCTCTCTCTCTCTCTCTCTCTCTCCTCTCTCTCTCTCTCTCTCTCTCTCTCTCTCTCTCTCTGTCTGTCTGTCTGTCTGTCTGTTTCAATTTCTGTCTCTTTCACTGTCTCTCTGTCTATCTACCAGTCTGTCTCTCTGTCTCTCTCTCTGTGCCTCTCTTTCTCTCTCATATCTTCCTTGACTTAGAAAGCTCCTTTTTTAAAACCTTTGTTTTTCAAATGCCAAATGAAACAAGTCTATAGAGTAACAGAGACAAATGTCACCACTTCAACTGGTGTAGAAAATAAGAAACAAAAAAGTTAAATAAAGACAGAAAGAGAAAAAGAGAGAGAAAAACGGCAGACAGACAAACAGACAGAAACAAAAATGCAAAATTAGAAGTGTGAAAAAAAGGAGAAAGGAAAGATAGAAAGAAAACTTAAAAGAAAGATTTGTCAGAAAGACAGCAATATGAAAAGAATGAAAATAAAAATGAAGCCAAAATGGAAAAAAAAGACTGAGAGACTTACAGACAGACGGGAAGAAAGAAAGAAAGAAAGAAAGAAAGAAAGAAAGCAAAAAGTCAGAAAGAAAGACAGACAGACAGAAACGAAAAAAAGAAAGAAAGAAAGAAGGGAAAAGAAGGAAAGAAAGAAAGAAAGATAGAAAGAAAGAAACAAAGGGGGGAAAAGGAAGGAAGGAAGAAAGAAAGAAGGGAAAAGAAAGAGAGAAAGAAGGGCACTACAGTTCGTTGGTTGATTGTAAATAGACAAAAAAGGAAGACAGAAAAGGGAAAAAAAGACAAAAGAGACAGAGAGACAGAGGCAGAGACAGAGATAGAGAAAGAGAGAGTCAGAGTCAGAGACAGACAGACAGAGAGAAACAGAGAGACAGGCAGAAAGACAGACAGACAGACAGTGATAGACGAACAGACAAACAGTCAGCTAGACAAGCAAGCAGAAGAACGAAAGTTAGAAAGAATTAAAAAGGGAAGAATAAAGGTTTTATACTCTAGAATCGACGAAGATCTAAAATATGAGATACATCGTTTTGTTCTGCAATTCTTTATATTTCTATCTCTCTTTATTGTTTTTGTGTTTTGTTTTATTTTAAATCTCTACTCTTCGACTTTTACAAACTTTCTAAGTTTTAAAACCGTAAATTGAAATGAGATTACACCAGAGTCGATTTTGCAGAATAACTGAATTATCTGTCCCCTGTGTGTGTGTGTATGTGTGTGTGTGTGTGTGTGTGTGTGTGTGTGTGTGTGTGTGTGTGTGTGTGTGTGTGTGTGTGTGTGTGTGTGTGTGTGTGTGTGTTTGCGTGTGTTTGTGTAGCATTCATGCAAAGGAACAGACAGTCAGACAGAGACAGAGAGAGAGAGAGATTTATTCTTTTATATCAAGGATAATGGAATAAGCACTCATGTACTTTTTTACATCCTGTCCCCGTGTGTATGCGGTTTTGTAAATTTTGTCTTCTGTTTCCACCGGCACACACACACACACACACGCACGCACGCATGCGCACACACACACCACACACACACTCAGTGAATTGAATTGAATGATTTTTTAAATTTTTACGTCTGTTCACGTAAAATTAAAGAATCATTCAATTCAATTCAATTCAATTCAATTCTCTTCTCTCTCTCTCTCTCTCTCTCTCTCTCTCTCTCTCTCTCTCTCTCTTCTGTCTGTCTGTCTGTCTGTCTGTTGTTCCTTTGCCTGAATGTTACACAAGCACACGCAAATGGACACACACACTGAGTGTGTGTGTGTGTGTGTGTGTGTGTGTGTGTGTGTGTGTGTGTGTGTGTGTGTGTGTGTGTGTGTGTGTGTGTGTGTGTGTTGTGTGTGCATGCGTGCGTACGTGTGTGTGTGTGTGTGCGTGTTACATAATCCTCTCTAAAAACAAAAGTTTTGATACAAGGAGAGCAGACGCAGTTAAGGCTATATATATAGATTTCTTTTAGGAGGTCAGAACTGTAATAAACTGAATAAATATCTTCCTAAGCTTTCACGGTTTAATGTCAAACAGATCTGGTCAACACTGGACTTTGTCCTTGCGTATAAGTGTGTACACACACGCAACACACACACACACACACACACACACACACACACACACACACACACACACATGCGCGCGTAATACACACACACGCGCACACACACATACACTCACACACTCTCACACGCACGCACGCACGCACTCACGCACGCTCACACACACAACACAATGCACGCACGCGCGCGCGCGCGGTCATGTTTGGTTGTATTTCCGTTTAAGTTGATTTTCGCAAGAAAAATTATGTGTTGTGTGCCCACTCCCCTTCCCACTGTCCCCTTGTGAATGAGCTTTTGACATTAACACCTCTCTCTCTCTCTCTCTCTCTCTCTCTCTCGTGCGCGCACGCGCGCTCTCTCCTTCTCCCTCTCCCTCTCTCTGATGACAAAATTTACTAAAATCCGTATGCACAAGGGGACTGATGTACTATGTAAAAGCAACACATGAATGTTCACTGATTATCCTCGAAATAAAAGAATTAAACTCTCTCTCTCTATCTCTCTCTCTCTCTCTCTCTCTCACACACACACACACACACACACACACACACACACACACACACACACACACAAACACACAGGTGGGGTTTTTTTTTAATTCCAAGGGACATAAATTAGAGATCCCTAACCAACCACCCAATCGCGATAGCAGACAAGGGAAGCCATACTATCGTGATGCGGAGAGAGAGAGAGAGAGAGAGAGAGAGAGAGAGAGAGAGAGAGAGAGAGAGAGAGAGAGAGAGAGAGAGAGACAGAGAGAGAGAGAGAGAGAGCCCAAAAAGTAAGAAAAATGAGGAAAAGGAGAAAGATGGGGGGGTGGGGAAGGAAAAAGGATTGAGAGAGGAGGATGGTAAGAGGAGGAGGAGGATGCAGTGAGGAGAAACAGGAGGAAGTGGACCAGTAAAGAAGTTGACGTAAAATCAATGAGGAGGATGGGAGGGAGAGGAGAGGAGAGAAGAGGAGAGGAGGGAGAGGGGCCGGGGGTGGGGTGAGGGGGTCGGGAGGGGCAGGGGAGGGGGATGATGAGAGAGTGTGAGAAGTCTGAAAAAAAGGTGAGGAGCATCTCTTTCATCAGTACTCGTGTGTCTTTTCCTTGTCTCTCTCCTCTCTCTCTCTCTCTCTCTCTCTCCTCTCTCTCTCTCTCTCTCTCTCTCTCTCTCTCTCTCTCTCTCTCTCTCTCTTCCTCTCTCTCTCTCTCTCTCTCTCTCTCTCTCTGAGTCATTCCCTCACCTCTGCTGTACCCCCCTCCCCCCGTCCCCCTGTTCTCCCGACCCCTACCAGTTTCATTGCTTAACTCTTTGATATAAGTGTAATAGGTTTATGAGAACAAAGTCCATCAAACCGGATAATGCCGATAACAGTGAGATGATTATTGTGATTATTAGATAATTATTGCTTGTCAGTGTTTGATAATTTTTTTGTTCTCAATCTTTTTTAAAACTCTTTTTATTCTTTTATTACGAGGATAAGGAAAGAAGCACTCATGTCCTTTTTTTTACATCCATTCCCTTTGTGAATGCAGTTTTGTAACTTTTGTCATCGATAGAAAGATAAAGTGATGATTGATGCATAAACTATGGTGATTTTATCTTATTCCTGTGTGCAATTGCTTTTTATTTTTGTAATGTCGCGAATAACACAAACGGGTAATGGAGGTAATAACACAAAACTGATTTTATTCATACTCTTGTCCAGTCTCCAGAGGAAAAGAAAATTTGGGATCGTGTGTTGAAACCTAATGTGACAAAATGTCAGTGCTGTATAATGTAAATGGAATATGAATCATAATGCAATGCATAATATGCAATAATTATCATGTAAACATTTCATATGAGAAGAACATTAAGCTATCTTAGCTAGAGTGTTTTTAAGCCAACATCATTAGTTTCTACTTTATTCTGAACCTTGGCCTGGTAGAAAGATATCGTTTTGCGAATGCATTAAGTTTTCACACACACACAAAAAGCAATGGTATATAAACGTAATATTATGATGTGAACGCAATGTAACCTAAATTTGGTGTGAGGTATGTGATGTTGTGGTCTTTCTTACTTCCCCTTGCAGACGTCGCAGCAGCAGAAGCAGCGCAGCCTGTGCTATTTTTAGACACATTGGGGGGAAGTGTGGCATGGCACTGTGTGCTTGAGTGGAGGTCCTTGGGTCTGGTTTTGCTGATAGTCATTCGCTTTGTATTGCAACAAAGTGCAGAAATCATTAGAAGCTTTTCATCCAGACCACGATGCCGTGTATTCTGATCGGATTTTCAACTGAATTTGTTTCAGGGTGATTAGATGAACACTGTGTTATGTGTCTACCTAGTGCACTGTAAGATATGCAGTAGACTGGTAATGCAAAGGGCTTACAATATAATGTGCTGATTTGCTAGGTAACGTAGGAAGACCTGATTACCTGGAATGGAACTTGTATGTAACGTAAATGGGTAATCATAAATGGCTATAGCTACAGATAAACATATTAGGGCGTCAAAAAAGTATGCTATGAATAATAGCACATTGTGTCGAAAATGTGCCATAGATGGCATATGGCATAAAAAGTATGCTATGAATAACAGCACATTGTGTCGGAAATATTCCATAGATAATATTATATGACGTCAAAATTATCATACGAATAGGACATGGTATTGAAAATACGCCATAGATAACATATGGCTTTAAAAAGAGTATGACTATTAAAGCAAAAACAAAAACACCTAGCAACGATAATACCATACCATACTGACTATTCTTGGGAAAATATCACTACTGTGATAATTATGATAACAATCGCGCTAAGCATTAAACAAGTTTCTATTCAGTCCTCGCTGGGTCTGTGAGCAGGGTTTTGTTTTGGTTTTGTTTTATACTATGGACTGTTTTAGCCTGTCCGCTCTCATGTTCTGCTTTGGGGAATATAGGAAAATAGCTCTTGTTTTGTTTTCTTTATCATATTTCTTTCGTCTTATGATTTAAATTCGGGGGTGGGGTGGGTGTAGGGTTGGGGTGGGGGTTGGGGGATTGGGGGCGGGGGGGGGGGGAGAGGGGCAGCAGCAGCCAGGATCACTATGCTAGAGCTCATGATCTGACGGCCAGAGTTCCAGCTACCACCGAGACGCCATTTTGAGGGTACCTTCCTTTTCCCCTGGAGATAACATCAGTATCGACTCTACTCTTCCCCTGAAAGTCCTTCGGATGAAACTTATGACCCAAAGTTTTCCCTGTGCGTGAACGAACGCAGAACATCTTGCACGCGCGTTAAAAATCCGGGTGTTTGTTTTTCGAAAGAGTCAAAGTCAAATATTGTATGTGCAGATGGTACATTGTGTACAAGTAGGAATGGGTGGCAACGATTTTTTTAAAAACCCACAAAAAACCCGCATGCACATTGGTGTTATGTTAAGACATCATCCCCGAAGTCGGAATGCAGCTACCTTAATGATGGGTTAAACGTTCGCGTAGACAAGATATCCGAACCTCGGAGGTCTTAGCCAAGAAATGAAGAAGTCTGTGTGGTTGGCAGTCTTCTGTCCTTTCCAAGACTTTGGGGGTATGCACAGCAGTGTATCCCTAGTGTTTTGTGCTTCCTTTAACTTCACCTTCACCTATTCCGTAGTCCTGTGGACAAGTGTGTGCACCAATGAAGATTTTGCAACCAGCTTCCTCCACTCCACGCGGTCCTCTGCTTTCCAAAGCAAGTCGTTCCACTCAAGGCCAGTCCACTCTCTGATGTTGTCTTCCCATCGTTTTCCCTGTCTGCCTCTTCGTCTTCCTCCTTGTACTGTTCCGTTTAGGACAGGTTGTAGTTTTGTGCTATTTCTGGACAAAATTGTGTGTTCATAGATACAGCTTTGTTATTCAGAAGGAAGATTGGGTGTTATTTTACGTCTGTTTATCTTTTATTTGTTTTGGTTTTTTATTTGGATAGAATATTCATCTCTTATTTATATCGTTTACTTTTTTTTATCATTGCTACCTGTTTTGAAGACGGAATACGGCAAAACAATATTATTTCTGAATAAAGTAAAACGAGCAGTATAATTATTTATGTGTTGAATCTGAAAACTCACTGTTCTTCTTGTCAGAAAATGTCTAATGAACGAAACAGATCCAAAATTTTGTTTCAGATTTCTATGCAAGTCTTCGTGTCATGATTGACACGAAACTTGGCATGCATGATCATAAATTTCATATAATTTAACATTTCTACTCCAGTGTGTGTGTGTGTGTTTGTTTGTGCGCGTGCGTGCGTGCGTGTGTGTATGTGTGTGTTGGGGGGGGGGGGGGTGAGTGTGCGTGCGTGCGTGCTTGTGCGTGTATATGTATATGGGATCTTAATGCGAGCGTGTGTGTGTGTGTGTGTGTGTGTGTGTGTGTGTGTGTGTGTGTGTGTGTGTGTGTGTGTGTGTGTGTGTGTGTGTGTGTGTGTCTGCGTGTGGGCACAATTCCTGTAACAACAATACCTTAGGTATTGAGTTAGTGTCGGTACACACACACACACACATACATACATACATACATACATACATACATACATACATACATACATACATACATACATACATACATACATACTCCAATCCTTTATACCCGTAATGTATTCCTCGCGTCAAATCTCCCCTTTACCATAAAGAAAGAAAGAAAGAAAAAAGGGCCAAAAACGTATGTTTCCCCAACGTGGGACGGACTTGCCCACCCACATTCTTACCACTGGTGTGAGTGTATTAAGGACGGGTGTGATTAACATTTTGTATTGAGCATGGCGGTGTGGTGTGGTGTTCTTAATCGCTTTATTGGCTTCTGAATGGGACAGCAATGTCCTTTGATTCCGACAATATTGGCAACATGTCTATAGATTTCTTTGCAGGGATCGTCGAAAGGTAGGGCAAGTAGAATTGAAAGGTAAACATGTCCATTTCTTCTTCTTCTCCTTCTTCTTCTTCTTCTTCCTCTTCTTCTTCTTCTTCTTCTCTCTCTCTCTCTCTCTCTCTCTCTCTCTCTCTCTCCTCTCTCTCTCTCTCTCTCTCTCTCTCTCTCTCTCTCTCTCTCTCTCTCTCTCTCTCTCTCTCAGGCTGGATGTTTTTTTTTAAAAAAAAGCATGTAATGCTTAAACTATTACCCCTGAAAAATAAAAATTATTCAAAATTGTTCAAATTGTTCTCTCTTTCTCTGTCCGTCTATCTGTCTCTTTCTCTCACTTCTCTCTCTCTCTCTCTCTCTCTCTCTCTCTCTCTCTCTCTCTCTCTCTCTCTCTCTCTCTCTCTCTCTCTCTCACTCTTTGACATTAAACAGTTACAGCATAAATTAAGGGGATTTTGTTGTTTTACATGTGCCAGTAGGCTAAATGGTTAGGAACCGTAAAGAAGGTAAAGTTTTGGGTTCCGTGGTCTGTGTGTATGCATATGTATGTCTGTCTGTCTGTTGGTCTCTCTGTCTCTTCTATCTATCTGTCTGTCTATATGTCTCTGTCTGTATCTCTGTCTGTCTGGCTGGCTGGCTGTGTTTCTCTGTCTCTGTCTGTCTCTCTTTGTCTGTGTATCTCTGTCTCTCTGTCTCTGTCTGTCTGTCTGTCTCTCTGTGTATCTCTGTATCTCTGTCTTCTGTCTCTCTCTCTTTCTCTCTCTATCTTTCTCTCTCTATGTATCTCTCTCTCAGTCTCTCTGTTCCCGAAAGGTGTCACTGCGAGCAGAAAATGTTATATACCCGAATATATACATTATCTGTACTGTAACAGAAAGTGGCAATAGAAGTTGGGTTTTTTTTGGGGGGGGGGGGGTTGTTTGTTGTTGTTGTTGTTTTTTTGGGGGGATGGGGGGGGGGAATTATTTATTTTATTTCATTTCATAATTATTATCTATTCTTTTATTTCGAGGATAATGGAATAAGCACTCATGTGCTCTTTTTTTTTTTTACATCCAGTCCTCGTGTGTGTGCAGTTTTGTAAATTTTGTCATTCAATCCCACCAGCACACAATGGCCTTCTCTTCCGAAAAGCGGAACGAATTTAACGTGTGCTTAAGATGTTTGCTTCGGGTAGTGTGTGATATAAGAGGCATGCAGTGTCCTGAAGCCTTGTTAGTGCCATGTTATCACACAGCCAGATACGGCTTCTCTGACAGCCGCTACCTGAAAATTAATAATCCTTGATTGTCCGGGATGATCATTGTCCTGCGGGTCACACAATAGTCCTCAGTGGACAATTATTGCCCTGGGATGCAACTGTCCTCCTGCGTGAAGATTGTCCTGGTGATGACTGTCCTGGGTGATGATTGTTGTGGGTGATGATTGTTCTTTTGAGGGTTATCTCCGAGGTTATTATTTATTGTCTTGGATGACTGTTTTACCTTGGTGACTGTTGTCTGTTTGAAGATTTCCTGGGTGACAGTTGTCCTGACGACGATTGCCCTAGGTGGATAATGTCTGGGCGAAATTTAATTGTCAGGGTGAAAAATTGCCTGGTGTCTGGGTGAAAATTGTCTGGGTGAAAATTGATTAGGGTGACTCTTTGATCAATAGCGTTCATCGGTGGTGATTGTTTAGTAAATATAGTAAGTAGATCTATAGAATTTGACCAAAGCATCACCGCGTATAGTATAGAGATTTGTGTCTTTGTTTGTTGTCTTTCAATTTTGCTATTTTTTGTTGCGATTTGTTGTTTTGTTTGCTTGTTTGGCTTCTTCCTCTTCCTTGTGGTGGATGTATGGTAAAGTGAGTGTTCATATGTTTTTATAAACCCATCTGCAGTACTTTCCCTTTGCCCCAAGTAAAGTAGAATTAAGCTACATTGGTGGGTTTTTTTTGCCAGGGACAGCTCTTAAGTTTGCCGTGGGCTCTTTTACGTTTGCCTTTAAACGGGTTTAGTATGCACAGGACTTAAAGTATTATTCCCAAACTACCTCTTCAAGTTCGGTGAAACGAGAGAGACAGACAGACAGACAGAGGGAGAGAGATATATAAACAGAGACAGACAGACAGAGACCGCGAGAGAGCGAGAAAGAGAGAGACAGAGAGAGAGGGGGGGGGGGGAGGAGAGAGAGACAGAGATAGAGAGACAGAGAGAACAAAAAACAAACGAAAAATTAGTCCCGTACAAAAATCAAACACAAACAAACAAACCTTCAGCCTCAAAGAAAGACTAGACCTACGTACACATCCCCCTCACTAGTCTATAAAATGGAGCCACGTTAAACTTTAAAGACTCCCCAAACCTCTATAATATTGAGTGTGTGTGTGTGTGTGTGTGTGTGTGTGTGTGTGTGTGTGTGTGTGCGCGCGCGCGCGCGCGTGCGTGTGTGCGTGCGTGCGTGTGTATGTGTGTGGGCGCGCGCGCGCATGTGTGTATTGATGTGTAGCTTACCTCCATCACATTCATTCTTTTCTGCTATTGTTGCTGCTGTTGTTCTTCGTTTATTATTCCTCCAAGGTCTCTGGTGATGCTAAGGGCTGGTTCTGGGTAATTGCCTCCCTAAGTGCTCGTTGTGGGCCCAGTTTATAGCGTTTCGGCCTGGCTGTTGAAAATTTCATGAAACAATTTTCGGTCTTTAGTGTAGCTTGCTGATTGGTTTTGAGAAATATAGATTGTAACGGTCTGCCGTCTCTTTCTTTCTTTCTTTCTGGCTCTGTCTGTCTGTCTGTCTGTCTGTCTGTCTGTTTATCTGTCTTTCTGTCTGTCTGTCTTCTCTCTCTCTCTCTCTCCTCTCTCTCTCTCTCTCTCCTCTCTCTCTCTCTCTCGCAGTCTCTCTTTTTGTTGTTGTTGTCTGTCTCTGTCTCTGCTTCTACTTCTGCTTGTGTCTGCCTTTCTCTCTGGGCTCTCTTTCTTTGTATCTGTTCCTGTCTCCCTGTTTCTTTGTCTCTTTGTCTGTCTCTCTGTATCTCTCTTTCTGTTACTATGTCTTTATATCGTGAGTGCGTGCGCGTGTGCGTGCGCCTCCCCCCCCCCCCCCCCCCCCCTCGCGCCTGTACACTCTCACACACTTCATGTTATTTTATTATTCATTCCCATAATGTCCGGTTTGAACGCTTTGACGGGAAGATAGAGTGGGAATGTTCACACAGATAACAGACAGTCTGTTGGAACAGATTGCAAACAGAGGAAATGTTTAAACAGATGGAGAACAGAGGAACTGTTTTAAACAGAGAACACAGCAACTGTTTAAACAGACGGAGAACACAGGAACTGTTTTGAACAGACGGAGAACACAGCAACTGTTAAAACAGAGAATGCAGGAACTGTTTAAACAGAGAACACAGGAACTGTTTAAACAGAGAACACAGGAACACAGGAACTGTTTAAACAGAGAACGCAGGAACTGTTGAAACAGAGAACGCACTAACTGTTTAAACAGAGAACACACCAACTGTTTAAACAGATGGAGAAAACAGGAATTGTTGAAACAGAGAACACAGCAACTGTTTAAACAGAGAACACAAGAACTGTTTAAACAGATAGAGAACACAGGAATTGTTGAAACAGAGAAAACAGCAACTGTTTAAACAGATAACACAGCAACTGTTTAATCAGAGAACACAGCAACTGTTTAAACAGAGAACACAAGAACTGTTTAAACAGATAGAGAACACGGGAATTGTTGAAACAGAGAACACAGCAACTGTTTAAACAGAGAACACAGCAACTGTTTAAACAGAGAACACAGCAACTGTTTAAACAGAGAATGCAGGAACTGTCTAAACAGTGAACGCAGCAACTGTTTAAACAGAGAACACGGAAACTGTTTAAACAGAGAACACTGCAACTGTTTAAACAGTTAAATAGAGAACACGGAAACTGTTTAAACAGAGAACACGGCAACTGTTTAAACAGAGAACACAGAAACTGTTTAAACAGAGAACACAGAAACTGTTTAAACAGAGAACACAGCAACTGTTTAAACAGTTTGAGAATAGAGGAATTGTTTAAACAGTTTTAATACACAGTAGCATTATTGTTAATAGTTCTTACAGTAACAGTTGTAGGGACTGGCTTGAACTTATGTTTATTTTGTGTGTTTTTTTATTTTATCTTTTTTTTTTTTTTCGCAGAAGCTGTTTCAACAGACTGAGAACAGAGGAACTGTTTAAACAGATTGACAACAGAGGAAATGTTTAAATAGACTGACTACAGAGGAAATGTTTAAACAGACAGAGAACAGATGAATTGTTTAAACAGAAAACAGAGGAACCATTTAAACAGAGTAACTATTTAAACAGACACCAGAGCAACTGGTTAAACTGACAGAGACAACAGAGGAACTGTTTGTACAGACAGAGAACAAACAGACAGACAACTAGAGTAACTGTTTAAACTGACAGAGACAACAGAGGAACTGTTTAAACAGACCGAGACAACAGAGCAACTGTTTAAACTGACAGAGACAACAGAGGGATTGTTTAAACAGACCAAGACAACAGAGCAACTGTTGAAACTGACAGAGACAAAAGAGGAACTGAAGCTTATACAGACAGAGAACAAATCAGACAGGGAACAGAGGAACTGTTTAAACAGACTGAACTCAGAGAATAGAGAGCGAATGGAAGCCTTCCCCTTCAGACTGAAGTGACGACACCATTGCAGGGGATCTGGGGGAATTGCCAACCCCCCCAAGAAAATAAGTCCCCCTGGCTTTTTCCTTTAAAGCATTTGGCCTGCGTGCTGTTGCTGGGAATCGATAGTTGGGGATTTTCTCTCTCTCTCCAATGCTGCCTTTTTTTGTTGGCTTTTTTTTTAAAGTTCCGTTGTTTTTTTCTTTCTCTCGGTTTCTGTGGTCTTGAAGTAGTTTTTTTAGTTACCTTTCTTTAGTGGTTTTTACTCCTAGCCTGTCTTTCTCTCTCCCTCCATTTGTGTCTGTTATTTTTGTGGGGTGTTTTTTGTTTTTTTTTTTGGGGGGGGGGTTCTGACTACATGTTTGTGTGTCTGTCTGTCTGTCTGTTGTTGTCTGTCTGTCTTTGCTATCTGCCTCTGTCTGTCTGTCTGTCTTTCTCTCTCTTTCTCTCTCACTCACTCGCGCGCGCGCGCGCACAGACACGCATACACATACACACAGCACGCAGCACAACACAACACACTCACACACACGCGCGCGCGCGCACACAACACACACAACACGACACAATACAACTAACAACAACACACACACACACAGCACAACACAACACACACACACACACACACACACACACACACACACACACACACACACACACACACACACACACACATTATTCCAGCTTTAAAGATTGAAAAATCCTATCACATCGGCAAAAATCATTCCATCTTTACTGCTGAACTTACTGCTATTTTGATGGCTTTGTACTTTCTGTTGGATTTCCCCAATACTGTTTTGCAGATATTGTTCTGTGTTGATTCTAAATCTGCATTACAGTCTCTCAGTAACTCGTCTTCGACCGTTAGGCAGAATCTTATTACTGAAATTAATTTGTTGGTACATTTTTTAATTCTGGGGGGTTCGAATGTTACTTTCTGCTGGATTCCATCTCATTGTGGTATTCATTTTAATGAAACGGTTGACAAAGCTGCCAAAAAGGCAGCAAAACATGATAGCTATTCAACTGTTTTAGATATTCCTCTTTCTCTTCATGAAGGTTATGCTTTGCTTCAAAATGTTTGCTGGAAACATGTGAAAAAGAAACGAAGAGGCTGGTTATCCCCAGCACACTTGTTCAGTTCTGGATATTGAGAACATTCTTTGCACTCAGTACGGTTTTCGAAAATCCTGTACTAGAAAAATTGTTTCTCTAATCTACAGATTGAAATTAAATGCCTTTCGAGCAAAATTTGCCAAAAATATACAATGTATATGCGGTGACAAATTTTCTAATGTTCATGTTCTGTATCAATGTCAAGGTTTAAAAACGTTTTTACCATCATTTCAAGATAAGTCTCTGCAGGAAGTTTTAACCAATCCAGAGTTATTATGTGAGATAGCCTTGTCTCTGTTGCAATCCCCAGTATTCTCTTTTTTGTAAAGTATGGTCGTGGGAATCTACATTTTGCTTGTTTCACAGCTGCCGTTACAAGTAGTTCAAAATTGTTTGTTTTCCAACATTAGAGTATTTTTCAATTGTTGTGGGTTTTTGTTAATTTTTGTAGTTCTATGCCATGTTTTTTGCAACATACTATTTATATAGATTGGAATAATCTTTTAATGTGCATTCATACCAACACGTATCTATTCTACTTAAAGCCCTTATCTCATTAAGTTCCCCCCCCCCCCCCCCCCCAATCCCCCCCTGCCTCCATCGTCTAATATCACTTTAAGTGAACAGACGTAAAATTGAAGACACACACACACACACACACACACACAGCACACACACAACACAACACACACACACACACACACACAACACAACACACACACACACACACACACACACACACACACACACACACACAACACACACACACAACACAACACACACACAACACAAACAACACAACACAACACAACACAACCACACACACACACCACACACACACCACACACACACACACACACACACACACCTAGCCAGAGTTGCACAGCGGTGGACAGGGAAAGGAAGGGAAGGGGTGTGGTTGTAATGGTGATAGGGTTCTTCAGTGACATTTTGGTTTTCTTTCGTTCAGCGTTTTAAAAAAAGATTCTATACCATAGTATACATGTGTGGTTTTTTTAATTTTTCATTTTATTCTATTATTTATTTTCCTCGAGGATAAAGGAATAAACACTCACGTGATTTTTTTACATCCAGTCCCCGTGTGTAAGCAGTTTTGTAAATTTTGTCATCCGTTCCCACCGGCACATAATGGCCTACTCTTCCGAAAAGCGGAACGGGGAAGGAAGACAGGAGTTGTTTCGATTTTGTTTGCTGTTTTTGTTTTGTTTTGTTTTTTTAAAAAGATTTTTGTCTGTGTGGGCTTAGGGTTTTTTGGGTCTTGATGTTGGTAGTGCTGCTTTTTCTGTTCTTTTATCACCATTTCTTGGTTTTTTGGGGTTTTTTCTGTCTTTCAGCTTCTTTGTTTTTTCCTTATTTTTCTTAAGAGAGTGTGAATGGGGACTATGTTTCTTTAGGGATTTTAACGAAATACCAAGAAAAGCTGGCTTTAACCTCGCTGTTTGTTCTCTTTCCCGCACCATAGAGTCTCTCTCTGTCTCTGTCTCTCTGTCTCTCTCTGTGCGAGCGCGCGCGCGCGCGCGCGCGTGTGTGTGTGTGTGTGTGTGGTGGTTGTGTGTGTGTGTGTGTGTGTGTGTGTGTGTGTGTGTGAGGTTAGTCTTCAATTTTAACGTCTTTCCATTGTAAGTGATACCAGAATGTGTTTTTGTGTGTGTGTGTGTGTGTGTGTGTCTGTGCGCGCGCGCGCTTGCGTGTGCTTGCGTGTATAGGTATGTGTGTAAGCTTCTAAGCCTAGATTTAAAAAAACACAAAACTTTGGGAGGTGTTTTTTACCCTCTGCAAAGTCCAGAAACGTAATTTACGAGTAGAGCCACAGCCCGTGAGTGAGAGAAGGAATGCACCATCATCAGAGCGCTAGTGGGTACTGACCTAATCACTGTGCACTTTTGTTTTTGTTTGTTTTGTTTGTTTGTTGTTTTGTTTTCATACAGTCACATTCAGTAAAGAGAGAGAGAGAGAGAGAGAGAGAGAGAGAGGGGAGAGAGGGGAGAGAGAGAGAGAGAGAGAGAGAGAGAGAGCAAAAAGTGTGTACACTTTATGCGTGCGTGTACACGTAGGCGCGCGCGTACATACACACACATATACATGCACACACATATGAACACAAGTATGCACACACATACACGCACACACACACAGAGTAAAAACACACACACACACACACACACACATAATATATATATATATATATATATATATATATATATATATATATATATATATATATATATATATATAATAACAATGATGCACCACATATACACACACACACACACACACACACACACACACACACACACACACACACACACACACACACGCATACGCACGCACGGGGGCAGAAGCAGAGAATCCAAGAAAAACAAGACTGTAGACGGCTTGAAATAGACAGACAGACAGACAGGCAGGCAGACAGGTCAACAGACAGAAAGGACGAAGACAGACGGACGGAGAAGCAATCAGAGGTCAGAGATATTGATGGTAGGTACCCACCCTGGTTCTGATAAGAGGAAGTGGGGGAAGGGGGAGGGGGGGGGGTTGGGAGGGGGGGGGGAGGAGACGGGGGGGGGGGGGGGGGGGGGGGGGGGAAGAGAAGACTTGCCCTGGGAAGACACATACGGAAGAGATTCCGCCACAGACGGTACTGTAGTATAGATACACCCTACCTGACTTTAGTCCCAGGATAATTTTTTTTTTCGGATTTGTTTGTTTGTTGGTTGGTTAGCTAGGTGGCGGGGGGGAGGGGGGGGGGGGGCGGAGGGGTGGATTTTGGGTGTTTATTTTTTTCTTCAAAATTCGTAAAAAAGTTGCATCGGTGGTGATTTACAGATTTTTGTTATCATGCAGATATACTGACAAGTACAGCGTAGAATTCAGAACGTGATAGCACTGCATCGTGACTTGCCTGTCTGTTGACTTATTTACGAGTTTGTTTTTCGTGTGTCGTTTTTGTTTTAGTCTCTTCGTATTTAACAGTTTGGTGTGTTTTTTTTAGTTTTTAATGTGTGTGGTGTGTTGGCGTGTGTGTTGGCGTGTGTGTGTGTGTCTGTTGTGTCGTGTCTGTGTTTCTGTACGGGTACTGGATGTAAAAAAAAAAGCAAATAAGTGCTTATTCCATTATCCTCGATAAAAAAGAATAAAATATAAAATTAAAAAATATATAAAAATATGTTTGTGCGTGAGTCTATCTGTCCTCGTCTGTCTGTTCAAGTCTGTCTGTCCGTGTCTGTCTCTCTTTGTACCAGTCTGTCTTTGTATTAATGCATGAATACGCGCATACTAATGCACGTACACAAGCATATCGTGCACGTGTGTGTGAGCGCGAACGCGTGGGCGAGCACATAACCCCAAAAAGAAAGATCTCATAAAACAAAAAAAATACAACATGAAGCCGTGTTCCAACGACACATACCCTGAAAATAGTGCCATCCCAGACAATGCGCCGTACAAATCCGCGCACAACCATCACACCACACCTACGCCTAGTACACAAATAACAGTAGCACTGTCTCGTCTCTCGTGTTGTTAAGTAACTCTTGTCCTTAATTGGTAGGCTCAACGGAGATAGGAACTCTGCCCTGGTCTGGAAACTTTCTGTGAAAAACTTACCATCTTCTTTCCTTCATCAGGCGAGCTACCAATGCACAAACTTCAAATCGCAAACAAGGAATTCCAAAAATCTGACAATTCCTGTTAGTCTTCTTTGAGCGTGCGAATCGGGTAAAAAATAACAGATTTTCCCTTGGGGGAAAAAATCAGGGAGAAGCTCGTTTCGCGTTTTTACAATCTCGATTGAGTTTTTATTTGTGGAATATTTATTTTCTATTGTCATTATTTTGGGGGTCATGTTTTTATGTGTGTTGATAGGAAACGATGTGCTAAGCAGTTTCAAAACTAATTTTGAGTGATGTGCGGACCTGGTTC
>CM054144.1:41397086-41402086 GCA_028751875.1 Rapana venosa
CATTATATATGTGTATATACCGTGCGTGCATGCATACGTGTTAAAGTCTAAGTCCAGGTCACAGTTTTATTTCTAGAAGGTACTGTGTTCAAGCAACATAATTCTTTACTTTTTTTCATCCAGCCATCCATCCTGAGCCACCACCACCACCACTACCACCCACCCCAGCCCCCATCCTGCTCTCCCTTATGTTCCCCCTAGTGCCAGATCTGTCTTGATAAAGATTGAGAGGAGAAAGAAGTAGAGATACATACGAACAGGAAAATGATGGCTGGCAGGAGTGTCAGAAAGAAGGAAGAGGTGATTTTTCTTTCACATCTAGGAATCAAGTTGGAGTGAGAATAGAGCTGCGTAGGCATCTCCCCACGGGGCTGGGGGAGGAGGGTGGGGGTTATGATAGGGGGGGTAATTTGGAACCACAGGAAGACGACTCCTTCACTTCAGTCCTCAGGGGAACTTTTGCCTGGGTGATAACTTTGGAGCAAGAGTGATTATTTGGGAACAGAGAGCGAGAACAGTGCTGGTCGGTTCCGTGGTGGAAGTACAAGATACTGACGGGTAATTTGGAGGAGATAGGTGTAGAAGTAAATTGAGAACAGAGGAAGAGCAGCTTTGGCCTTTTCCCTGGGTGGGGGAGGGGGGCGAAGTGTTTACGAAAAAAAGGGGGTCATTTTAGAACAGGAAAGAGGCAGAATCTGGCGTAGTCTCAGGGGGGATTTATTAATGAAGAGGGAATTTTGGAACGGGAAAGAAGACAATGATATGTCTGCGATCATTGAGAGTGTTAGCACAGATGTAGTTTTTAAAACGGATAGGAGATAGGTTTGGTATATTGGCTCTCGCCTCACCTCACCTATCCCGTAGTCCCTTAGACCATGGAGGCACTAATGAAGACTTTGCAACCAGCTTCCTGCACTCCCCGCGGTCCTTTGTTTTCCGTAGCAATTCGTTCCACTCAAGGCAATAGCTCAATTCCTTTAAAAATTACTCATACAGAGGTAATTTTGAAACAGAACAGGAAAATATTGACTCGGTCTCCGGGTAAAGTATCAAAATAATTCAGTTTGAGAAAAGGAAAGACAAAGTGTTGACACTGTCCTTCTGGACTATATTCCTAGAAATAATCTGGACGACAATATTGATGGCTTAGACTCAAGGTGGTGTATCATATACTACATGTCATTTTTGGACAGGAAAGCGGAAAGCATTGCAGAGTCTCAGAGGAAATTGTGATATAGAAAGACAACTGTGTTGACTCAATCCTTTTGAACAAGTTATAACGAAGTTGCGCAAAAGTTATAGACAATCTGTAATTCGGGATCAGGAAGAAGAAAAAATGATCCAGTCCTTTGGAGCAGTATCAACAAAGAGGAATTTAGGGACAGAGAGAGGAGAGAGAGAGAGAGAGGAGAGAGAGGAGGAGAGAGAGAGAGAGAGAGAGAGAGAGGGGGGGGGGGGGGTCAGTATTGGCACAGCCCAGGAGAAGGAAGGGGAGAGGGGTGTGCACTGACATAGATACAATTTTGAAACATGATGAGCTCAGTATTGACCCAGTCCCGAAGGGGAGTGGGTTTTATTTTGGGATGGAATTTTGGGACCGAAAGGAGAGAGTATTGGTTCTGCGATCCCCTGGGAAAGTTGTTCACGTAGATGTCATCTTAGAACAGAGAGAAGAACGTATTGACTCCGCAGTTTTTTTGGGAGAAAGTAGTGATGATACAGATGTCATTTTAGAACAGCAGGAAGAGGGAATTGGATCTGCAGTTCCTTGGGAACGCGTTCACATAGATGTCATTTTAGAATGGAGAGAAGAATGCATTGGCTTTACAGTACTTTGACAACATATTGATACAGATGTCATCTTAGAACAGGAAGGAGAACGTGTTGGCTCTGCAATTCCTTAGAAAAGTATCGATCATATATCATGTGATTTTACAACAGAAAAAGATGAAAAGATATATTTTTGGCTCAGCCCTGATGGAGTTGTAGAATAGGTGATTGGGGTGGAGGGGGGGGGGGTGAGTAAATAGTCCTGGTTTTCTTCTTGTCCCAAGAGAAAATATTGATGAGCGGACTATTCAAAAACAAAAAAAGAGGAAAAGTACCAGCACAATATCTTCACGGGAACTATTGATGCAGTCTTTCTTTGGGAAGAGCGACAATAGTACTGACTCAAGCCCAGGAAAAAGACAGTATTGACACTAGTGCAATTAGGGAACAGGAAGAAATATAGTAGCCTCGTACAAAGTGGAAGGTCTAACTATAGAAGTCATTTGGGATGATTGATAGCTTAATGGAGGAGGAAATATCTATACAGATAACCCAAGTGTCTGGATGAGGAATGTCACAGTATCTTTTGATTCTGCTCCCCCAAAAAAGAAGACGAATATACAAGAATATTACAACACAAGCTCGTGGGGTGATGTTATAAATTCGGGTCCCGTGCGCTCGCAAAACATCCTGCATGCACATCATAATGCAGTCCATCTTTCATAGAAGGGTAGGCAGTCCAGCTATGGACGGCAGCATGGAGAACGCATACGTGCTAAGCATGCAATTCGCACTCCCAGAAAGGGACGGGCCCCACACAAGTTTCACTTTCTCAAGACACACCCCTTTAAAGTGTATGCGCGGTGCCATGAGCAATGAATGACTTCTTATGAAGTTAAGGGAGAAGTATGTTCCTATGCCAGCCAGCCATGTAATGACATTACACCTAAAGTCGCTTATTGTATTGTATACTGTATACCACTTTAAGCCACAGCAGAGTTCTCTGAATGAAATTCCGGCTGATCTTCCACGAAGAGAGCGCGTCGCCACAAGAGCAGCGTCACCCTCCCCCCTTTTCCTGTAGGCAGATTATGTAGAAAGCCTTACCGCTTATTAGTGGCTTCACATTGGCCTGACACTGTGGATTGACTCCCTGCAGAGTTAAGACTCTGACAGCATGGTAGGGTGATGGAAATGGCTGTCTGAGCTAGCTGGAATGACCAGCATGGGACAGACAGCAGAGAATAGGATATAACAGATCAGATCAGGCATGCAGCAAAATGGACAGAGAGAGATAATGACAATGACGATGACAAAGGTTTATTGTGATAAGCAAGATGCCCATTCACAAGGGGACAGTGGGAGGGGGGCTGGGCACAAAACACGCAATATCAAATACCGAGGACATAACAAATTTCAGCCCAATAGCCATCCTGTCATGGATTCCAGAACATGGTTACGGTAGAGATTCATATCCTTTTTTCATAAGGAATTGTCAAGGTAGATGAGTTTCCACAACACTGTACACATTCAAAATCAACATCTTACAACAAACTGGCCTGCCACAAGAAGACAAGGTCACAATGTCTCTTCTTCCTAGTTGTTTTTTTTCATGGCATGTGCAATTTTACACGCTAACACGTGAGAGACCCGTGACAATCTAGGTGGCATGTAGCCTACAGCTAGTCTCTCTCTCTCTCTCTCTCTCTCTCTCTCTCTCTCCTCTCTCTCTCTCTCTCTCACACACACACACACACACACACACACACACACACATACACACACACACTTACACACAAACACAGAGAGAGAGATGTTTGCAATCCTTTGATTCAAAATTTCATTCCCCCTTCTATATATATATCAAAAACTACAGTTATCATTAAAATGAGATTTGGTTTAAACTAGATTGTAAGCAAATTAAACACAGAAAACCTCCATAAAACTATGATCTAATTAGCCAGCAACCCCCCCCCCCCCCCCCCAAAAAAAAAAAATCACAACACCAATTACAACAGCAACAACAACACTTATTTATTTTATTTATTTATTTATACCACTTTAAGTCACGGCAGATTTCTCTGCGTGAAATTCGGGCTGCTCTCCCCTGGTGAGAGCGCGTCGCCACAAGAGCAGCTCAGCGCCACCTTTTTTTTGTGTGTCTGCAACTGTATTTATTTCCCTATCTGAGTGGCTTTTTTCTAAGAATTTTGCTTGGTTTATGTCCAAAAACTGGCAAGAGTTCAAGGGAATGTACTACAAGGACCACTCTGGACGTGCAGCATGGCTTGTGGGGTGTGTGGTATGACTGACTGACAATGACGGCCAACGCTCAGGCGGCACTGAGCACCTGTGCCGGTCCAACCATCTTCAGGCTGTCAATTATTTAAAACACTCCGGCATGAAAATCACTCCAGCAAGAATTATTACCCCGGCAGGCAGACCCCCATTGTGGCGCTCACAGGCTAACGGGCAGATGCACTCGTTTGCGCAGGGACAGGCAAGCATGCATGGATGCGTGTTCATGCACTGTGCGCACGCATGAAAGTACTTGGCGTGCGCGCAGGTGTGCACGCATGCTGACATTCATCGTTCTGTAAGATACAGGAGCCACACATGCACGCTCACACACACACATGCACGTGCATGTGTCATACACACACACATACAAACACACACACACACACACATACATACATACATACATACATACATACATACATGGAGAAAGGTGAAGTTGGAAATAACATTGAATTTCTTCAAGCTAGTTAAAAAATGATAACTATTATTAAAAACATTCCCAGATATTAATGAAACCTAAATTGCAAACAAAACATTATGAGACTACGATCTTATCACCAATCCCATGAAAACAACAACAACAACCCCCCCCCCCAAAAAAAAAACAAAAAAAAAAACCCACAACAACAACAAACGAACAATCAAAAACATAACAACCCAAAAGCACACCCCAAAAAACGAAAAGTTGACCACACGCACACACACAAAAAACATACACAACTCACTTTATGTCAGAAACTGTAAGGACTTAATGGAATCTACTACAAACTGGGGACGGGATAGCTCAGTGGTCAGAGCACTCGCTTTCCCCCAGCCAAGTTAAGCACCATCAAGCATAGTTACCATTTGGATGGGTGACCGTTTGCGTGCCTTGGCTTCAGTACAGTCCTCCAGTTCACCCAGCTGTAAATGGACACCTGCCTCTTCAG
>CM054144.1:41407086-41434586 GCA_028751875.1 Rapana venosa
ACACACACACACACACACACACACTTAGATATAAAAAAAAAATGTTGCACGTGCTACCTTCGACCTTGACCCTTCATCTACTCGTGCGTCAGATGACGTCAGAGAAGTCTGCAAAGCCTCCGGGCTCTAGGCCTGTATCCCTTTAATTACTAGTGCCCAGGCTGAGGATCAGTGTCTGTGTGTGTGTGTGTGGTCTTGTGTGTGTGCGTGCGCGCGGTGGCGCACGCGTGCTTGCGTGCGTGCTGTGCGCACATGTGCGTGTGTGCCCCTCCCCCACGCCACTTTGCTCCACTCCTCATCCCCACCCTATACACCTTCTCTCTCTCTCTCTCCCTCTCTCCTCTCTCTCTCTCTCTCCCCATCCTCCTCGTCCCCTTTTCTCTCTTCTTGCAACTCTCTCTCTCTCTCTCTCCTCTCTCTTCCCTCTCTCTCTCCTTCTCTCTCTCCTCTCCTCTTCTCTCTCTCTCCTCTCTCTCTCCCTCTCTCTCTCTCTCTCTCTCTCCTCTCTCCTCTCTCTCTCTCTCTCTCCTTCCTCTCACGAAAAAAAAAGAGGTCATCACGGAATTAGCAATGAGGACGAGGGCGAGAACGGAGAGAGATAGGACGGTGGAGAGAGAGGAGAAGTCCACACCCACACAGTCATGAGGCCTAGCCCCTACCTTCTCCAAACTCCTCTCCAGCTAAGACAAGGTCCAAGAGGTTGGCCACGGTCTTGCAGGAACCAACTCTATGGTAAACGAACAGCCATTAACCACCCTTCTGGTCTTTTCGCCCAGTCTTCCTCTCTTTCCGAAAAAGGTCTCGCGATCCCACGCCCCCACCCGGCCTGACGTCACCACAACTCTTTCTCCTTCGTTAGGAAACTACCACCAACCCATAACCCCCCACCATCCCTAAAATCCACTTTTCTCATTCTGGTTAACAAAGTGGCCACGGCATTGCAGGAAGCAAAGACCTAATGGGTAAACGAGACAGCCAATTAACCACCCTTCTGGTCTTTTTCAGCCAGTGCTAGTCCTTCTTCCCCCCCCCCCCCCCCCCCCCCCCCGGCCCTTCACTTCACCTCCAACTCTTTTCTCCTCCTTCGTTTCTACCCCCTACCCCACCCCCCTTTACTCCCACCCCATCCCTAATATCCTCCCTTAGGTTTCTTCCTCTTTCTGGTTAACAATCAGTGCCAGCTGTTATTTTCTTTATGAGGTTAGTATTTGCTGGATTTTTGTGTTTGTTTTGTTCTGGTTTGGTTTGGTTTGATTTGGGCTTGGGAGGGGGTTTTGTTTGTTTGTTTGGGTGTGGGGGGGGGGGGGGGGGGGGGGGGTCTGTCTGCTTGTTTTGGTTTTGGTTGTTTTTGGTTGGTTGAATTGTTTTTTGTGGCTTTTTTGTGTTATTTGTTGTTGTTTGTTGTTTTTTTTTGGTTTTGTGTGGTGTTTGGTTGTTGTTGTTGTTTTGTTGGTGTTTTTTGTTGGGTTTTTTTTTTGGGGGGGGAAGTGGGGGCTAGTTAGGTATTCTATTTTGCTACTTTTGTTTGTTTGTGTTTTGTTTTTGTTTTGTTTTTTTTCTTTTTTCCGAGGGTTTTTTGTTTGTTTGTTTGTTTGTTTTTAATAGTTTGCGTTGGTTGCTTGCTTGCTTGCTTGCTTGGTTGCTTAGCTGGTCGACTGGTTAAAGAAAGGGCTGGTTGGCGGGCTGGTTGCCTGAGCGGGTGTTTAGCTGGTTGGCCACTCATTGGCTGATTGATTGGTTGCTTCCAGGTCGTTGTTACCACTGTTGTTGTTCTTCCTGCTGCTGCTGCTGCTGCTGCTGCTGCTGCTGCTGCTGCTGCTGCTGCTGTTGTCGGCGCTGTTGTAGCCTTTGATGTTGTTTAAACTGAACAAACGAAACTCAGCTGGAGAAATAAATGGGTGAGGGATGAGTGAAGAAATTAATGGGCCCTGGGGAATGAGAATGCTGATGTGGTTTCAAGATCCCACCATCTTCCCATTCTTATCAGCCCTCCACCCTCCACCCCCCACAAAGACCAAACAGAGGAGGTGAGGGGGAGGGGGGAAGGTAGAGGATACAAGAAAGAGATGCTTGTCTATCATGACCTGCTAATTAAAGCTCTTCCTTCTCCTTTTCTTCCCCTCCTCCTCATCCTCCTCATAGCTTTCTGTCTCCCTCTCTCTCTGTCTCTTTATCTGTCTGTCTGTCTGTCTCTCTTTACTACCTACCTACACACACACACACACACACACACACACACACACCAATATATATATATATATATATATATATATAAAATATATAATATATATATATATATATATTGGTGTGTGTATAAAGATACTAATCATGTTGATGATGATAATCATCATCATCATCGTCTTCGTCGTCGTCATCGTCATCATCATCATATATGGACTTCTTTTTTTTTTAGATAGCGCTGAATCTTGTAAACAAATCAAAGCACCTGCATTCTCATCATGTACGTGCATGCGACCGTTCACAATTAAGATTAACATATTTTCAATTCACAGAGAGAGAGAGAAGAGGAGAGAGAGAGAGAGAGAGAGAGAGAGAGAGAGAGAGAGAGAGAGAGAGAAAAGAGAGAGAGAGAGAGAGAGAGAGAGAGAGAGGAGAGAGAGAGAGAGAGAGAGAGGAGAGAGAGGTATTAATAAGGCAAGGAAGGTGATTAGAGATAGAGGAGGCTGATTGAAAGTACAGACAGATGCGAGGTGGGACGATGAAGGAGGAGGTTCCCTAGGTAGGAAATAAGTGTCTTGAGGCTGGATTGTCATAACCAGCAACGCTGCCACTCGATCAATCAATCAGTCAATCAATCAATCAATCATGATGCTGAAAGCCTCGCGGACGTCGTAGACCGCATCACCCACCACCCGAGGTTTCTCCGGTGCATTGGGTATGCAGGTGGTAACGAACGTCTGCTAGATAGGGTTCTTTGCAGCTAGCTGTGGTGTGGCAGCTTACGCATCAACATCCCGCAAACAGTCTTAGAGTTATATTATAATTATATGTCCGTGGGAAACTGAAAAGAGCAGCAGGAGAAGAAGAACTGAGGATAAAATTAATGGAGAGGAAGGAAAAAAGAGGAGGAGGAGGGGGAGGAGGAGGAGGAGGAGGAGGAGGAGGAGGAAAAAGAAGAAGAAGAAGAAGAAAAAAGAAGAAGAAGAAGAAGAAGAAGAAGAAGAAGAAGAAGAAGAAGAAGAAGAAGAAAAAGAACAAGAAGAAAAACAAGAAGAGGAGGAGGAGAAGAAGAAGAAGAAGAACAAGAAGAAGAGAAGAACACCAACAACAACAACAACAACAAGAAAACAACAACAACAATAACACCAAAAACAATGACGTAGAGGATGCGGAAAAGGAGGGGAAGGAGGAGGAAACTGGGAAGACGAAAAAGACAAGATGTAAAAAAAAAAATTAAGAAGATTAAGAAGATAATCAAGAAAATCTTGCACTTTGTCATGATTATTTTATAAAAGGAACTAGGTGCTAGATTTTTTAAAAAAATTTGTAATACTTCCTCGCCAAACTGAAGAAGAAGAAGAAGAAAAGAAGAAGAAGAAGAAGAAGAAGAAGAAGAAGAAGAAGAAGGAAGATAAAGGAAAATAAAAATCCAGTGCCTATCCATATTTCATAAAGCAGCTGTGTGCTAGTATAGATAGAACAAAAACAAAAGTCGTACTTTCTCGAGGAAAGCTTTTTAAAAAAAACCACACACACAAAAAAACAAGAAAAATGGCTAGAAAAATCTGCTGCCTATCCATATTTTATAACAAAGGGACGGTATTCCAGATACATCAAAACAGAGACAACTTCCTTGGGACTGACTGACAAATAAAAAAAGAAAAAAAAAGGAGAAAAAAAGAAATCTGGTACCTATGCATTTTTTATAAAGAAACCGACGTGTTAGATAGAGCGGGTTGTACAATAATGATAAAGCAAAGCGCCTATGCTTTTACCACAAAGGCGAGAGAGAGAAAAAAAAAAGGGGGGGGGGGGGGGGGAGGAAGAAAAGAAAAGAAAAGAAGGAGAAAAAAGCTTGGTAGTTCTGCGCTTGATTGATCCGCCCCCCCCCCCCCCCCCCCTCTCTCTCTCTCTCTCTCTCCCCCCTCTCCTCTCTCTCTCTCTCTCTCTCGCTCTGTCTCTGTGTCTCTGTCTCTGTCTGTCTCTCTCTCTCTCTCTCTCTCTCTCTCTCTCTCTCTCTCTCTGTCCCGGGGTGGTAGTATTGATGTGGGCTGTGATGGATGGAAGAGTGGCCAGCCTCCGTTTTGTTTTGTTCGCTCTCACTCTCTTCCCCACAGTAGCCTACAGTCCGCTAGGAATGTTTCCATCACCTTGTGGGTCTTCTTTCTCTCTGTCTGTCTCTGTCTGTCTCTGTCTGTCTCTGTCTGTCTCTGTCTCTGTCTCTGTCTCTCTCTCTCTCTCTCTCTCTCTCTCTCTCTCTCTCTTCTCTCTCTCTCTCTCTCTCTCTCTGAGACGTCTACACAGTTCCCATGCCCTATGTGTGGTCATATTCTTGATGATGAAGTGCATTTCCTGTTTCATTGTCAATCATATGTTTCCATACGTGAAAACTGTGGTGTTCTCAATCTAGAAGCTTTCCGAAGGCAAGATATTGTTTCTATCTTATCGTCCGATGATGATATTGTGATCAAATCGGTTGCAAAGTTTATTGCTGAAGCACTGAAATTAAGACAATTACAGCTAATTTCCAATTAGCTTAACATTTGTGACTAAACTAAAGTAACATTTATATTATGTAAACTCCAGCATTTTGTGAAACACATAAAGAAACATTTATAATTACGCTGTAGTCTCCAGCAAGAATATTTTTTGAAAATTTCACATACAATGTCAATGGATGGTCTAATATAACATTCTAGAATGTTCTCTTCATTATTTTAGTTATTGCTTATTGGTTCCTATTGTTCATCCTTGTTATTACTTTGTGTTCATTTTGAAACTGAGTTTACGTCAGAGCTTAAAGTCGTATCCGTTCATAAGAGCTCATTTTTGGTTTTTTGGTTTTCATTACGTTAAATGCATCATGTGATTTTTCTTGTATTTATTTGTATTTACAAAAGAAAGTCGTGTATAACCCCCCTTGTCAATAGGCCACTTTGGGCAATGACAATAAATTGGTCAAAGCGTCAAAGCGTCTCTGTGTGTGTGTGTGTGTGTGTGTGTGTGTGTTGTGTGTGTGTGTGTGTGTGTGTGTGTGTGTGTGTGTGTGTGTGTGTGTGTGTGTGTTGTGTGTGTGTGTGCATGCTACAGTGGTGCTCTCGCAGCCAGAGGTTAGGGGTTTTGTTGATCCTGTTGTACTGCATAATATTTCGTTTGCATTGTATCGCATAATATTGCTCTCTATTGTTTTACCTGGCATTCCATGCATTGTATCGGCGTTATACGTGTGAAATTTATGTCAAGAAACAAGTTTTTAAAGCAAATTTTAATGAATTTGCGCTAAAATTGGGCTTTCTGTTCCTGTTACAACTTACCATAATAGGGCGGCTTTACCTTAGTTTTATTTTTTTTTAAGTTTGTTTATTTCATCTGTTTACGTGGTAATTTGTTTGGCATAATGTGAGTTCTTCGGCCAAAGTTTCTCAAAGCGAACTGCCATGTTGTTATCTGTTGTTTTACTGTAAACTAAATTACTGTTATACCTGAAACTTCGGTTCAAAGCTTCTTCAGTATCCACAAAAACTGGGAAGAAACATATCGCTTCTTAATAGGTTGGAACTGTGAACCTCTAAATATACCCGTTAACCTTTCGGCTACAAAAGCGGTTTGTCGCCTAGTCTTTAAAGATTTAGAAAGAAAAAAGATTTTGATTCCACTTGTAAACACCTACCTTTGGCCAATTTCGTCTGCAAACAAAGCTATTGATTTCCAACAAAGTAACGTTGATGTAGGAGAGGTAGGCAGGATGCCGTTAAAAGCTAGGATTAGGTGCGAAACGAAGTTGACAGAGTGCGTTTACTTTGACGGCGCAGCTGCATGTAGAAAGGGAGATAAGAAGTGCGGTTCGATAGTGTATCTCCTTCCTTTAATGAGTTAGCAGTTCTGGGAATCAATGACGGGAGAGAAAATGCTGGTGCGTGTTCTCCACATGCCTTTGACCTTTTCGTTTTCTTCTCAGCCTCCGAGCCTGTAATCTGGTTTAATTTGTTGTGGGGTCTCCAAAGAAGATGAAACGAATTGTCTCGAACTGCTGCCAACACCCCCACCCCCCCCCCCCCCACCCCCAACTTCTATAAGTAAAAGTTTGTATTATTATCTAAGTGGAAACTAATGAGTGGCATGATGATTCGGTAATACTGACTTTGTTTGTAAAGGCCGATTTCTAAAGGCTAAGGATATCACTTTACACTCGTTGAACTGGCTTTGCCGTTAGAATAACGAATTGGAGAGAGAGAGAGAGAGAGAGAGAGAGAGAGAGAGAGAGAGAGAGAGAGAGAGAGAGAGAGAGAGAGAGAGAGAGAGAGAGAGAGAGAGAGACAGACAGACAGACAGACAGACAGACAGAGAGACAGAGGCAGAGAGAGAGACAGAGACATATAGAGACAGAAACATAATAAGAGAAAGAGACAGAGGATGTCTGATTAAGAATAATTAAGAGTTATCAACAAAATTCTTTATCTACACAGTTGTTCAGAATATTAATATGTCAATTGAATATGTCTGTTGAGCGTTGAGATACTAAGACATGTTTATATAAAAGAAAAAAAACTTGCAACAATCGAAATTGTTGGGAGGTTTTTTTGGGAGGGTTTCTTTTTGGCGGGGTGGTGATGGTGGGGGTGGTAGTGGTAGTTTTTGTTTTGGGGGTTGTTGTGGGGTTGTTGTTGTTGTTTTTTTGTGGGGGGGAGGGGGTTGTATGTGATTTTTGTGTGTGTGTTTTATGGGGGGGGGGGGGGAGGTTGGTTTTTTTTTTTTTTTTTTTTTTTTTTTTTTTGGGGGGGGGGTCTCTCGGTGTGTTTTCATTTCCTTCTATATCCTTCATCTGGCTTCTGGGGCAACTTAGCCACACCAGAAGACTCGTTGGTTTTTCTAATTCCTCCTGCTTCGATTGATCGATCTGCCTCACCTTTTTCTGCTTGTTTATTTCCATGTGATGTGTGGGTTTTGTGACATTTTTTCCAGCTACTTTTCGTCTTCTTTTCTAATCGTGTTTTCTGGTGACAGCTATGGTAGGCTAGAAGTGTGTGTGTGGGGGAGGAGGGGAGGGTGGTGTGTGTGTGTGTGTGTGTGTGTGTGTGTGTGTGTGTGTGTGTGTGTTGTATATGTATTGTGTGTTGTGGTGTGTGTGTTGTGTGCTCTGTGTGTGTGTTTGTGTGTAGAGATTTTTTGTTTTATTTTGTTTTATTTTTTTTAATAGATTTTTTAATCTTATCTTATCTCTACGAACTCGGTAACAGCTCTGGCCGCTTACAAGAAAGTGCCTCTCTGTAAGATATCTTTTGTGGATGATGAGAAAGAACCACAGAATCGATTTTTCTGAAAATGGCCTACACAGAGCCAGAACTCACTAATCAGACCCAGAGTAAAATACCCCCCCACCACCCCTCACCCCGCACCCCATCCCCACTCAGAGTGTCTTCATAAAAGCAAATTTCTTATTTTGAGAGTGTTTATTAATTTGAAAAATGATAAACACTTTTGTGTGGTAAACACAAATGGCTTACAGCTAGGTTTAGAGTACATTAAATTATGCTTCGGTTTTTTGTTGTTGTTGTTTTGTTTTTAGATGACAAGTCTTGTTTAAGCATTGGACGAAAGGCAGCATGGGCAGAGAAAGAAGCATCCACCTATATCTCATAGTCTTAGCCAAAGCTTAAACACACACACATACACACACAAACATACACACACAAACACACACGCACGTATGCATGCACGCACGCACACACACACAAACACACACACATACTTACACGCACGCACACACGCACGCGCGCGCGCGCACACACACACACACACACACACTCAAACAGAGTTTAACCCTGGTTTGTTTGTGTGTTTTGTTTTGTTTTTTGGATGGAGGGGGTGGGGTGGAGGGAGAGCATGAAGTGTATTGTACAAGAAGTATGAACACAGAGGAATTTTATCTAAACAAAGAGTGACAAGCGCAAATTCTGTGCCAAGAAAAGCAGTCTTCCTATTTTGCTGTTCATGAAACGCAAATACATTCTCATATTTACACACACGCGCATGTGCAAGTTAAAAAAAAACATGTTTAATCTCATTCTATTTATTTATTTATTTATTTATTTACTTATTTATTCATTTTATCTGTTTATCTATTATCTTATTTCCAGAATAACGGAATATATATTCATGTGGGTGTGTTTTTTTACATCCAGTCCCTGTGTGCAAACAGTTTCGTAACTTTTGTCATTCATTGGCACGGGCACAAAATGGTTTACTCTTCCAAAAGGCTGAACAGTTTCTAATGTGTGCGGAAGCTTTTTTGATAGTATTTGCACACAGGACCTCATCTTATAGTCTCATCTGAAGGAATTTAGGGAGAGTGGAGTCCGTACTGATGTTAAAAATTCCCCGTAGTGGCTTGAACCTGGGCTCGAACCTTGGCTGTCAGATCGCAAAAACACACAACGCTTTAACCACAAGGCTATCCTGCCCCCCCCCCCCCCCCCTCCTTTATATGCAAAAGTCAATATGCTAGTGTTATGATAAAAACAAAACATCACAGAGATACGTCATAGGCGCATAATGTCAAAGTGCTACAAACATGCAGCATTATCTCTGTCTGTGTTCTCTTCTCTCTCTCTCTCTCTCTCTCTCTCTCTCTCTCTCTCTCTCTCTCTCTCTCTCTCTCTCTCTTCTCTCTCCTCTCTCTCTCTTCGCTGTCCTTTTCTTTTGTCATTCTCTTCTTTACCTGTCCAATATCAAAAGCAATATTTGGGTCCCCCCCCCAAAAAAAAAAATGATTGCAGTCAATGCAATAAAACATTGCAAAACACACAGATACTTGTTTGTAAACTTGTAAATATCAATTTTTTTCTCTCATTTCAAGATCAGTAGTTCCTTCTGACCTTAAGGAAACGGGAGATTGTACAAAGCATCAAAGGGAAAACTATAACTGAACAACTTCAAAATGGCATACAAGTACGTCATAGATTTTTAACGTTGTAAGACTTAGAAAATAAAACCCCACAACGACAACGTGTATCAAGTTCTTTTAATACTTTAAATGCCTTGGACGTCGCGTTTTATGAATGATATTGGACATCCAGAAATTAATTCTAATTTTTCTCTTTTGGACAAAACCGAGCAAGCTTCTACTATAAATAGTGTATTAAGCTGAAGACAATTTCGCAGAAGTTTTCTCTTTGATGGAAAAAAACAAAAGTTCATAGTTTAAACTAAAATGATTCTAGCATACAATGATATTTAGTAACAACAAATCTAATAGTACAACTTTTTTTTAAAATTACAGACTTGTAAAATGTGCAAATACTTGCCTGAAAAAAACTTGTAAACTCAGGACAACAAAATCTAACAGACATTGGAAAGTATGCAAAACTTGTTCCTATGAATATGTCAGTGTCAAAACTATGGTAAAATGCCACAGACACACGTCATTTCCCGTGGATAGACATGACACACAGACAGGCTTAGTGATACAATTAATGTAATTGTATGAATGTCATTGACAATGCTATGCTGCCTATATCTTTCTCTCGCTCGTTTCTGATGTTTTTTCATTGGGAATCCTGACTACTAATGTGATTGTATGATAAAAGATACCGTCTTTTTCTTTCCTTCCTTCCTGGCTTCTTTCTCTTGGTTTCATTAATTAACTATCCGTATCTATGTCTGCACTCCCCCCCCCCCCCCCCCCCCCCGTCCCCCAGCCAAAGTTAAACAGCATCGAGTATGGTTACCAATTGGATGGGTGACCGTTTGCGTGCCTTGGCTTCAGTACAGTCCCTCAGTTCACCCAGCTGTAATTGGCTACCTATTTCTTTAGGGTCAGGGAAGGTAAAGCAACGAGGGAGAGGAGATGGGCGTCACCATCATTATGCTGGCCCCCTAGAGCAGTTGAGGTCTCTGATGCCTCGCTCCCCTATGACCTTCTAGGTTATGGGAGACCTTTACCTTCTTACCTTTTATCTATGTCTGTCTGCCCGCCTGCCTGCATAAAGTCATTAACAGCAGGGCGCTCTAGATTGAATGTTCATGCAATTTCGTTGGGTTTTTTTTCTATCAACTCCAAATAAGTGTAAGTGACGGACTTTGAAAAAAGAAAACCGCGTTCGATAATAATAATAATAATAATAATAATAATAATAATAATAATAATACAGGATCTTTGATTGGTCAAGTCTGGATCACGAAGACCACCACCAGAGTTCCAGATGCTACGGCTGACCACAAGTGTTTTTAACATGCCGAAAACACCCCTGGTGTTTCCCATTCTTCCCGAACACTCACGAATATCCTCTCTTGATCACAGCCTCTTCAATCATCATCTTCCGTGGTAGACGCTGGATGGCCAAAATAATGGTAAGCTGCCGTAGTCTGTTAAAAGTAAAAAGTAAAGGTGTCCCATAACCTGCGTGGTCCTAGGGGAATGAGACATCAGAGATCTCAGCTTCTCTAGGGGCCAGCATATTGAGGGCGGTGCCCATCTCCTCTCCCTCACTGCTTTACTTTCCCTGACCCTAAAGAGGCAGGTACCCGTGGTAGAAATATCACCCGCACTTGTATGTCCTGCAATGTTGTCTGCTCAATGAACTGCGATTGTCACTCAACACATGTATGTACAGAATTACCAGGGGGGGGGGGGGGGGGGGGGGGGGTTCTGCGCAGTGGTTGAGACCTTTTAACCTACACAACCTCTTTTGCTTCTTTGGTCTTTTTTCTGGAGCTGCGGGTGTCTGTGGCCAAGAGGAGTGATTCTGTCAGTGGAGACTCTCTCTCTCTCTCTCTCTCTATCTCTCTCTCTCGCCCTCCCTCCCTCCCTCCTCTCTCTCTCTCTCTCTCTCTCTCTCTCTCTCTCTCTCTCTCTCTCTCTCTCTCTCTCTCTCTCTCTCTCTCTCTCTCAAAGATAGTTCATTCTCAGCGCAAGGGCCTGATGAAAAAAAGTATATCAATACTTATCTGTTTCTCTTGGGAATAAATATTATTAATTAATCAATCAATCAATCAATCAACCTCTCTGTATCTAGGCTTTTCTCTGTGCAACAATATCGATTTTTTAAAATCATTTTTATTATGATTGAATATTGAGTACTCTGCGACTGAATACTCGGTCACTTTACTAAGACCGTTTTGAAGAAGGGGCTGCAGAAACGGAAACAACATTAGGGATCGTTCCCATTCATCATTGATGTACCTTGTCGCCACGCAGATATGAAATAATAATTCTTTTATGGTTTGATACAGGATAGGGTCTGCCTGCAATCCCCTTTGTCCCTTTGTTTCTTTCTCTCTCTCTCTCCATCGCACGTGCAATCATTCTCATGCAAGTCAATGCTTGCCAGTGTCTAATACATTATTTATGAGATATACATCTGTAATCGGATCTGACAAAGTGCTTCCTGTGGCTGGTTACAGCACGTCCAGTCTGTATGAAAAGGACTTGAGTCGAACCAGGTTGGCAAATGACGGCTTTTCACATTATCTGCTCCTGCCAAAGCGTTGTGGAGGGATTGAGGGCATGGTGGGGGACTGTTGCCGTTCATCTTTTATGTATTTGGTGGCTTCTGATGTGATGGGGCTGAATGCTGGTTTCTATTGTATTGTATTGTATTGTATTGTATTGTATTGTATTGGCCTGGGCCCCCTTTGTGAGAAAGAGTGTATGATGTTCTCACCATATATATTTTTTTTGTATGATGTCACTCGAGACTATACTTTAATTCGGTTTTTTGAATTGCATAACACTATGCTTTCATTCGAACAATTTTTGTACGATATCACATGAGACTTTATGCTTTAATTCACACAATTTTGTATGATATCACATGACATTGTGTGCTTTAATTCGCATAGATAAATCTGAAATCACACGAGACTCTGTTTTAATTCACACAGGTATATTTGATATTACTTAAGACTATGCTTTTAATTCACACATATATTATCTGATATTACACCAGGCTCTGTCCTTTAATTCACACAGATATTATCTTATATTACATGAGGCTCTGTGCTTAATTCAAGCAGATATTATCTGATATTACATGAGACTCTGTGCTTTAATTCACACACATATATCTGATTTTACATGAGACTTTGTGCTTTAATTCACACGGATAATATATCTGATATCACATGAGACTCTGTGCTTTAATTCACAGAGATGTATCTGATATCACACGAGACTCTGTGCTTTAATTCACACAGATATATCTGATATCACACAGATACATATCTGATATCACACGAGACTCTGAGTTTTGATTCACACAGATATATCTGATATCACACAGATACATATCTGATATCACACGAGACTCTGTGCTTTAATTCACACATATAATATATCTGATATCACACGAGACTCTGTGCTTTAATTCACACATATAATATATATGATATCACACGAGACTCTGTGCTAATTCACACAGATAATATATCTGATATCACACGAGACTCTGCTTTAATTCACACAGATAATATACCTGATATTACACGAGACTCTGTGCTTTAATTCACGCAGATAATATATCTGATACCACATGAAGACTCTCTGCCCTTCTTCACGTAATTGCTTCTACCACGTTGTGAACCACTATGCTGCAATTCCCACCACACCAATTCCAACTATTACTTCAGACTGTAAATAGTTGGAATTATGGCTTCAGACTTCGCTGCCATTTGCCTAACTGCTTCCGTCAGCTATCATGGAAAATGCTATACTGCAAGCAGACACAAAATAGGATGGGCTGGACTTCTGGTCCCCTGAGACTGACCCTGACCTTACCCAGACAATTCCAAGTGGACGTCATTCAGGCTGATTGGCACAGACAGGTTTGGAGAAAAGAGAGACAGACAGACAGACAGACAGACAGACAGACAGAAAGAGACAGACAGACAGAGACAGAGTTGTATATACATATATAGAGTGATATATATATATAGAGAGAGAGAGACAGAGAGAGAGAGAGACAGACGGACAGAGACAGACAGGCAGGCAGACAGACAGACAGACAGAAAGAGACAGACAGACAGAGACAGACAGAGTTGTATATACATATATAGAGAGTGATATATATATATATATATATATATAGAGAGAGAGAGAGAGAGAGAGAGAGAGAGACAGACCAGACAGACAGTGCCAGACAGACAGACAGAGACAGACAGAAGAGATGGTTTAATCTGGTATATGGGCACGTTCCAGCAGGCTTCTTGCCTAGCAAGGCGAAAGTAATGGGACATGTGTTTCCCATGACAGTGATTGACTGACGTATGAAGACGGCACTGAAGCAAAGAGGCCTGTTTATCATCAAAAGGGTCCCCCTGTCCAAGTCAAGTGTGGTTCTGGTTATATAATTATGTACTCACCACCAAAGAGACAGAAATTACCGCGGCTGACATTGACGGGCCATTCTTGAAGGCAGATAGTTCAATGACAAAGTGGTTATCTATTACTGACTGAGCAAAATAGGGCATTTTGGGGAAATTTCATGCGCGAAGCGTTTCGTGTCATTGTATTTCCTACACTGCAGATAAATATCTGTTAAAGTTGTAAAAAGGTTCTGTGTTTTGCTCTCTGTCCTGTATCCTTCTGATGTGTGACCAGACCCGGCCTGTCATTGAAAATAGTAAACTAAACAAACAGAGACAAACAAACAAACAAACGAAATACCTAAACCTTCATTTACATTTAGGAGTAAGTTATGGTTTACTGTTGAGGAAAGAAGAACAAATACCATTGCCTACTGTAGTCGTTGCAGCAAAGTGACGTCCCTTCCAGACATTGGTTCATCAGATGCTGGACTATTTGTATTTAAACCAATATGCTGGCAAATTTTCAAATGCACTGGGGCACATTGTTGGGTTTCTATAAACCTTAATCGATGCACTGGTATGGAATCAGGATTTTGTTGTTGCTCTGCATGATGATGTTTTTTCAGGCACACAGTCCATGAACAAAAATAAGCCATTGGCATGTTTGTTGTTGCCCTAAAGTTGACCCAAGATAAAGAAATTATCCTCATCATCAGTCTCCTTGGCACCAATGAGATATCGAACTACATCAGTCCTGCAACTCCAGGGTCACTAAGATTAAAAGCTGAGTGCATTGACCACTAATCTATCATGCTTCTTAAACTGACCTGTGTGGGGAAAAAAGAAGTAGACAGACCACGTGTAATCATAAACAGTAAGTGATTGAAGTAGGGAAAAGGCCACTTGATCTTCAAAGGGAGTCCTGTATCAAAGCTGAGCGTGGCTCTGGCCACATACTCGCCATTGAAGGGGCTGAAATTACCGAGGCTGACATTGACGGGCCAGTCCTGAAGAGGGATAATTCAATAACAAGTGTTTTGTCTGTTATTGACTAAGGAAATGGCGTTTTTGTGGGTGTTTTATGCCTGTGATGTTTCACGTAATTATTGCTCCCAGCTTACAGTCTACGCTGTCTTTTAAAGTGACAAAAACTCGTTTGTGATTTGCACTGTATCCTGGATCTTTCTGGAGCTACTGGAAGTGGCCTTTGCTTGACAACAATACTTCAGTTTATACTTACGAGTTTCTTGTGCTTTTTCCTCTGAGAACATAGAAATGAACGGCCTAGACAATGGAATAGTTGTAATTAATAATAATAATAATAATAATAATAATAATAATACATGAAATTTATACAGCGCTTTATCTTAAAAAAACCAAATCAAAGCGCTTTCATTCATCCTAGTCTTTTACATGCAGCCAGTTACAATTAATAGATTTTTACAAATTCAAATGTAAACACACACACACGCACAATTAATAGTTTTTACAAATTCAAATGTAAACACACACGCGCGCGCGCGCCCACACACACACACACACACACACACACACACACACACACACACACACAAAGGTTGTACACTCTGGCAGGGTGATGGGGGGGAGTTGCTTTTTGAGGGCAGGACAGAAATGAGATGAAACAAGAGGAGGGAATCTTAGGTTTGAAATAAATGTGTCTTTGGGCTGGGTTTAAAAGCATCATAAGTAGGCTTTTGGCGGAGAGAGAGAGGGAGGTCATTCCAGATCGATGGACCATAAACAGAGAAAGAGCGACGGCCAACAGTGGACTGGTTGAATCTAGGTATTCTTAAGCACAAGGTATCTGCAGCAGAGCGGAGGGACCGAGAAGGAGTGTACAAGTGAAGACATTCACAGAGGTAGGAAGGTGCTGTTTTGTGGAGACATTTGTAACAGAGGGTACAGATCTTATAGTTCACTCTCTGTGGCACAGGCAGCCAGTGGAGAGATCGCAAGAGAGAAGTAATGTGCTCAGATTTTTTTCTTTCTGAGGACTAGTCGAGCTGCAGAGTTTTGTATACGTTGAAGAGGGTGGATAGATGATGCTGACAGACCAGCCAGAAGAGAATTGCAATAGTCCAGACGTGAGAGAATGAGAGACGTGACTAGTTTGGATGTTGCATCAGTGGACAGATACTTCGAACTACACTAATGCGCCGTAATTGATAGTAGCACGAGTGGCAGGTTTGGGTGATTAATTTTTGCATGGAGAGTGTGTTATCGATAACTACCCCTAGATATTTCACTGCAGTGGATAGAGGGACAGACCTATTGCCGAATTTTATTGAAGCTGTTGTGATGGAAGAGACTTTGTGTTGGGTCCCTATAAGCATGGCTTCGGTTTTATCTGCATTTAGCTGTAACTTGTTTTGTATCATCCAATTTTTGATATCTTGAAGGCAGTAGAACATATTTGTCAAGAGAGAAGGCAGATTTTCGGGAGTTTCACTGCTAAGAATCTGAGAATCGTCTGCATAAAAATGATGGCTGATTTGATGATGGCTTATTATAATTATGTGAAAGTGGGGCAGTGTAGAGAGTGAAAAGTCAAATTAAGTCAGGTTTCCGGTTGTTTTTTTTAGTTTTCGAATTTTCTAGAAAGGTATCCTTGTATACATAACATTAGGCAAACATACGAATGATTGTGTTTAAGCAAGTATGCTGGCCAATTGTCCTATGACACAATCGAGACTTAACATGCGTGCATGATTTACTGTACGCAAGAAATACACATAAAAGACTTAGACATGGGCAAGCTTGCAGTTGTCCCAAAGTTGAACACGACCCCCCACCCCCCTCCCCCCCGAAAATTTTTTTTAAAACCCCTATCTTTATTCTCAGTCAATGAAGAGATTAATTCGTGATTTATAAAGCCCATAAAAAAAACTTCCACAGATGGGCATGATTGCAGCGCAAGCGAGTAATCGAAGCTGCATCAGTCCTGCTACTTTAGCTGTATTAGAATCAGAAGCTGGCTGCCTGATCCACAAGGCGATCGTGCCCATTAAATTAACTTGCATGGCAGAAGAAGAAGAAGAAGCAGAAAACCGCCCACATTTAATCGATGACAGTGATTAACTGAAGGATGGAGATGGGCACGGGGTGGAGGAGCCTGTTTATCATCCAAGAGCTTCTAGCATTAAAGTGAAGAGGTGGATTTGCTGTGTATTGACCGCTAAAGACGGCTGAAATTGACAAAGCAGACATTAAGAGGGGCGAGATGTGAAATAAGATGAAACAGTCGCAATACTTGTATCTATCACTTACTGAGCAAACTGACTTGTCAGGCGCTTAACGGGAGCACAATCCATTTTCGCTCATATTTACTGAAAACGTATTTGTGAGAATTTTGTGCTTTGTAATGTTTTCTGTAAATGTCTCCGATGTTCCTTAGGGAACAGTGACAGTTCTGCATTTTGAGCTGTTTCTGTGTCTATGGCGTGACTGGGGTGGGCCATTAGATGATTACGGTAGGGTTGTTTTGCATTACACTGGGAGGTCCTTGCTGTTGTCCGTTGCCAAGGAGACGTTTAGTCATAGATGAAGTGCCTCCATGCTTTCAGCTCAGGAGAGATCGATGAAGACTCTAGCCTGTGCTATAGTGGTCGTGGAACATGGCCTCCATTTTCCAGAGTTCAATCTCCCCACATCTTATTCGATAAATGCTATGTTTCCCACGTGGGGATGCCGGGGGGGGGGGTCTGTCAGTATAAATAGCATCCCCACCTACTGGAAATTTTGTGCTAGGAATTGCCTCTTATCTGTCCATCTCTTTGTTTCTGCTTTGTTCCTTTTCTTCCTGTTGCCTCCTTCTTGTCTATTTTCTGCCGTCTTGGTCGATTCTCCTGTTTTCTTTTTCAGCAAGACTTTTAACAAAATAAGATAACAATTCTCTCCAACGCCGAAGTCGGATGCGCTGGGCCTGACTTGTCCAGTGAAGATGAAGCGAGAGTCCAGTATGTAAGACACATCTCATGTACGTAAAAGAACTCACAGCAACGAGAGAGTTATCCCTGGCAAAGTTCTGTCAGAACAAAACACCTGCTCTCATCATAGGAAAACAAATGCACATAACAGACTGGAACTTTTATTTTAGATGTGTAACGCTGCTCTTATGACGATTCCCTCCACCAGGTAAGCGTAGCCTGAATTTCCCCCAGAGATATCTGCCGTATGTGACTAACAGCGTTACACCATGGACAAGCTGTCTTAGAATCTTTTTAACCAATATGAAATGCAGCTTTCTTGAGTCTTTCGAGATTATGATACGTATCGATGTGCCTGTTGGTATTATAGTTGCCCTTCATGGTATGATGAAAGTTGTTGGTTTTTTCTTGACTTGACAGCAGACTTTTTGACGAGCAAAACGAGGTGTTCCTTATGACGATGAATGGCTGAAGCTGGACTAGTAAAGTAGACAGCTAGCCCAGTTTAGCTAGCATCGACGAGGGTCCTGTATCAAAGTAAAGCAAGCGCTGTTCTGACCACCCACAGAAAGGAAAAAGAGACAAATTTCCAAGGCTGAGAATGATAGGGCAAGTTGTGGAGCTAGTCATTATATCAACGGCAAGGTGCTGATCTATTACCGAGTTAACAACGACATTTTCCTGCGTACTAAAGTCTTGTTATGCTCATGCAATGTTTCTCATGATAATACCTCAGACAAATGTTTTCTTAATGGAAGAGAAAGTGTTGTGCGTTTAACATTCAGTGCAGTATTTGTAGTTGTTTTGTGTGTGTGTGTGTTTTTGTGTTTTTACATGCACTTGTGTACTAGATGAGTGAGTATGTAAGAAATAACTACTCATCTTCTTGTGCGCAGCTTAAGTTCCCAAGTTTCTTATCTTTAAGTGCATGTAAACGCAATCAGAGGAAGAGAGGTAGAGAGTAAACAGAGAGAAAATCGAAGACCATTGGAACTGTCGTCGACGGGCGGAAAGCTAAAGGAAACAAAGAGAAAGAAATGGTGGCTACTGCCGAGTTTTGTCTGTCAGATGGTGGGGAGAGGGGGAAGGGATAAGAGAAGTTAAGAAGAGAAGGTTGTTTTACCAAAGAGTGCTATTTTGTGGTGTCTTTGTTGCTGCTTGCGCGTGCTGTGCTACTAGCTGTGACGTGCTGACTGCTGACTGCTGCTGCTGCTGCTTTCATGTTCTTGCTTTGCTCTGCTAGCAGTGATGAGGGAAGTGATAGTGAGGTAGGATGGTTGGCGTGTTGGGGATGATGAGACGATGAGAGATATGGAGACGCAGATGATGTATGATGATGACGACGACGGACAAGATGATGACGACGACGACGCACACGAGATGATGATGTGCGACGCGCGCGGCGGCGGCGGCGCGGCGGGACTGAGTTGATGGTGATTGGGATGTGATGAAGATAAATGTGATGATGACGACGACGATCGAGACGACGACGACGACGATGAGTGATGATGATGATGACGACGGACGACGACGACGAGACGATGATGAGGGCGACGACGATGACAATGACGGACGGCGAGGTGATGAATTGTTGCATGCGATATTCGTTCATTATACCAGGATGCTATCTGGGCAGGCGATATCAGAGGATCAGGATACTTTGACAGAGAAGACCATTGATGACAAAAAAAACAAAAAACCCAAAAAAAACAAAAACCCCGACAACAGTTACTTAATACTACCACAACTACTGACCCATCACGACATGTCACCACCAGGCGGAAGGGCTTACAGATTGTCTGAACAAGAACGATGGATTACATTCTCCTGAACTTTGGCTTATGTCATAAAAATGCGTGCGCGTGTATGCGAATGTTTCCTCTTTGTGTGTGTGTGTGTGGGTGGGTGTGTGTGTGTGTGTGTGGGGGGGGGGGGGGGGGGTGGGGGTGGTGTGTGTGTGTTTTATTTATTTTATTTTATTCTTTTATATCGAGGATAATGGAATAAGCACTTATGTGATTTTTTACGTCCAATCCCCGTGTGTATGCGGTTTTGTAAATTGTCATCTGTTCCCACCGGCACACAATGGCATACTCTTACAAAAAGCGGAACAGGATTTTAACGTGTGCGCAAGATGTTGCGTGCGTTTGAACACGGGGCCTCGGTTATAGTCTCATCCGAAGGACTCTGTGTGTGTGTGTTGTGTGTGGTTGTGTGTGTGTGTGTGGTGTGTGTGTGTGTGTGTGTGTGATGTGTGTGTGTGTGTGTGGTTTGTGTGTGTGCGTGCGTGCGCGCGCGAGAGAGAGAGCTGTGTGTTAGTGTGCGGATGCATGGGTTTACTGGTGCGCACATGCGTGTTAGTGATTTTACTTGGGTGAGTTTATGACTAGCTGGGTATTGGTGATTTGTGGATGATTTTTTTTATATTGTGATAGGTGCGCGCTGATGTTCGGTTACTTTGCGGTGGTATTTTTTGGGTCCGTGATATTATGATTACATATTTACTGTTTTCATGTATGGCTTGTAACCCGTCAGAATTTCTGTCTCTTGAGACAATAAAGTTGTTGTTTTTTTTAATTTGAATTTGAAACAGTCTGCATAATAATTAGAAACTTAGCATGTACCTCTGACGTATAGCTTTTATTTATCACCTTTTGCACAGGAGAGCAAAACCAAACCAAAACCAAACAAAGCCAAAAAAACAAAATTTAGAACAAGCCTAAAGGAAATCCCACATACAGTCTGTGTGATTGTAATTCAATAGTCTGTATGCACACGTTAAAAAAAAAACCGTTCCGCCTTTCGGAAGAGTAGGCCATTGTGAACCGGTAGGAACGGATGACACAAAAAAAAAGAGAAAAAGAAACAGCATGCACACAGATGTCGTATTTAGACTCTATCCCCGAAGTCGGAATGCGGCTACCTAAATGGTAGAGGGGGGGGGGGGGGGGGGGTGGCAGGAAACGATCGCATACGATAAAAAAAAATCTCACCACCGGTAAACCTCGGAGTGCTAGCGAATGAGCGATAAAGCAAAAGGTCTACACAAAGAATTGTATATTTGCCCTTCATGGGATGATTAAAGTGTTTTGACTTGACTTGACTTGACTTGACTTGACTTGAAAAACAAATAAACACATAAGATCAATTCGACATAAAAACTTAAGATAAACCAACTTTTAAATAAAGAGAAAGAAGAAAAATAACCTGGGGAATAAAGCAAAAAAAACCCTCCACAAAGACAGCGCAAGAAAAGATGTCTTAGCTCAGGGTTTTTGATAACATGGGAACATACCGAATAGAAGACATAATTATAATGATATCGGCATCCCCCAAAGAAAGAATGGGAGAGGGGTAGGGTGGATAGTAGGGGTGGGGGTGTGTGAGTGGGGTGGGGGTGGTGGGGGGGGGGTGAGAGGTGAGAGTGAGGTGGGGGTGGGGTGGGGGTGGCAGGGTGGAAGGCTGAAGAGATTGGGTTTAGAAGCACTAATTAACGCTGTTGCCTGGCCACCCTACTTGCAGCTATTAATAGCGCTTCCGGCTGTGTTTGGCAGGCTATCGCGGCCAGCTTATTTATCTGTTTGTTTCTTTATTCTTGTGTCTTTCTGTACCTGTCTATCTATCTAGCTGTCTGTATGTCTGTCTGTCTATCTGTTTGTCTTATCTATCTATCTGTCTGTCTGTCTGTCTGCCTGTCATCTGTCTGTCTTTCTGTTTGTCTGTCTGTCTGTCTGTCTGTCTGTCTTCTCTCTCTCTCTCTCTCTCTCTCTCTCTCTCTCTCTCTCTTCTATCTATCTCATCTATCTATCTATCTATCTATCTATCTATCTATTTGTCTTTCTGCCTGTCTATCTGTTTGTCTATCTAGCCATCTATACTATCTATCTATCTGTCTGTCTATCTGTCTGTCTGTCTGTTTGTTTGTCTATCTCTCTATCTATCTGTCATGTCTGTCCTGCCTGCCTGCCTGCCTGTCTGCCTACCTGTCTGTCTATCTGTCTGTCTGTCTGCCTATCTGTCTGTCTGTCTATCTATCTATCTGTCTGTCTATCTGTCTGTCTGTCTATCTATCTAGCTAGCTAACTATCTATCCATCTATAAATTTATCTATCTATCTGTCTATCTATTTATCTTATCTATCCATCCATCTCTATTTCATTTTTTGTAGTTGTTCATTTTATTTTATTCTACTTTATTTATTTTCATTCTATTCTATTTTACTCTTCCCACCACCACCACCACCCCCACCCCCCACCCCCATCCTCCACCCCCTGTGATGGAAGCCATGCTTTCTTGCCCCATTCCGATCACGTGTCTGTGCTTGACAGCTCCTTCACACGTCGCTCTGCCTGTTTACTGATGGCGGTTCAGTGATATTGATCCTTCAATTTATTGCTGCTTTTCTACTGGGTTACGGGGTGGTTTTTTGTGTGTTTGTTTTTTCAACAGTTTATTTCTTTATGTCTTTTGTTTGCGCGTCCTCCTTTTTTTTTCTCTCTCTCTCCCTCATCCTCTTTCCTTCCATCACATAATCCACACGTTCCCTTTCTATAATGGTGGCTAAGACATTGATCCTTTCCAAAAATGAAGCCCTGTTATTACTATTTGTTTGTTTCTTTTTCTTTCCTGGCCTTGTTTGTTTTGCTTGTTTTTCTTGTTGTCGGTGGTGTTTGATATTATTTTTGTATGGGGAGAGGGGGTGGGGGTTGGGGGATATAGGGGAGAGTCAGGAGGATGAGGATGACGACGACGACGACAATGATGATGATGACAACGACGACGACGACGACGAGAGTAGAGGGATGAAGATGAGGGTGAATATTACAGTACACGGGTCACTATTGTGTATGGTGTTTATTGTCGAACAGGGTGGATGGGTGTTGTAGTCGTTGTGTGTGTGTGTTTTGTGGGTGTGTGTGTGTGTGTGCACGCACGCACGCGCGGCAAATGCGTGTGCGTGCGTGCGTGTGTGTAGTGGTGCATGCACTCTTAGTCTAGTTCCTTTTGTTCTGTTCTTTGCACAAAGCTTAGTAATTCTCTTTGTATGCGGCCGGGCCTACTTTGTTCTGTAGTGGCGTCTGCACTTGACACTCTAGATAGATTTTGTGTGTGTGTGTGGTGTGTGTGTGTGTGTGTGTGTGTGTGTGTGTGTGTGTGTGTGTGTGTGTGTGGTGTGTGTGTGTGTGTGTGTGTGTGTGTGTGTGTGTGTGTGTGTGTGTGTTGTGTGTGTGTGTGTGTGTGTTGTGTGTGTGTGTGTGTGTGTGTGTGTGTGTGTGTGTGTGTGTGTGTGTGTGTGTGTGTGTGTGTGTGTGTGTGTGTGTACAAATTCCAGGCAGCAGTAGCACTGCAGCACTAACTGTGTGTAGTGTTACGACTTCACACAGTTTGTGTATCATCGATCCCGAAATTTATCACTGTGTCCCCCCCCCCCCCCCCCCCCAACCCCCACCTACCCACCCACCAACCCTAACCATGTTCTGCTTTCATTCACTCTTCCAGACTTGTTATCTCCAGTTCTGCAATTCACGGCTGCTGCTTTTTGTTCAGCATCGCTCTTCCGTAGTTGCCAGTCAGTCCTCAAGGTGCTAAGAGTTCTGCTTCCAACGAGGAGATAATTGCACACTAGTTTGCTATTGGCTCGCTATTGTTCATTGAAGGCTGTGAAAGTGACTTTGACATCAGCTTGTATTTGCTTGTTTGTCCCCATTGTGGTTTCCTCAGAGATGCAGGGTGATAAGCTGGCGCCAATCGATTTTCTTCTCAGCAGGGTTTTGGTGGTGGTGTTTTTGCTGGAGGGTTTACGGTGGCAAGAGTGCGGATGGAATCAAAATGGGTTTGCTGTTGGTAGGAAGACCAGTTTGGTGTTGCAGGTCTGGCTCAGTGGCATCTTAACTAGGAAGTTGTGAGTTCAATTCTCAGCTGTTGTTTTCTTTAGGGAGGGAGGAGGTGGGTGGGGGGGGGATCGTGTCGGGGGCTCTTTGGAGTGCTTTATGATAACGTCTGACTGTGACTGCGTCTTATTTGGAGTTGAGTCTTACTGTCATTTCTGTGGGGAGACTCTGGGGCAACACTATACAGATTCAAAGAAAAAAATCTCATTGTGATTTGAAATTAATAAAGTGTACTTTTTTTTACAAATGAGAGACAGAGAGGCCTGGCGCCTGGCCCCTTTTCTTCCTCATAAACCAATAGTCACAACTTTTGGGGACTAGCATTTTCCACCCTCTCTCTCACTCTCATCTCTCCTCTCTCTCTCTCTCTCTCTCTCTCTTCTCTCTCTCTCTCTCTCTCTCTCTCTCTCTCTCTCTCTCTCTCTCTCTCTCTCTCTCTCTCTCTCTCTTCTTGTGCTATCACTCTGTGCCTTGGTCTGTATGTCTGTGTACCAGTCATTTTACCGATCAAAAAGCAGAAATGGTATCTAGTAAAGGAAGTGGTGACCACTCTATCCTGAAAGAGTCTGCACATAAGCCTGGTATATGTCCCTGGTGTGGACTTTTTGCTGCTTTGCTTTTTGCACAGAAGACTCCAGTCTGCCCCCTCCCCCCCCCCCCCCCCCCTCTCTGCCCCTCTTCTCCCCCCTGCCCTCTCCCATCCTTAGAAAAAATAGAAAGTCGGACAACCCCTAAATACACACACTCACGCACGCATGCACGCGCTCATACACACACATACACACACCACACACAACACACACAACACACCCCGCACACACACACACACACAAACACACACGCACACACACACACACACAATCAATCAATCAATCAAACAGAATAACTTGGTGGTTAGAGCCTTGCACATGCATTTTTAATTGAGAAAAAAAACAACCAAAGCATCAGATTCATATAAAGAAGGGAGGGTTGGGAGGAGGGAATCAATGTTGGGGGAGGGGAGGAGGCATACAGGCAAAAGGACCAACAAACAAAAACTGAGCAAAAGCAAGAAATGACAGAAAAAAGTCAAGACAAGATACAGTCAAGAGAGAATCAGTGATAGATAGACAAGAAGCACCCCTCTAGCTCAGAACTTCCAAAAGACGGGGGAAATATTTGCTCTAGCTTGAGGTCTTCTGTACTCTGTATATATAAGACCACTGTTTGCACTCTCTACACACAAAAACCAGCGCTTGGCATTTCCACATGAATAAGAATGTGGGTGAGTTGATGGGGGATGGGTGGGGGTTGATTCTGGGAGGAAATTGTGGAGATTTTGAGAAACTTTAATGCTGGTATTTTTCTGAGCATTTTCAACAACACTCGTGTTGTATTGAACCAACTGTGCTTCCTCATTGTCTTTTTTTTTTCTCAGGATGCCACGGGCAGTAATATTTAGTGTGATGTATGTTGGTCACGTATTTCGGTCTTGTGTGAGCGCTTGACTTCCTTTGCACGTTCCTGCTCCTGCTGCTGTTGGCAGTTTATAATGACTGCTCCTGTCAGATCTTGGATGTGTTTTGTAGTTTATCTATTTTTGTTTGATTGTGTATTCTCAGCCTCCTACCTCCTCATGTCCTTGTCATGTATAACTATTCATTCTTTTTTCCCCCAAAAGTATGGCTAAAGCTGAAAAAAGTGTCCCTGGAATTGTGTTTGTTTTGTTATAGTAAATATAGTGTTTTGTAGCGCAAAGGGTGAAGAGGTGGAGGTGAAGGGAAGGGGGGGGGGGGGGGAGTCATGGTGATGATAGAAAGAGAAGGAGGAATGGACAATGATGCATAGGACAGGCTTCAGTGTATGTGTGTGTGCGTGCGCTTGTGTGTATGTATGTGTGCGCACACACGCACATACCCACACACTGCCTGCACCTCTGGGTGTTAATCCACTAAATCCCTTTTTGTCTGTTTTCATCACATTCACTCCCCACATGTATGATTTTTTTTTTTTTTTGGAGGGGGGGGGGTGGTAACAGAAAAGTGTTTATATATATATATATATATATATATATATATATATATATATATATATATATATATATATATATATATATATATATATATATAAAGTCACAATATCCACCACCTAGGAGGGGTTGCTGTCTCACTGCGACTTGTTTACTACACGTACGCGGCATGTGTATCGATCCTGAAATTCATCACTGTTTTTGTTTCTTCTGCTTCACTCTTCCAGAGTTGTCATCTCCAATTCTGGAATTCACGGCTGCTGCTATTTGTTCAGCATCGCTCTTCCGTAGTTGCCAGTCAGTCCTCAAGGTGCTAAGAGTTCTGCTTCCAACGAGGAGATAATTGCACACTATTTTGCTATTGGCTCGGTATTGTTCCATTTGAAAGCTGCGATGGTGACTTTGACATCAGCTTGTATTTGCTTGTTTGTTCAGGTGGCCACGAGCCAGAGAGTGAATGACCGGGCTTCTTGCTGTTTTTTGTTTGTTGTTTTGGTAGGGGTTTTTGTTTTTGGTTTGTTCTGTTTGCTTGTTTGGTAGGGTGTTGTTTTTTTAAAGTTTTGGGTGTTTTTTGTGTTTAATGTTAATGTTGGTTTGTTTTGTTTTGTTTTGTGTGTTTGTTTGTTGGTTGTTTTGTTGGGTTGTTTCTGTTGGTTGTTTGTTTGTTTGTTGTTGGTTGTTTTTGTGTTTGTTTGTTTGGGTTTTTTGTTGTTGTTGTTGGGGTTTTTTGGGTGGGGTCCGTCAGGGGTCTAGATGTAGTGGACCTATCAGGAAAAAGGGCAAGTCTTGGGTTTCATCCATCCCTGTTGGAACCTGAGCTTTTCCTCCATTCATTAGACCTTAAGGGGTAGTCTGGGCGCTACCCTTTATGGACGAAATGATAAACCCAAGTCTCTGTGCAACATACATAATTATATGTATAAGAATCTGCTGCAACAGGAGAGTTGTCCCTGTCAAAATTTTGTAGGAAAAAAAGCCAGTCTTTTAGGGAACCAAATACATACCTATATAGACAAGAACAAAAATGGGTGGTGCTGTTCTTGTAACTTCTCTTCCTAGGAAATCTGCCTGAATTTCACACAGGGAAATCTACTGTGACTAAAAGTGGTATACACTGCACTACATTACACTACATTACACTACGCTACACTGGCTGCATGCACTGCGCTACTCTACACAACATTACACTGCTCTGCACTGCACTCCATCACATACACTGTACTAACTACACTACACTACACATACGCTACGCTACGTACACTACACTAACATACACTACGCTTCGCTACGCTACGCTACACTACGCTTCACTACACTACACTACACTACACTTCACTACACTACACTACACTACACTTCACTTCACTACACTACACTACACTACACTACACTACGCTACGCTACACTACAATACACTACACTACACTACGCTACACTACACTGCACTGCACTACTCTACACTACATTACACTGCTCTGCATGCACTGCACTGCATCACACTATAGTGCACTGTACTACACTACACTACACTACGCTACACTCTACTCCGCTCCACTAGCGATGACTACACTGCACTACACTTCATCATGTCATTCTATTGTTTTGTCAGTCATCGCTACCAGTGTGCAATGTCTCAGTTTTACTGTCCACTTCTACAACCACATAATTTGTGTTTTCAATTTGTCACGCACTCTTACCCACACCAATGGTGGGTTGTTTTTTTTTTGGTCATCCATTTTTACTAGCATGCAATGGTGTTTTGACTTTCTCCTCCATTTTCACTCGCATAGGATGACCGTTTGATTTCACTGTCCACCACACGCAATGGTGGCGTCACATTCTTGACTTTTCAGTCCTACAAGGACACAATGGTGGTTTGGTTTTGTAGTCCTTTCCACAACTGTTTTCCATTCCAACCAGCACGTGATGGTGTGTTTTGAGTTAGTCATCCATTCCTACGGACTCACAATGGTGTTTTGACTATTTTTGTCTTCGTTTCCATAGGCACGCGATGGTGTTTCGATTTTATCCCTCATATCCTACCAACACGCGATAAAGTTTTGATTTCTCTAACATGACATTACACTGCTCTGCACTGCACTGCTTCGCACTACACTGCACTGTACTACACTCCACTTTACTCCACTCCACTTCCCTCAGGTTTCCACA
>CM054144.1:41439586-41444586 GCA_028751875.1 Rapana venosa
TAATAATAATAATAATAATAATAATAATAAAAATTAAAAAAAATAATAGAATGGCCCATTGAGGTGATCTTGGGAATATTGAAGAGGTGTGTGTGTGTGTGTGTGTGTGTGTGTGTGTGTGTGTGTGTGTGTGTGTGTGTGTGTGTGTGTGTGTGTGTGTGTGTGTGTGTGTGTGTGTGTGTAAATCTTCAATTTAAAAGTCTTTCTCCTTTAAAGTGACACCAGTGTGTGTGTGTGTGTGTGTGTGTGTGTGTGTGTGTGTGTGTGTGTGTGTGTGTGTGTGTGTGTGTGTGTGTGTGTGTGTGTGTGTGTGTGTGTGTGTGTGTGTGTGTGTGTGTGTGTGTGTGTGACTCTAGCAATCTATAGCTCTCCCTGTCAGTCTGTACTACGTGTGCGTGTATGTTTACGTCTGCCTGCCTGTATGTACTAGTATGTGTCTTCTTCCTGTCTGTCTGTCTGTCTGTCTGCCTGTCTGTCCGCCTGTCTGTCCGTTTATGCCCCTTTTATTTATTTCTTAATTTGTTTATCTATTCTTTTATTTTGAGGATAATGGAATAAGCACTCATGTGCTTTTTTTTTACATCCATTCCCCGCGTGTACGCAGTTTTGTAAATTGTATCATCCGCTCCCACCGGCACATAATGGCTTACTCTTCCGAAAAGCGGAACAGGTTTAACATGTGTGCAAGATGGGCTGCATGCGTTCGCGCACGGGACCTCAGTTTATAGTTTTATCCAAAGGACTTTTGAGGGGAGTGGAGTCTGCACTGATGTTAACTCCAGGGGAAAATATCCCCATGAACGCGATTCGAACCCGGGTCAGAAGATCACGAGCGCTATGCGCAATGCACTAACCAACTGGGCTATCTCGTCCTGGTTGTGTGTTTGTGTACGTGCGTGTGCTGTACTGTGCTGTGTTGCGTTGTGTTGTGTTATGTGAGGTTGACAACCTGTATCGGCCTTTTCCTTGAGCCATAGAGCATGGGGGAAAGAACACAGCTTTGATAAAACATGGACCTGGTAGACATAATCATTAATATAGTATCTGTACGATCTTTGTAGCACATTCCTTAGCATCCTGGAAGCATCTCTGGCTTTTGCTGAGAAGACTCTTAATTAACCCTCTCCTTGATGGTATTTCACAACCTTGCCTGGGTAGTAGGCAGACTGTCCGATCATGGCCGTGTCTTCGACACCTTGTACTGGTGAGGGGCTTTGGATCATGTGTGTCAGAGGTCCTGTTGAATCTTACGGATGATCTGTAAACCAACATGGGTGTTCTGCAATGACATTCAGGGCGGGACGTTACTCCTGCATAAATATACTGGTGAGTGCGTGTGATCGTGCAGCTCATCTGCTCTGAAAATCCCGAACTTCTAGTTTTGAGAGAATTAATATTATGAGCTCAGGCTCATGCAGTACTCTTGTGCCTGCGCGGAACTGGCACAGTTGCTTATAGAATTGTACTATTTTGGGGTGGCTTCAACAGGATTGACTTGCGACCACAGTCCTTAATTGAGATATATCCCGCTGGGACTACAATGCAATTTCAAACAAAACAAACTCTTTGGAGAGAAACGTCCACCTGATGAATCCTGGTGAATTTCCAGTTCAGCGTGATATCTTAACATTAATCTATAACTATGCTGAAAAGCAGTGCAGATACTGGTCTATATCTCACTCTAGTTTTTACTTTTGATTTGTTTGCTTTACAAGATTCAGCGCTACATAAATATCATACATTATTATTTATTATCACTATTATTATTTACTTCAAGATTGACTGTTGTTTTTGTCTTTTGACTTTGAAGCTAGTGTAAAGACTGTTGATGAGGACAACGTTCTGTTTTGACACTTTTCAACCATGGAGTGTACACCATTAATTGCGACACTGCTGTGATTTTTTTTCTTTAAGCAATCTTTTTTCCCAATTTTCCTTTAATCCAATATATACTTTTATAGATAATAACGTAAGACTATAATCTTTATAATGAGCTATCTCCTCTATTCTGATAATACTCGGTGTTAATGAACTGGGGTGAATGTTTAATAAGCACATTTTCTCTCTCTCTCTCTCCTCTCTCTCCTCTCTCTCTCTCTCTCTCTCTCTCTCTCTGTCTCTCTGTGAAAGATTATAATGGGAGGGTTGGGTGGGGGGTGGGGGGGGGGGGGGGTGAGGGGGTTGCGTGTGACCTGACACCTTACAGATGTTTCCCCGTAATTGGCTGGCCCATCTCATCATTCAGACGGAGTTTTGGCTCCTTCAGATGTATCTGATGTGATGGCAGGTACGCAGAGGCAGTGTTGCTCTTGAGTGAAGCATACATCACTCCTAAAGATATCCTTCCCTTGGAGAAAAACAAAGAAAAAAAGCCCCACCACAGTATATGGCTCTCACCAGGGTTTGGGCTAATAAACCACGTGGCCTCTCTCTCTCTCTCTCTCTCTCTCTCTCTCTCTCTCTCTCTTCTGTCTGTCGTCTTCTGTCTGTCTCTCTCTCTCTGTCTGTCACTCTCTCTCTGTCTCTCTCTCTCTGTCTGTCACTCTCTCTCTGACTCTCTCTCTCTCTCTGTCTCTGTCTGTCTGTCTGTCTGTCTGTCTGTCTGTCTGTCTCTCTCTCTCTCTCTCTCTCACTCTCTCTCTCTCTCTCTCTCCTCTTCTCTCTCTCTCTCCTCTCTCTCTCTCTCTCTGTTATTTAGTATTGTGCGTAGGGTTCTTTCCCCTCGATGTTTTATGGATTCTCATGTTTCGTAAGTTGTTTTAATGTAAATTATATGTTTACAAGGGCAGAGTGTAAGACAAGGCTTAGCTTTAAAGTCTTCATCCTTGCGTATTAAAGATCAGTAATTCATTCTCCCTCTCTCTCTCTCTCTCTCTCTCTCTCTCTCTCCTCTCTCTCTCTCTCTCTCTCTCTCTCTCTCTCTCTCTCTCTCTCTCTCCTCTCTCTCTCTCTCTCTCTCTCTCTCTCCTCTCTCTCCTCTCTCTCTCTCCATCTCTCTCTCATCTCTCTCCATAGCTCTTCACTTCATTTCGAAATTCTTTTCCGTTCGTTATCCTTTTTTTGTTTTTGTTTATTCTAACATCGTTTAAAATCTTTTTTTTCTTTTTTCAAAGATAAATTTTCTGTCTCTCTCCCTCTCCCTTTATTTAAAAACATTTATTTGTAATTAGCCGATTAGTTGTGATCAATAACGATAGTATCTATTTCGGGCAGGAGCCGGATGAAAAAAAAAGTATGACAATACTTATCTGTGACCCTTGGAAATAAAGATTATTAATCAATCAATCAATCACTCAATTAATCACTCTCTCTCTCACATTTAGTTTCGTGTGCAGCCCCCCACCCCCTCCCCATCCATGTTTTTATTTTATTTTCATATTTCATAAGTTGTTTTAATGTATGAATGTTTTAACAAGGACAAATGGTAACACTAGGCTTGACCTAAAATCCTTCACCTTTACATATTATTAAAGATCTCTTCTCTCTCTCTCTCTCTCTCTCTCTCTCTCTCTCTCTCTCTCTCTCTCTCTCTCTCTCTCTCTCTCTCTCTCTCTCTCTCTCTCTCTCTCCCTCCCTCCTCCTTCTACCACCCTCCACCCACCCCTCACCCTCCTCCCCACAAACACACACACACACACACACACACACACACACACACACACACACACACACACACACACCTGCATGCTTGACTATTAATGACAGAGAAAGAAAGTGTTGTTAGTCAGCATGCAAGTCTGGGCCAGCTGTGCAGGAGGAGATAAGGGATGCTCTCCAAACAACATAGCCAGACAAGAGAGGCCGTATAGTGTGGTAAGTAGCAGAGTGTGTCATAGAGTGAAAGAGGGGAGTTAGTCTTCTTCTTCTTTGCGTTGCCTGGGTTATGTTGTGAGACCAGATCTGAGGAATTCAGCAGTTGCCTGCAGGTCATCCACCGTGCCGTACAGTTTCTGCTCCAGAGGCGTGGGCTCAGGCCACACTTCCAGCCTTAGCGTCTGGAGAGTCCTGCAGTCTTGTAGGATGTGGGCCGTATCCTGCTCTTCTTCTCCACAGGGGCACATAGCAGATGGTGCAATTTTCAATTTTCTGTGGAGGTGTTTATTCAGTTTATTCAGGGGAGTTAGTTATTCCGCTCGTCTGATCTACCACAATACCCACCCTCCACATAACCAGCCTTTCACCCACCCACCGCCCGCCACAGACAGCCACCTCCACCCTGAAGAGAGCTTTGACGGGTGATATGATATTATAGTATTATTATTATTATTTATTATACACCTGCTGTCTTTTTTATTTCCCTTGTTGGTGTCTTTATGAAGCCGTGAGAGGGCGGGCAATAATCTGCTGCTGCCTTCTATTTTGCTTTATCTAAGCCTGTCAGTTTATTCTTCATGTGAGTTCTCCCTATTTTTCTTTATCTAAGCCTGTCAGTTTATTCTTCATGTGAGTTCCCTAAATCGGAAATCTCCGCTAAGGACGTAAATTATTTCAATCGTAACGACAACGTTATGCAAATATGTCGAGTCTGTTAAAACAGGTGGGGGGTGGGGGATGGAGGGGATGGGGGGGGGGGGGGGGGGGGTAAGGGAGAGAAGAGGTATTGATATAAAAAAAAAAAAAGGACAACTAAAAAAAATAGTAGACAGATAAATAATTGAATTAAAAAATGTTATATCGGAATGGTATTGGTGGGACTGATGAAGTATAACTGTTTTATTCCTCTTTCTTGGGTTTTGCCTGAAATTAAAGACAAGGTTTGTTTTTCTATGTAAGTGAATGTGGATAACAAACTATGAAGAAAATCCACGATTTTTTATTTCATTTCATCTCTCTCTCTCTCTCTCTCTCTCCTCTCTCTCTCTCTCTCTCTCTCTCTCTCTCTCTCTCTCTCCCCTCTCTCTCTCTCCACTCTCTCTCTCACTCTCTCTCTCCCACCTCTCTCTCTCTCTCACTCTCTCTCTCTCTCCATCCCTCTCTCCTCTCTCTCTCTCACTCTCTCT
>CM054144.1:41449586-41562086 GCA_028751875.1 Rapana venosa
GGTGTGTGCGTGTGCGTGTGTGTGTGTGTGTGCGTGTGTGATCTGTGTGTGGTCTGCACGCGTGCATAAATGTGAATGTATTGTCATGGGCGCTAGAGCTGTCTACTGTATACTCTTATCTGTGTTTGTGTTCAAACTCACATAGTATAAGATATCGGCAAGCCTGGCCACTGGCCCATGTAGCCCGCTTTTGTAAGCCTACCTATTGTGTGTGTGTGTGTGTGTGTGTGTGTGTGTGTGTGTGTGTGCGCGCGCGCGCGCGCGCGTGCGTGCATGTGTGTGTGTGCGTGTGTAAGATCATTGTTAGTGCTATTCTTATCAGAAAGTATAGGTTACAACTACACGTTGACTTTTTTCTTTTTTACAACCCCGTTCCACCCCTCCACGTCTCCTCCCTTTCCGAGTTTCATTAGTCGGGATAGTCAGTCAACTGTTATTGCCGGCGACAGCTGTAAGTCTCCGGTGTCGTCATATTGCGTGCAATCATGCAGTTTTCGTCTCGGTGCCAGGCGTTAGCCTATATATTATTGTAACAAACAAGCTGTGCCGTTTACATCCATCAGACTACAGCAGCAGCCATTACCAGTGCCAGTGTGTTGCAACCTACGCAGGTGTCGTCCATACAGGTGCATGGGCCATTAAATCCACATCGACAGACGGACTGACTACAGCAGGCCCTGTTATAAACAGGCTGCTTTGATTCTGTAGTGTGACCATCTGCGTCAGCCTACTCACAGGTTGGATGCTGACAGAGTGCGTTTCTTATCTCGTCAGTCATTCTTGAACATTCACGCATACGCGCGCGCGCCGGTATTGAGGAGCACCGCCATAGGTGTACTCTCACATAAACTGCAGTGACAATTCCTCCGCCCCCACCCCCTCACACATTCTCTCTCTCTCTCTCTCTGACATGCACTACATACAAAACACACACGCACACATGAACTGCACATAGGCATACACTTGCGTGTGCCTGTCCGCTCGCCCTCCCGCACAAAATAAACGCACTGGCGCGCGCAAGTGCATTCACACACACACACACATACACACACCGCGCGCGCGCGCGTAAATAGAACTTGCACAGGACCGGGGAGGGAGGAAATAAAAACAACCCCCCCAAAACAAGCGCTGTGGGACTTACACAGGTAATGCAACAGCTGCGGCTGTCATCTCCATACACTCACTGACAGGGAGCGTACGCTTACAAAGGCTATTCAGTTCGCGCTGTGCTGCCCGACACTCAAACACACACTGACCTGCATGCGTACATAATTTTACAGACCGCTACTTGACTCTTTATACGCGTATGCAATGCGCGAGCACAGACGAACAGGCTTTTTGCCATTTGACTGGGCTAGATCTGTGATTGAAAGGTCTAATACATGATAATGCTATGTGCCATTGTGTGTGTGTGTGTGTGTGTGTGTGTGAGAGAGAGAGAGAGAGAGAGAGAGAGAGAGAGAGAGAGAGAGAGAGAGAGAGAGATTGGCTATAGTACTGGTATGCGGTTGGTGGGCCCGAAGTTGTTTATCTGTGACTTATTAAGTTATTATTTTATATCCTTTCAAAAACTCATTAAAATAGAATGTTTTTCGCTCATTTGAGTGACTGATTTGGGGTATAAAGTGGGTAGGACTATGCATTACACAAACTGGATAAAAACACCATAGACACATGCATACAAGCCTACCTAAATAGTAGACAAAGCGCATGCCGCTTCAGGCTGGGAAGTTTCAAGGAAAACAATTTTATGTAGGGAAAGACATCTTTTCTAAACAGTCTCTAATGTGAACCGCGTATCAATTCCATTTCATCCGCATACTCTTTGACGGAGTGTGGGCGAGGTGTGCCAACACTGTCACAGTGGTACCGCTCCAGGCGTCTCTTCTGTCAAGGGTAGCCTACCATAGTCCGTCCCAGCTGTCAAGGGTAGCTCGGCCACGCGTTGTCGAGTTCTTGCTGCGTGTTGCAGGGTAAGGTAAACAGGCAACTGCTGAGTTTATTGAACAATCGGACAGTTGTTTTCTCTGCCGCATCACGTCTGTCGCAGTCTTTCCAGAACGGCCAGCCGCCGCAGAGGAGACAGTGAGGGTCGTTTCCCTTTAACATTGGAGGCGCTGTCTTGTCACAATGTTTTCCTTCTGGCAGTCGTTTGGTGATGGTTGGACTTCATCGACGCGCGATGTTTTCGAAAATGGCATCGCAGTTTGTTCGACTGCTTGTGTGTTTTCTTACTGATTGATCCTGTGTGAGGAAAGATCGTTCTCAAAGAATGGTGATTGTTGTTTTTCACGCTCTCGCTTCAGCGTTCGTTTACATCAGAGATCGGTTTCGTATGGGATACCTTAATTTCCAGACTCCAAGAAACGGGAACAATTCGCATTGTGGCAATACGAACAATTCAAGTTGTTTTCAGTGGCTCTCGGGTCGGCGCCTGGGCTTCCAACAGGTACCAGTTTTAAGATGTGATATTTCTTTTTGTTTTTAGTGTGAGATAGTTTAGGTCGTTTACAGTTAAATAGCATGAAACCAAGGCGACAGCGAACGCAGTATCCTGTGCACACGCAGCATCTGCTATGTAGGCTACAGCTGTAACGTAGACTAGTAAGGCCTATGGGCCTGCTACACATCGATAGTTTTTAGATCAGTTGATCATTTTGCGATCGATGTCGTGTTGACAGGTGATGCATGCAGAAAATTTCAACATAGCCTCATTTGCATTTTTCTGAATTGGCGTGAAATGTCTGGAACGATTGGTCTGCAGGTGTACAAGTTTAATGGGGCGTGACGGTATTATACTATTAATGTTTGGAGTATACTGGTTGAATTGCCAGTGTAGAAATTGTTACAGAACATAATATCTATCTGTTTGTGAAAGAGAACGATCAGAAGCATGCAGTGCAGAAGTATTGATCTAGTAGCATTGAACCAGTCAGTCAGTTGGGTTGAAAAAAATCACTATCACTGTATCAGGTAGTACAAGTAGGCATGCTCAGATTAAAATACCAATCAGCAGAACTTCTCTTCAGAGTTACTCAGTTACTGGTCTAGTGCTTTGGAGATATCGTATCAATCTGGGTCTAGATGATCACTTTGATCAGTGGTAAGGAGGTAACATTACCAACAAACATAGTTTGTGTAGAACATGAGAGATCCTGTTTTTAAATCCTGTCTAAACTAAAGCCTCGTACCATAGTTAATTATACTTTTATAGGATTACACATGTATTGACTGGTGGTCAGGGTGCTGGTTATTTGGAAACAAAACAAAAACAAGAAATAATAGAGATCTATGGAATTATTATGGTATTGAATCTTGTAAAGTAAACAAATCAAAGCGCTTGTAAAATAATTACATGGAAAATGTTGGGGCTGAAAAAGAGAGAGGATGGGGGGGGGGGGGGGGGGGGGGGGGGGGGGGGGGGGGGGGGGGGGGGGGGGGGGGGGGGAGGGGAGGGGGGGGGGGGGGGGAGGAGGAGGAGGGGGGGGCTCTGCATTGTACAACAGACCATATTTTGTGCATAATAATCTGCTCTGACTATTGATTATACAGTTGTAATTATAACAAAGCAATGTGATTAATTACAAAAACAGTGCAACACAATGAATAATAGGTACATTCACAATAAGGATTTTTGTGATGCTCAAGCACAACACATCAAAGATGCCACAGCCACATTCTGTTTATAGCAGACCCCCCTCCCCCCCCAAAAAAAAAAGAAAAAAAAAGGAACGAGCAAACAAAAACACCTACTGTTCTGTTGTGGGAAAACAACAGAGATAGGAATTTTAAAGAAATATATAAACCAAGTGGGTGGCGTCATACTATGTCATGATCTATTCTATGGTCATGTGATATACTTTCTCCACAATGAGCTCAAATTTAGTGAAGAAAAATTGTCTTTGGCTTAGTGTTTTGGCAATACAATACAACACAATAAAATACAAATTACAATTTACAATTTGCCTTGAAGTTACCATTTAGTAGTTTTATAAGATTGATATATTATAAGAACTTAAAAACAAAAATTTATAGAAGACAAAAGTCTTATCCATTGTGGCTTGTCTTGTTACAAGTTGTTAGTAATATTCAGTGTTTTTACTGATGTGATTTTGTGTTTTGTTTTTACCCTGATACTAGTGATAGGTGCAACAAGTTTTACATTTCAGTGCCCAATATCCGTCAGTTGATGTTCAACATATTTTAGAATTTAGTGCTTCCCATTGCCATAAGTGGCATAAGCCATGATTAAAAGACCATCTCAGTTACCCTACACTTTGAACAGTTACTGAAATCAAATAGGTTTCAAATTTTTTTTTTTCTGACCCACTAAACTTACAAAGGCAATGGTTATTTACTGGAATGTTTGGATTGTTTCTAAGACAGCATTTAAGTTGTAATTAATGTGATTATAATGTCACTGAAGTTCCTAATTTTTAGTGTAATGTTAATTTATATTAGAAAAAAATTACTTGAATAGATGTCCCTATTTCTAACTACCATTTTCAATTTTGTGTCATTTTCAACTCGATCGGTTTATGAAATGACTAGAACAGTAGTGGAATAGAAATCTTGTCCAGGAAGTTATGGTATCCTGCATTGTCACTGTGTCATCTGCAATCTATGATCTGGAGAATCACTTGTTTGATTTTAGAAATTGTGGTCTGCAGATTAATAGTTGCTGAACTTAGTAAGACACTGGATGTGAACAGGTCCCTGATGTTTTGTGTTTACAAAGAATTGAGATCATGCAAGTTCTGCTAGGGGATCTGCTTATTTTTAACTAATGTAATAAATTATTTTAGTATTTTATTTTAAATTAATAAATTTGTCAGTTTGTGATAAACCTGGTACACACTACATTGTCAAAAATGGCTTAAACTTGTCAAAGAAAGTATTCCTTGGCTAGATGATAGATCTCTGAGGTGCAACAATGGTGAGATTTTTTGTGTATGCAGCTGTTTTTGACCACTATTTAGGTAGCCCCATTCCACCTAAAAAAGAGTTGATTTCTCAACAAAAAAAAAGGGTGAAGCAGCAGAGTTCCATCTCAAAATGAAAAAGGATTCACTTAAGTTTAAAAGTGCTGTATGCAAAATGCAAGAGGAACCCCACCCCAAAAAACAAACAAAAACCTCACCGTTAAAACTATATTCTATTGCAATTCTCTTTTGTCTGGTCAGTGGTCTTCCAACATCATCTATCCACTCCCTTCAACGTATACAAAACTCCGCAGCTCGACTAGTTTCAGAAAGAAAAAATCTGAGCACATTGCCCCTCTCTTGCGATCTCTCCACTGGCTGCCTGTGCCACAGAGAGTAAATTATAAGATCAGTACCCTCTGTTACAAATGTCTCCACAAAACTGCACCCTCCTACCTCTGTGAATGTCTTAACCTGTACACTCCTTCTCGTTCCGTCCGCTCTGCTGCAGATACCTTGTGTTTACTTTAACTTAGTTTAAGACTACCTAGATTCAACCAATGCACCGTTGGCCGTCGCTCTTTCTCTATTTCGGGTCCATCGACCTGGAATGAGCTCCCTCTCTCTCTTTGCCAGAAACCTAGTTATGACACTTTTAAATCCAGCCTCAAGACATATTTATTTCAAACCTAAGATTTCCCCCTCCTATTCGAATGAGTGTTTCATATCAGAACTATCCCACCTTCACTAACCCATGTCCTATAGTATCACCCTGCTAAAGTATATGACCTGTGTGAGTGTGTGTGTGTGCTTTTGTAAAACATTTCACTATTGAAATTTTATTTCATAGTTTTTGTCTGCAGTGCACCATGTTTGTAATATCTGTTTGTTTAAACTATTGATTATTTATCATTGATTGCATGACTGTGTAAGATTAGGTTGAATGCATGTGCTTTGATTTGTCTTTGCAAGATATATCATATAGCGCTATATAAGTTCCAATTATTATGATTATGATTATTATTATGATTATTATTATGATTATTATATTATTATTATATTATTCCAAAAATGTTCTTTGTTTTGCATCTGTTTACCTTGTGATTATGTGAAAGATCATTTTGGGGTCAGTGAATCTCGCTAAAGCTTGACTCACAGTCACACTCACACTGTCACAATGGATTATAATATTGACCACCAACTATCACTGTATGAGTGTATCAGTAGAGGGATCATTCAGAATCAGTTGCAATCTAGTACCTCTGGCCATAGCACTAGACTTCAGCCTAGCTGTGGTGGCTATGCGTGGCTAGGCTGTTGCTTTAAATAGTTATAATAGGGCAAATAAAAAGGAAGGTGGCAGGATGGTTTAGACATTCACCTGCCAAACAAGTAAACCATGAGGTTGTGGGCTCAATCCCCAGCATTGCTCTTCTTCTCACTTTGAGAGGAAAATTAGATTGGAGTCTGTAGAAAGTTAGAAACCAGTTGGGCCTGTGTACCTATGGATTTTTGCACATTATCAAAAAACCCCAAGACACTTGAAAATAAAAAAGAACAGGGAGGTAGCTCTTGACCGTCCTGGCAATTTTGGTAGGTACAATTTCCAGAGTTCTGTATTCCTGAGGTTGGATTGCGGCTACCTTAGTGTAGGGGGGAAACATGGTTGCATGTATGTATGGATACACAAAAATTTCACAATTGCCGGCATTGGTGAAGCTCCAGCTGAGACACACACACAAAAATGAAATACAATGCAAATGAAGTGAGCTACCCCAGCATCAGCCGGTGACTCAATTACTTTGACATCAAGATGTGGCTTGACAGACCCATCAAATAAGGCATACTTTTGGCAATTACAACTGTTGTGTCCTTTATCGGTTTTTTAATTTTTTAACAGTGTTCCAGAAATATTTCATCATGTTTTGTGCAATTTGGCAATGATGTGGCATGGTTTTTTATGTTTCAGGATGCGTTTACCCCCATTCTGGATGCGTCAGATTTGACAGAATTGAGAGACGCCACCACCAATTCAGTCACACAATGTCTTCCCCGAATGGTGAGTTAGAATTTTGTCAAGTAGTGAAGTACTGTTTTAGTGTTATTCATGAAGCAAACTTTGTAAACAGACAAGCCATTATATAACTTTAGACTATGATCTAAAGAAACTTTAACCCTCTCCCAGTTTTACCCGCTGTAGCCTGCCTAGCCTGCCGCAGCCTGCTCGGTGGTGTCATTTCAGCCTAGTAGGGAATTTCCCTCATGCACTAAGCTCTGCCTAGTACATGCACACTATGAATGAACATTCTACTGAGGTCAGCATAAACAAAGTAAGGAATGGGCACCAAATTCAGTGCTACACAGCCTCCCGTTCACAAGAAATTGGCCAGTGACTGACTTTGTCTTTTCCACACTTTTTTGTAGCTAAAAATGGCAGCAAAGATTGAGGATACGATTTGGGAGGAATATACTGATGTGGAAATTGAAGCTATTTTGGCTCAAGTGGAACAGTTTGAAAGAGAATAAAATGTTGAACCCGATGTTGAAGTAGATGTAGAAAAAGGAGATGAAATAGGAGAAGGTAGTGAGTTGGAAAGTGATGCTGAGAATAACATTTCATCGGCTTCATTGCAGACGACATGGTGAGGCGCACAAGTGCCTGTTACAGTGCAAGACTTCACGTTGCCGACTGGGCCGGCACAAACTCTTCCAATGAATGTCAAGCCCTCAGATCACTTTTTTTTTTTGTGCCCCAACATTTTTTTCAAACTGCAGTGGATGAAACTAACAATTTTGCCAGGAAAAAATCGCTGCGAAAGGCTTAGTCATAGATCCATTATGGACAGAAACAACACCTGAGGAAATTAGGGTGTACCTGTTAATTTTGATCATGATGGGGATCAAGCGTTTGCCAAGGATTCATCTCTACTGATCTGATTCGAGATTTTCTGAGTCATGGATCAGTACTACTATGACGAAACCAGATATCTCAAAATGAATCAGTATTTTCATCTGAAAAACACCGCCAATACACCTGGACTGGGCTGTGACACCTGCATTGTGACAGCCATGTAACTAGCTATTAGTGAAACTGAAAGACACACTAGTATTTTTGTAAATAGTAGGCGTGAGCATATATTTGTAAATAATGTATGCGCATTAGTCAATTTTCAATATGTTTGGATACTTTCCACTCAGAAAATGTAGACTTGGTGACACTGACAGTAATTTTGTGACAAGTGTGAATGTTTGATTGGATTACCATGATGGCGGATGCGATGGAGGATGCACTCAGGCAGGACCACACTTTAAACATTTTTTTTACTCACATATGTATATTGTGCATGTTAGAGGGTAGTTGTAGACTAACATCATGATGTCACTGCAATGTTACCTTTATTTGGTGACAAAGAGGGGACAGCAGCACAACACATGTAGGTAGGACACACATCTTAGGGTGCAGAACAAAGTATGACATCATATGAATACTTTGGTCAAATATGAATGCTCTGCGAACAATAGTAACTGTACAGCACTCTGTGTACTTGAGGTACCTTATTTTCTTTAAAAAACTGCGTGAATTTTCGAATACTACAGAGAGTTTATCTGTAAGATACATATATGCGAATGGTAAGGGGTTAAGTGTAAATTAGTATTAATACATACTACACCAGATTGTACATAGTATATTGCTTGCATGTTGAGACTTTAATAATGTGCTTTGACTTTTGTACAACCATGCACACACATGCACACACACACGCATACACACACATCCATTCACTGATTCAGGTCCATAAAATGTGATGATTTTGATTTTAAATAATTATCTGAATTAATAGATCAGTACCAAAGAAAGGTGTTTGTACATGTGTGTGTGTTTGTGTGTGTGTGTGTATGTATGTGTGTGTGTATGTGGGTGTGTGTGTTTATTTTTTTATTTCAAGGATAATGGAATGACCACTCATGTGCATTTTTACATCCTGTCCCTGTGTGTATGCAGTTTTGTAAATTTTGTCATGTATGTGTGTTTGTGCTTATGTGCAAGTGTACACACAAATGCACACACATGCACACACACATGCATACACACACACACACACACACACCACGCACGCACGCACGCACACACACACACACACACAATTTTTAAACATATTATAATCAAAGAAAGCAAACTTGTATCATGAATATTCATTTTTAATTAGACTAAAGAGAGCAAACAAAAATTTTCATTTGATAAAATTAACCCCTTTTTCCATTTGATGAAAAGAAAGTGAATGTCTTTTAGAAGTAATTAAAAATAATTACATTTGATCTAAGAAACTTAGAATGCAGGATACATTAAAAAAAAGGTTTAAAACTATATCAGAGATTAGAATCAAAAACCTTACTGTATGGATTAGGTATAATTCATTTACTTCTCTGTTGCAGGAGCGGGTGTTGGTGTTTTTGAAAAACCCAATGACAGATGACATAGAAACAGAGACGAAATTTTACCAGACCATGGTGTTATATGGTATGGTTGTGTCTGTCTGTTTCAAACTTGTGCATGCTTGTAAAAGAGAGAGAGAGAGAGAGAGAGAGAGAGAGAGAGAGAGAGAGAGAGAGAGAGAGAGAGAAGAGAGAGAGAGAGAGAGAGAGAGAGAGAGAGTGAGTGTGTGTGTGTGTGAGTGAGTGTGTGTGTGGATGCGTGCATGCGTGTGTGTGTGTGTGTGAACTTTTGAAGACTGATGACATCAACAAAAAAACAAAAAAAAGAAAATTAAAAAAAAGAAGGCGCAGACACAAATCTGAAAGTAATTAGTTGCTTGGTTTCAGTTTTCAAGTCTGGGACAAATAATACAGGCTGTGTGTGTGTGTGTGAGTGTGTTTGTGTGTGTGTGTGTGTGTACACTTGTGTATGTTAAAAAGGTATAGCCTAACTAAAGTGTGAATTGGTGTGTGTGTGTGTTGTGTGTGTGTGTACGTGTATACTTGTGTGCGAATGTGTGTGTGTGCGCGTGCGCATGCACACGCACATGCGGGTGGATGTGCGCACATGCGGGTGGGTGCATGCATGCGTGTGTGCATGCATACATGCGAGTGCTTTTTTTGGTTTTTTGAGTATAAATTGCTTCCACACCTGTGGCATTATCCTGTTACAGAATCTATCATGTACATATATGTTGGTGTGAATATTGCGAAATATGTTCACATGTAAAATAACGATTGTTTTGCAGGGATGCACATGGGGAGTCATCGTTACACATAGAATCTGTCCCTCCTGACCCTGACCCTGTTTTAGACCTCCTCCGCCTCCATTCATCAGACACATGTAAAAGTAAGTTGTCGTGCTTGACATTACCATACATAGTACAACAGTCTGCCAAACTGCCGTGAAGTAAAATACAAAAAGTTTGGTTTTTAAGAAGCACTATGAGAGTAACCCTGTGTCATTATTTGGACAATGTATACAAAGAGTATGTTTTTGTTGCTATTAAAATATGATAAGGGGCAGAATAGGATATAACGGTTAGGACAGTGAACTCATGATCTAAGGGTAACCTGAGGGTTTGGGTTTGAGTGACCTTGAGTGACTATTGAGGTATCTGTTTGGGAGGGATTTTTTCACCAGGGGTTAACATTGGTTTTCATTTCATTTCCACTCATGAAGTCCTCTGGATGAAACTATTTTAAACCATCCAAGCATGTGTCATTTGTGAAAAGGTTAAAAACACATGTTTTGAAGAAGAGTCAGATGGCCAGCTGTGGCTGGTGGTATGGATGACAGAAACGTAGCCAGCATGGAATCTGGAGAGTGCTGGCAGGGCTGTGCCTTGTTTAGCTTGCCCAAGATACTTTGCCTGAAAGTTTGGGTGTGGTATCCTGAGAACTTTTCGGAGTTGAGGGAGAAATCAAAGTCGAAAATGTTATTGTTTTAGGGGAAAGTTTCAACAATGTTGTGTTCTGTTTTATTATATTTTCATTTGAAGCGATTGCTTACTGAAACATTGTTCAGTCTGCCTCTTCTTCTTCTTCTTCTTCTTCTTCGTTTTTTGTCATGTTTCTCCCAGGGGAGGTTTGACATTGATGAGCCTTCTCCATCTCTCTCTGTTTTGAGCTTCCTATGCTCCTTTCTCTAAGATCATCTGCAATACAGGCAGCCCAGGTCTTGCTAGGTCTTCCCTTTGGTCTCTTTCCATTCACTACGAAGCTCATTGCTCTTTTTATGATGTGGTGGTCTGCTTTCCGTTGAACGTGCCCAAACCAGCGCAGTCTATTGCTACTAGCTACAGACTTCAGATCATCAACTTTGCACATTCTCCATAGTTCTTTATTTGTGATCCTGTCTTCCCATTTGGTCTTTATCATGTAGTGTAGCATTCGGTTTACACAGCTCTTCAACAAACGTTTGATGGTTTTTGTGAAAACCCACGTCTCCGAACCATACAGGAGAACAGGTCTAATGCAGGCCTTGTATACCAGACAGCGTCTCTCCAGTGGGATTTTCTGATTTCCAAGCAGACTTACCAATTCTTTCCATTTCTTCCAAGCACTCACAATCCTGGTTCTGACAGCTAACTCAGATTTTACTTCGCAGCTCATCATCTCTCCTAGGTAGCAGAAATCGTCTACCACTTCTTTCTCCCCTTGTTCGAATTCTAGCTCCTTCTTTCCTGCATCAGTATTGTCTTCACCCTTCTTATTCATACAACTGGGGCAGACAAATACTCTGTCCTCCTTCTTCAGACTTTTGAGCTTTGAGCATCTTTTGTGACACCAATAGTCTGCCCTTTCAGCTAGTTTAAATGTACGTTTTATCCCTGAAGTTGAAATGTGGCTACATATATATATATATAGTTGATGATGAGCAGAAACGGTCACATACGCAAAATGTTACCATTGGTGAGCCTTGGAGCTGTAGCTGAGGAACATGCACATATATCATTCACTACATAGTTTGTCTTTTTTTCGTTATTACCAGTGGTTGTATATAATTCACCACAGTGTTTTACAACTGTAGCAAGTGTATTTAAGAGTTGATGTCTTATGATCTGCGATTTTCAGTTGAAATCCTGTTTGAAAGTAAGGGTGAAAAATATTGAATCTTGATAAGGATTTTCTGTCGTAATTTTTTTTAGCAGTGGTGAAAGCCGAAACATAGTTTTGGCAGGCATTTTTAGTTTCAACCTGTGATTTTTTTACTGTTGGTGGTACAGTATGACTTGGAGCAGAATATAGATCTACTAATCTGTACATTCAGGAAATGTTTAAAAAAATAGACTTCCTGTTTTTCATTCAGGAAATGTTTCTTTTCTCGGTGTCCTTTCTTACATATACATAATGCATGTTGTTTTTTTGGTGAGATATAGGAGTGTTAATTATATATATAGGTAGATGTACAGTTGTTATGTAGGGGTTTTTAAACATTGGAATTTGTATTAGTGGGCTGGACAACATAGTACAAGAAATGAGATGAAATATAATTATAAGTCTGCCTCGGGGTTGTAATCATGTCTGTCATTTGTCTGCAGCCTGTTTCAGTGCAGTGTACTCAATCTTTATTTTTAGGTTTATTTCTTGTACACATCCAGACTGGTGAAGTAATAGGTTCTTGGTTGTTAGTTGTTGTGTTTGTCATTGTTGGTCTCTCTTAGTATGTTTGCTTCAATGTGGCCCCTGTAGTCAGATGATAGTAATGATGATATTGCCAGTAATTGTGGTAATGATATCAATTATCATGAGGATTGTGATGATAATAAAAAGTCCATCTGTTGATACCTTTTGTGATTGAAAATACAGTAACCTTTTGTTTGTTTGTTTCAGTTCTTCTTCTTCCAATTTCATCAAAGCATAGTGACGAATCTTTAGGTATTATTGTAGTAAGTATCAACATTTTCTTTCTCCTTTCTTTGTCTTGTGTGGACAGATAAATTTGTGTAGTTTTTCTGAAAAGTACGTAGTGTCTGGCCTGTCTAATTTTCAGTATCATTTGTCAATGTTTCCTCATGCGCTTTGCCTATCTTCTGAATCCTTACAATACCTTACCACTCCATTTTATCAGGACTCCCAAACCATCTTCCTTCCTCCTGTCTCCTTCACCTCTTATGCCTGGGCAGAAGGGACATTTTTGGCTCTAGGTCGTGTCAGACTTTTGGTTAAAATCATATGAAAAGTTTCGAAAGTTTGTAGTAGTAAGTCTGCTAATGCGCACATGCATGCATGCATGAAACTTGGTTGGCATGCAGCCAAATAGACATCCCTCTCACTCGCTTGTTCACACACACACACACACACACACACACAACACACGTGCGTGCACTTACACACCACACACACACGTACACATGCACGCACACACACAACACACACACAACACACACACACACTCTCTCTCTCTCACCCACACACACACTCTCTCTCTCTCTCTCTCTCTCTCTCTCTCTCTCTCCCTCTCTCTCTCTCTCTCTCCCTCCCTCCCTCTCTCCTCTCCCTCTCCCTCTCACACCCTCTCTCAGTATACCCCCTCTCCCCCCCCCCCCCCCCCCCCCACCACACACACACTAATGAGAAAGACACATGTCAGTGCCAGGCTGAGTTAAAGAATATCCTATTAAATTAGGTTCTTTGAGGGGGTTTTAAGAGAGAGAGAGAAAAAAAAAAGAGGAGAAAAAAACCATCTTTTTGTTTTCAATTGAAAATCTTTCTTTCGTGTCCACCTTGATTTGTTTTTCCCTTTGTTGTGCCATTCTTCAGTTTCTTGTTTCTCAGTTTTGTCTTTTCTCTCTTTCTCTGTGTGTCCTTCTGCTTCCAGTGTCACAGCAACCTTGCATGCTTGATGATATTGATCATTTTTGTCTGTCACTTGTGTCGTTCTCCCTCTCCTCCTGTGGGTTGTTCCAGCATCACTTTGCCTCTGGCCAAAACACGATAGATCATTTGCATTTTCATGGTCTCTCCTGTCTTGTAGGAGTTGATTTTGGTAGCGTTGAAACGGTTAGTCGAGTGAGTAGATTTGTCCTGTCATTCACCCACCATTATCCTTGTTGTGGTGTCAGTGTGCGTGAGTTTATGTAATAAGCTAGTGTGGTTTTATTTCAGGTGTTTTGAGTGGGGTTTTTTTCTGTACATGTTTACAGTGTGCGGGTTACAATGTGTGTGTGTTTTGTGTATACATGTGTGTGTGCATGCATGCGTGGTGCATGCATATAATTTATACATGTTTATATACATGTGTATAGATCTGTGTATGAAGGTGTGTGCACACACACATGCACAGACACGTGCACACATTTATTAAAGTCTTCCACATTGCTAAACCAACCCAAATGATTAAATGAAGTTTTGACCAGTTCACGCAATTGACACTTAGTATGACCCCTTTTACCTTTAAGCTTTCTGCATCAGCTGAAAGTTATTGATCTCGAAAGCTCGTTCTGTCTCAGCCTTCCTAACACAGAGATCCTTTCGGGAACAATCCAAAGATGTGAAAAGTGACATTGGAAGATGTGGGTCTGTACCGAACGACACAGTTAGAGTCGACTGTCATTGGGGGTAATCCACAGACTTGAAATGTGATACTGAAAAGTCGGGGTCTCTGGGGGAGGTGCTTTCTCAGAATGTACTGGCCTTAAGGAAGGGGTGAGGTCGTGGAGGATTAAGAAGAACCAGGAAGTAATAAAATTGCAAGTTACTGACTTTGATTCTGATGAATCTGTATGGAGGTTAGTACTTGTATGATTTTGTCAGTCAGAAACGGTGCAAAGTAAAATGCTCAGTGAAGCAAGCAAGCAAGCAAGCAAACATATAAAAATGAATAAACAGCCAGGTCAGTCCTACACCAGCCAGGCACACAGAATGAGTAGCTAAAAGCTGCTCGTCCATGTGATGGATAGGAATCGTAAGATAAGGGTGGCTTCATTTGAAAGAAAGATTGGTTTATCAATGAAAGATTCATTTATTTATTTGTTTATTTATTCTTTTATTTCGAGGATAATGGAATAAGTACTCATGTGCTTCTTTTATTGAGTCCCCATGAGTATGCAGTTATGTAAATTTTGTCATCCGTTCCCACTGGCACACAATGGCCTACTCTTCCGAAAAGCGGAACAAGTTTTAACGTGTGCGCAAGATGTTCTGCGTGCATTCGCACATGGGACCTCGGTTTATAGTCTCATTTGAAGGACTTTTGGGGAGAGTAGAGTCGGCACTGATGTTAACTCAAGAGGAAAAATCCTCCTGAATGAGATTCTAGATAGGTTTATCGAGTACTTAAAAAATCCTCACATGCAATGCATCTATTTATAGACCTGTGTGATTGCTTTGCTGGGAAAGAAGGCACACACACACACACACACACACACGCACACACACACACATTCTGATGAGACATGAACAAAATAAAGAATAGTTTTTAAAAAAAAGAAGAAGAAAAAGAGAGATCAAATCCTGTAAGTAGGATCCTTTCATTTTTATTTGTTTGATACTTTTTGTTTTGATGCATGACTGTTGACAGAAATGGGGTAGTCCTGTACCCATGTAGTCTGCCTCTTCCTTTTTACTTTGATGTTTAGTTAGGAATGGGCTTTGTGCAGGAATGCTCTAGTCTTCTCATTCAGTCAGTCATATTTTCTTTACAGGCTTGACAAATGCTGGGTATGTGTGTGTTTTCATCGTTCTCTTTTATTTAACCCAGCACCGGTGTGGATTGCAAGACCTTTAACAAGGAAATGAACTTAAATGCAGCTGAAAGTTTAATATTCAGCCTGAACAGAAATTACATCCTTTACATGCACATTATCAATTTATGACATGTATTCAGGTTTAAAGGCATTTGAAGGTTTGCACAAACTTGACTAAAAGATTGGGAAATTCTAGTTTTAACCTATTACTACCAGGTGAACTAAAAACTCAGATTTTCACAACATTAAAAAAATGAATTGGGGGACCTTGCGTTTGCCAATTTAAAGAAAATGAAATAACATCTTTACGTTCCTTTGCAAATTCAAATACAATTTATTAACATCTGCACTCTCTGCCAATTTTGATAAATTGAAATGATGTCTTGTGCACAATCCTTTGTAACACAAATTCTCATGGGACACCAGCGTGTATCTTGCATTTTGTGTCTTTCCAGTTTCCAAACAGCTAACTAAACCCGGAGTAAAACCAGAACAGTTACCATAAAATGGAATATTTTGGTTAATTTTTAGGTTGGAGCAAGACAATCTAAACGCTTGCTTCTTTTCTTACTTGTAGGCTGGAACTGGATGAAAGATTCTTAGAAAAGGAGGAATTATGTTATGGTAAAGAAGGTTCTGTCTAGGATATAAGTGATTTTTTTTAATGTGAACTGTGGTTTTATTTTCCCAGTCAGCCAGCAATAATGACCGATCACTCATATCTTCTTGTACTAACTTACCGGGATGGTTTAATCAAATTTTCCAAGAAATGTACAGTATCTAGCATATTACTATTTGAGCGTAAAATATTGATAGCCTGTTGATGTTTTGTGTGTATATGAGTTTGTGTGTGTCTATATACATGCATGTCTGTGTGTACTTTTAATATTTTATGGCATGTTTTTATTTTGTTGCTCTGTCTTTTGTATGCAATCAATTTTTTCTGGTGGTATTAGTTACTACAGTCGATATTCATGTATGTGTAATTTCTGTTACAGTGCTAGATATGAATTACTAGTTCATAAAATACAATCTCTTATGGTGTCAGCTGGTCCAGATACAAGATAAGTCTTTAGTCAGGGACAGGTCATTGTATTGTATTTGGCTGCTCTTTTGAAAAACTGGTTGAGTGATTTACTATTTATATAAAGCTGTTATGTAGAAGAAGATTAATTAAGCCTGTAGACGTATGTGAGGTAACGTTTGAAGCAAGCTGATTATTTTCTTTCTTTTTTTATTTTTCTTTTTTTTTTAAACTGGCAGAGGGTTTAGAGACTTATGGGAGCTAAAACAGATTGCAGCTCTGTAGCTTGCCGCAAGCTGTACTTCTGCAGTGCTAAGCAGTATGGATGCTATGTCCACTTATGGTTGTTAGCCTGGCATTGTGAGGTCTTTAGATGTAAAGTTTCTTGGAAAAGTGAAAAGGTTTTGGCAATTACCCTCTAAGAAAAGTGTTCACTGCCAAAGATTCTGCTACAAAAAAACACCCAAAACAAACCAACCTTTACCCCCCCCCCCCCCCCCCCCCCCCCCCCATCCCCAACAAAAAGAAAACAAAACAACCCCTTAACCCCCCAAAAAACAACAACAAAAAATCAAAACAAAACAACAGCAACAAAAAACCCAACCCCCAAAACCCCCAACCCATACAACAACCCCCCCCCTTTCCCAACCCAAAAAACCTACCAGCCAACCAACCAACCTGACAAACCAAACCAAAACAAGACACTTTTTTCTTTAAGCATAGGTACTCCGAGAGATGATGTGAATGCCAGAAAAAACAACAAGAGAACCAACTGAGGTGATGATGGATGATGGGTTTTTTTTTGCACAGGAAAAATATTTTGATATGGTGAGGTCATTTATAAAATATGTTTTTGAACAGTGTGTGTTTTGGCTTTTTGTAAAAACTTGGATGCAGTGATACACAAATACTGAAATAGAGAACAAAAAACTTCAGGTATCTACACTAGTATTATTGATTTATTGGGAATGTACATCATCTTTTTAAGTTACAAAAATTATCAGAATGTCACAGTAACTGGCTGTTTTTTTCAGGTGAGAAAGAGAAAACTGCTCATATTATGCATGTTTTGTTGCTGTTTACTAGTTAGTTGTAGTGGGTGTCGTGAAAACTATGCACTTAGTATTTTTTGACCGTTTTGTTAAAGGTGAATGGAATGATCTTTTTCTTGCCTACACAGGCTATGACATTGCAGATGGTCTGTATAATTAGTTAAGACATCCACTGTTTTTGTGAAGAAATGGACCAAGTGGAAATGGAATACCTCGTTTATTAAATAACAGTAAAAAACAACCTGAAACAAACAACAAAAAGCACACACATAGTGACATACACAAGCACAATATTGAGTAGTCTTCTTTATGAAATGAACAGTAATTTTCTTCTGTCTGTGCAGGCATGTTTCAGGGGCGATGGTTTGTCAATAGAAGAAGAAAAATGTCTCCATTTTCTACAAAAACAGGTAATATCTATTGTTGCCATCTGTGCTTGGTATGTTGATTTCCATGTTAGAATTGTGCCAACAGGGATGAAAAGATGATCTAATTTGAAAGTGTGTGTGTGTGTGTGTATTACCTGCATCATATCTGTGATTATTTGTGAAGAACATTAAGTAGTTTTTACCTTTTTTCAGTTGTTGTGAGTTTGTATACTCTATGCATTAGTTGAAAAAACCAGAATTTCTTTTTTTAATTCTTTGGCAGAAGAGAGGTGTGTTTGTTGTGTGGAGAAGGAAAGATGGAGTGAGAGAATATTGCCATTTGTCAGATGTTCTCTGTATATATTTTCTCTTTCATGGAATCATTTGTCACTATCTAGTCAAGAATTTGTCCCTGTGGATCTGATCATTTGGCACTTTTATAGTCTGTTTTTGTGTATATGTGGTAACAAATTGCTTTTTCACCTCTGTTATCATGTTTCTCTGTGGGGATTTTTGGTAGTGATATAGTGTGATTTGTTTTTAGTAGTATAAGCTTATTGTTTGGTTCTTGGTGATCAACGGTCTCACAGTCCATGCTAAGGGCATGTGTGAGTATGTTTGCTAGTGTATAATAGTATTTTCTTCCAACTTTTTTTCATCAACATTTTCAGACGGGAACATGATCTGGTCTTTGATTTTGATTTGTCATTGACATTTTCTTTGACCTAGTATGGTATGCATTATCAGTTAAGCTATAACATCATAAACTTCTATCCACAATTTTTCTTTTTACTACTGTTTTTTAAAAATTCTCCCTATCATTTTAAAAGGTTTTCCATCTTTTAACATGAATAAAAAGGTATCTGTGTAGATTGTTGTAGACGTATGGGTGGGTTTTGCAAAAGTTTTGTTGTTTGTTATTTGTGATGAAGGCTGTGTATATATTATGTCTCTTTATCTCATACTTAGTCAACGACCATTTCAGGTTTCTGTGGCTCACTTGGCGATTCAGCAGTCACTCCTAGACACAGGGACAGATCAGCTGGAATCGTTGATGAGGTTATGTGGTAAGTAGCTGATGAGGACCCACCCTGGCCATAGTATTGCAGTATTGCTTCTAACATGTTTTAGGGGTGGAAATTTTGATTTCCTGTTTAAGATCACTCAAAATTTTCCATTGTCACTCCCCAGTCCCCTATCCCCCTCCCCCCCCCCCCCCCCCACACACACACACACACACACACACTTCAGAAAAGAAAAGAACTGCACAGTGGCTGTAACGAACAACACATGACAGCACTTCTTCAGCAAAGGCTTACACCAAAATCAGTCTGAATTTCCGGAGATTAGTGGGGGCGCTTGGAATTGGACAGGGATGGCATTTGGGTGTCTTTGGGCCTGTAGAAAGGCTTTCAGCAACCTGAGGTGAACAAGTTTTCAATTTTCTCAAACACAGTAATTTTTTATGGAGATCCACATACTTTGTTCATAGGTGTATGTACAATTCATATTCCGGTACACGCTATCATTCACAAAGCATCTTCTTAGTTAAAAAAGATAAAAAGCTGAAATAGTTCATATTTCCTTCTGTGTACCTATATGAACTCTTGTATGAAAACGCCAACAGCTCATGGTATTTATATCTATATCACCTCACTTAAAGATAGGAGAGAGAGGAGGCGGGTGAAAAAAAGGAGAAAAAACCCCCACAAAAAAAGAAAGAGGGAGAATGAACATGAGGAAGAACAACCTAGACTTGTAGCACAGCAGCATTCCCATACTGCAGAAAAGGAGACTTTAAGGGGGAAAAAAGAAAGACAGAAAGAAAGAAAATCGTTTGAGGGCTAATTGTCTCTTGAGGGTAATGTACATGTCGTAAGCCCCAAACTGATCATGGGCAAAGCAGGATTACGGGCTGGGTAGAAGCAGCGTGCATCTTGGACATTTTCTTCTTCTTCTTCTCTTCTTCTTCTTCTCTTCTTCTTCTCCTTCCTCCTCCTCCTCCTCCTCCTCCTTCCTCCTCCTCCTCCTCCTCCTCCTCCTCCTCCTCCTCCTCCTCCTCCTTCCTCCTCCTTCCTCCTCCTCCTCCTTCCTCCTCCTTCCTCCTCCACCTCCTCCTCCTCCTCCTCCTCCTCCTCTAGAACAGCTTTTTTGCTGTATTTCACTCCATTTTATGGACTGTGGCTACTCCATCAGCCTATTTCTGGTTCAGAGAAGGGATTTAACTCGAAATTACCAAGTTGAGAATGAAGGGATTTCTTCTTTTTTTTTTTCAGGCTGTTTGCGGGGAATTTCTGCTTGCATGTTTTATTGTTAGAGATATTTTGTTTGGGAGTAAATTAAAAAAAAAAAAGAATTATTTGAGGGCGGTGGGAGGGCGGGGGTGGGGGGGACGCGCTGCTTGTACAGAGGTGAATGCCTTTCTCTCTCTCTCTCTCTCTCTCTCTCCTCTCTCTCTCTCTCTCTCTCTCTCTCTCTCTCTCTCTCTCTCTCTCTCTCTCTTTAAAAAAAAAAATCTGATTGTGTAAAAAAGTGTAGGCAAGTAGTCGTAGGGGAATAGAATGAGGCTTGTGGACAGTGTGTGTGTGTTCCTTTTTATGTGTTTTCAATTTTATGCATATGTTTAGAATCATAATCAATCTTGTCAGTGATCCATTGTTTTGATTAAAAAATAATTCTAAAAAACAATCCCCCCCCCCCCCCCCCACCCCCACCCACACACACACCCTCACCACCACCACAAGAAAAAAAACATTTAAAAAGAGTTGCAGATTTCTACACAAGGATTGTCGATCTATTGAAAGCAAAATGTTTTTGAAAGTCAAGGTCATGAGTTTCAAGGAGGCAACACTCACGCACTTTCCATAATTTCCATAATGAACTGCTGGATAACCAGTCAACCTCCAAATGGCTTCCCCCCCCCCCACCCACACACACATCACTGTTCTCCCCTCTCCCCTCCCGTCATCCTTCTCTAGTTTAATTCTGTAATTGCTGTGAGATTGTAGTCAGTTTACACCAGTTCTGGAATGTAAACACCCTTGAATATGTTCAGTTATGTTGTGCAAATGTCTGTTTAGAGTGTTGAAAGATTTAGTATGTCTTTTGGAATATACAGCAACAGGAGAATGTGTTTTTGCAGGGGACTTGCACGACCAAGATGCAGCCAGCTTGGAACTGAAAGTGATCCGCTATGTAAGTAGATCTCAGTATGTATGCGTGTATTATTATTATTATTATTATTATTTGTATTATATTCTTTTATCTGGAGTGATAATGGAATAACCTCCAGTCCCTGTGTGTATGCGGTTTTGTCAAATTTGGCATCTGTTCCCACCGGCACAAATGGGAAGTGTGTATGTGTTTGTGTGTGTTTGTATGTGTTTGTGGGTGTGTGTGTGTAGGGTGTGTATTTGTGTGTGTGCGTGCATGCACTTTCTTGCATGCATGTTGGAGTGTGCATGTTCATGTCTGTCTGTGTGTGATATAAGGTACAAGAAGATCGATATAAATGAAATAAGCACCTGTGCGCATGTGGTGTGTGTGTGTGTTAGGGCAAGCAGGCATATGTGTGTGTGTGAGAGAGAGAGAAATATGTGTATATGCATAAGGGCATATGTGTCTCTGTGTGTGTGTGTGTCCATGCGCGCACATACAGGCACACAACCATGCACGTCATTGACTGTGGGAGGATTTGGCCTGGGTGTGTGGCAGCTGAGTGAAATTAGCCTGTAGTCTGGGCTGGACTGCGATGCAGGGAAGGAGATTAGGCGGGAGCTGTTGTGGAGTGCTCTGGCTTTGTCTCGGGAATGAGAGGTTAATGGAATCATGCCGCTTCCAATCTTGGGGAGTTGATTCCTGTTGAAACTGTGTGAGCCCCCTCCATCCCCTGTCTCTGCTGCCGAATGAAAGGGGTGCCAGTCTCTGATCACGTCATCCTCCCCTCCCCTTCACTCCCCCCCCCCCCTCCACCCCTTTTCTTTCTGTCTTTCCTTTTTCCCTAGTTCTCTTCCACCCCCCACCCCCCCCCCATCTTTTTTTTTTTTTTTTACCCTTACCTACTTTCGGGGTTATTTCTTTTTTGGGGGAAAGGTGGTAGGGAAGGGGATGAGTGTAGAGTTAGTTGGGAAAAGGGAACGAAGGTGAGGACAAAATTTTTTTTACTTTCTCTCTCTTTTTTTTTTTTTTTAACCCTTTTAGTCCCAGTGAGATTTCTCTGTTACTTTTAAGTAAAATGGTACTTATTGTATTTGTCTTCATTTGAAGAAAAAGCACAGCACAAACTAAAGATGAAATGAAAAAAGGAAAAAAAGAAATAAGGCAACTTTTCAGTAAAGCTATATTCTTCAAAGAGGAGTATGATTGACAATCTAATGTTGCTTGCTGCATTGTGTGGTGATTGTCCTATTGACCGGCTTTACTTTTCATCATGAGGGGGTCTTCTGCTCTACTGTTCCTCGCATATCAACCGCATCAATATGATTTTGTTTCCATGTCCTCTTTGAACAGTGTTAAGTGATGTAAGAAGCAGGAAGTGGAAACACTTGCAGTGATATATTAAAAACAAGTTACTAGGAAGTTAAATTATGGAGTTCAGTTTGTTATCAGACTATTTTTTCATTCAACCGTCGGACATCTTTCACTGTTCTGAAATGAATGTGCAAATCTTAGTCTTGACTAGTTTTGATTCTGTGATTGTTAAAAAAAAAAGTTGAGGATAAAGAAGAAACAGATTGTGAGGAGGGGAACAACAAAAAAAAGAGGGGTGGGCTTTTAGTGTGGCTCTGTTGGCCGGAAGACATAAAATCGGCCAGGCAACTATTTCCTGCAGCAGAAATGAAAAGATACTAAGGGAGCATTGATTTTTGCTAAAGTCGAGTAGAGTAGGTTCTGCAACTAATAGTCTTTTTCACATATAACCACTTCCTCCCCCCTCCCCTCGCCCCCCCTCGGCCCCATTAAGTTTTGTTTTTGTTGTTTGTTTTGTTTTGCTCCTGTGCCATCAGAATGTAACAAATGCTTCATCACTACACTATCTTGTGGCAGAACAATTTCAGAGGGCTAGTGATTTTTGTTTATTAATTTTGTTTTTTGTTAATTTTGGGTGGTTTTATTTTTTTGCAAATCTGAGTTGTTGCGGTCTTGAGGCACCAGTCAAAGCGTGTTGGACAGTTCTAAAATTAGCATTTAAGACTAGTACAATATTACCTCTGATTTTTATATTATTGTGTGCTAAAGATGTATCACTATCAGGTTTGTGAGGAGGGATCCATTGACAATCAACCTTTTTTTTTTGTTTATTCTATTCCTATTTGACTTTTCCTCACATGCTTTTAAGAATTTTCACTCTGGTTTTCTCTATATGTCCACCTGTATTTTCATCTGTAGATAATGCTTTCAGTCTGTGTTTCTGTCTGTGAGTCTGTCTCCTGATTTTCTTTTAGACCTGATTGTAAAATCCTGTTTGCCTTTGCCTCTTTCTCTGGGTTGATTTGTTTATGTCAGTTCTAGGAGTTAAGTCAGCATTGTCAGTCCTCTCAGTTTTCTCCCGTTTTTTCTTTTCTTTTTGTCTGTATTTTCTCTGTTTAATTTTCTTTCATTTTTCTCTTGCTCTTTTATTAATTTTAATTCTCTTTGGTCAAGTGTCTCATGATACTTTACAATGATGTGACAAAATGGACATTACACTTTGTGGTGACTCTAAGCTACAGTTTATTTAGTATCTGATGATTTGATGTATGGTGAGAAAAAAGTGGTAAAGTTAAGAGAGAGGGTGAGGGAGCAAAAGAGAGAGACAGAGAGAGGGACAGACAGACAGACAGACAGACTAGGAAATGTAGGTAGGTTTAGGGTTGTCAGAAGAAAGCTGAATCGGAACAAGAGGTTAGTTACGATCATCGATAGTGTAATTGGTGAAAAACACCACCCAAAACCACAGAGACTACAACAGGAGAGAAAAGAACCTAGGACAAGAAAGAAAGAAAGAGAGAGTGAGAGAGAGGGAGAGAGAGGCGGACATCATAAACAACAAGAGGATCATTCAGCTCTCCTGTTCATTAGAGCTGTCGTCAGAGGGAATAATTCATGGACAGTAAATCAGAACCGGGACATAAGGGGCTGGGAATCAATCAATGGAGGCGGAAGCTGCAAAGCTCATCAGTGTGTCTACTCAATATAGAACAGCTCCAGTCTTAGTCTAGGAGCCAGACAAAGGGAGAAATCTTTCTTCTCCCCCCCCCTTCCCCTACTCTGTGTCATCATCGGTAAGGAGTGTAGTAATGATGAGGGGTGTACAAAGAACAAGAATTATGATGCCATATACTTGCCACTTCCTCAGGGGATTAAAAAGAAAGCTCAAGATAAAAGGTTAATCTCGTTAAAGAATGGCTATGTCATATATCAGGAGATTTGGGGGGTAAAGTGTCAGTTTGAAGTGCAGGGTTGAAGAAACTTGGATGAAGATGATATAGACTGGGAGAAAAAGTGTAGAAGGTGGTGGCTGATGACTGGTGAGACACTGTCGAGTAAAAGGGTTGGAAACTGGAAAGAGAGTGTTGTAGAGTGAAAATGACTGTAAACTTCAAAGAAAATGTAGAGGAATGACTGCGGACTGAAGAGAAACTGCAGCGTGAAGTGACGTGACTGCACCTGAAGAGAAACTACAGAGTGAAGTAACTGCAGACTGAAGAGAAACTGTAGGGTGAAGTAACTGCAGATTGCAGAGAAGCTGTAGGGTAAAGTGAAGTGACTGTAGACTGAAGAGAAACTGTAGGGTGAAGTGACTGCAAACTGAAGAGAAACTGTAGGGTGAATTGACTGCAGACTGAAGAGAAACTGTAGGGTGAATTGACTGCAGACTGGAGAGAAACTGTAGGGTGAAGTGACTGCAGACTGAAGAGAAACTGTAGGGTGAATTGACTGCAGACTGAAGAGAAACTGTAGAGTGAAGTGAAGTGACTGCACACTGAAGAGAAACTGTAGAGTGAAGTGAAGTGACTGCAGAGTGAAGAGAAACTGTAGGGTGAAGTGAAGTGACTGCAGAGTGAAGAGAAACTGTAGTGTGAAGTGAAGTGACTGCAGAGTGAAGAGAAACTGTAGAGTGAAGTGAAGTGACTGCAGGCTGAAGAGAAACTGTAGAGTGAAGTGAGGTGACTGCAGACTGAAGAGGAACTGTAGAGTGAAGTGAAGTGACTGCAGACTGAAGAGGAACTGTAGAGTGAAGTGAAAAGTGATTGCAGAGAAACTGTAGAGTGAAGTGGAGTGACTGCAGACTGAAGAGGAACTGTAGAGTGAAGTGAGGTGACTGCAGAGGGAAGAGAAACTGTAGAGTGAAGTGACTGCAGACTGAAGAGAAACTGTAGAGTGAAGTGACTGCAGGCTGAAGAGAAACTGTAGAGTGAAGTGAAGTGACTGCAGACTGAAGAGAAACTGTAGAGTGAAGTGAAGTGACTGCAGGCTGAAGAGAAACTGTAGAGTAAAGTGAGGTGACTGCAGAGTGAAGAGAAACTGTAGAGTGAAGTGAAGTGACTGCAGACTGAAGAGAAACTGCAGAGTGAAGAGAAACTGTAGAGTGAAGTGAAGTGACTGCAGACTGAAGAGAAAGTGTAGGGTGAAGTGAAGTGACTGCAGAGTGAAGAGAAACTGTAGAGTGAAGTGAAGTGACTGAAGAGAAACTGTAGAGTGAGGTGGTGACTGCAGACTGAAGAGAAACTGTAGTGTGAAGTGATTGCAGAGGGAAGAGAAACTGTAGAGTGAAGTGACTGCAGAGTGAAGAGAAAGTGTAGGGTGAAGTGACTGCAGAGTGAAGAGAAACTGTAGTGTGAAGTTAAGTGACTGCAGACTGAAGAGAAACTGTAGAGTGAAGTGAAGTGACTGCAAACTGAAGAGAAACTGTAGTGTGAAGTTAAGTGACTGCAGACTGAAGAAAAACTTTAGAGTGAAGTGAAGTGACTGCAGACTGAAGAGAAACTGTAGAGTGAAGTGAAGTGACTGCAGGCTGAAGAGAAACTGTAGAGTGAAGTGAAGTGACTGAAGACTGTAGAGGAACTGTAGGGTGAAGTGAAGTGACTGCAGACTGAAGAGAAACTTTAGGGTGAAGTGACTGCAGAATGAAGAGGAACTGTAGGGTGAAGTGAAGTGATTGCAGACTGAAGAAAAACTGTAGAGTGAAGTGACTGCAGAGTGAAGAGAAACTGTAGGGTGAAGTGAAGTGATTGCAGACTGAAGAAAAACTGTAGAATGAAATGACTGCAGAGTGAAGAGAAACTGTAGGGTGAAGTGAAGTGACTGCAGGCTGAAGTGAAACTGTAGAGTGAAGTGACTGCAGACTGAAGTGACTGCAGACTGAAGAGAAACTTTAGAGTGAAGTGAAGTGACTGCAGAGTGAAAAACTGTAGTGTGAAGTGAAAAGTGACTGCAGAGTGAAGAGAAACTGTAGAATGAAGTGAAGTGAGTGCAGACTGAAGAGAAACTGTAGGGTGAAGTGACTGCATAGTTAAGAGAAACTGTAGGGTGAAGTGATTGCAGAGTGAAGAGAAACTGTAGGGTGAAGTGATTGCAGACTGAAGAGAAACTGTAGAGTGAGGTGTAAGTGAACTGACGAGATGAAGAGAAACTGATTAGAGTGAAGTGAAGTGACTGCAGAGTGAAGAGAAACTCCAGAGTGAAGTGACTGCAGACTGAAGAGAATCTCCAGAGTGAAGTGACTGCAGAGTGAAGAGAAACTCCAGAGTGAAGTGACTGCAGACTGAAGAGAAACTCCAGAGTGAAGTGACTGCAGACTGAAGAGAAACTCTAGAGTGAAGTGAAGTGACTGCAGACTGAAGAGAAACTCTAGAGTGAAGTGAAGTGACTGCAGACTGAAGAGAAACTGTAGAGTGAAGTGACTGCAGACTGAAGAGAAACTCTAGAGTGAAGTGAAGTGACTGCAGACTGAAGAGAAACTGTAGAGCGAAGTGAAGTGACTGCGGACTGCAGAGAAACTGTAGAGTGAAGTGACTGCAGACTGAAGAGAAACTGTAGAGTGAAGTGAAGTGACTGCAGAATAAAGAGAAACTGTAGGGTGAAGTGACAGCAGAGTGAAGAGAAACTGTAGAGTGAAGTGAAGTGACTGCAGAGTGAGGAGAAACTGTAGAGTGAAGTGAAGTGACTGCAGAGTGAAGAGAAACTGTAGAGTGAAGTGAAGTGACTGCAGGCTGAAGAGAAACTGTAGAGTGAAGTGAAGTGACTGCAGACTGAAGAGAAACTGCAGAGTGAAGAGAAACTGTAGAGTGAAGTGAAGTGACTGCAGAGTGAAGAGAAAGTGTAGGGTGAAGTGAAGTGAATGCAGAGTGAAGAGAAACTGTAGAGTGAAGTGAAGTGACTGCAGACTGAAGAGAAACTGTAGAGTGAGGTGATTGCAGAGGGAAGAGAAACTGTAGAGTGAAGTGACTGCAGAGTGAAGAGAAAGTGTAGGGTGAAGTGACTGCAGAGTGAAGAGAAAGTGTAGGGTGAAGTGACTGCAGAGTGAAGAGAAACTGTAGAGTGAAGTGACTGCAGACTGAAGAGAAACTGTAGAGTGAAGTGAAGTGACTTCAGGCTGAAGAGAAACTGTAGAGTGAAGTGAGGTGACTGCAGAGTGAAGCAAAACTGTAGAGTGAAGTGACTGCAGACTGAAGAGAAACTGTAGAGTGAAGTGAAGTGACTGCAGGCTGAAGAGAAACTGAAGAGAAACTGCAGAGTGAAGAGAAACTGTAGAGTGAAGTGAAGTGACTGCAGACTGAAGAGAAACTGCAGAGTGAAGAGAAACTGTAGAGTGAAGTGAAGTGACTGCAGAGTGAAGAGAAAGTGTAGGGTGAAGTGAAGTGAATGCAGAGTGAAGAGAAACTGTAGAGTGAAGTGACTGCAGAGTGAAGAGAAAGTGTAGGGTGAAGTGACTGCAGAGTGAAGAGAAAGTGTAGGGTGAAGTGACTGCAGAGTGAAGAGAAACTGTAGAGTGAAGTGACTGGAGAGTGAAGAGAAACTGTAGAGTGAAGTGAAGTGACTGCAGAGTGAAGAGAAACTGTAGAGTGAAGTGAAGTGACTGCAGAATACAGAGAAACTGTAGAGTGAAGTGAAGTGACTGCAGACTGAAGAGAAACTGTAGAGTGAAGTAAAGTGGCTGCATAGTGAAGAGAAACTAGAGTGAAGTGAAGTGACTGCAGACTGAAGAGAAAGTGTAGGGTGAAGTGAAGTGACTGCAGACTGAAGAGAAACTGTAGAGTGAGTGAAGTGACTGCAGACTGAAGAGAAACTGTAGAGTGAGTGAAGTGACAGAAGAGAAACTGTAGAGTGAAGTGACTGAAGATTGAAGAGAAACTATAGGGTGAAGTGAAGTGACTGCAGATTGAAGAGAAACTGCTGGGTGAAGTGAAGTGACTGCAGAGTGAAGAGAAACTGTAGAGTGAAGTAAAGTGACTGCAGAATACAGAGAAACTCAAGTGAAGTGACTGCAGAATACAGAGAAACTGTAGGGTGAAGTGAAGTGACTGCAGAGTGAAGAGAAACTGTAGGGTGAAGTGAAGTGACTGCAGACTGAAGAGAAACTGTAGAGTGAAGTGAAGTGACTGCAGAGTAAAGAGAAACTGTAGAGTGAAGTGACAGCAGACTGAAGAGAAACTGTAGAGTGAAGTGAAGTGACAGCAGACTGAAGAAAAACTGTAAAGTGAAGTGAAGTGACTGCAGAATACAGAGAAACTGTAATGTTTAATGACCGTAGATCAGAGAAAAAAATGTAGGGTAGAGCGTTTGTAGACATAGTGAGAAACTGCTGTTGTTTGAAATAAATGGGGCAAAATCTGTGAAACAGATGCCATTTCTATGGTCATTTTACCACCTATCAGCGCCATTGCAGTGTTTTATAATATATAGCTTGAATTTAAGAGTGATTTTCTAAAACTCTAAGTTCTGGTTGTTGTTTTTTGGCCAAAAACCTCTTGAAGAAGAAATTGTGACAGATACTATGTTTTGTTTTTGATCATCATTAGAGAGGTTAGTGGCAGATCAAGGTGTTTTATTTGGGGGGTTTTGGGTTTTTTTTTTATAGAAAAAATAACATTGAACTACCATTTGAGCTACAACAGGAAGAAAAGGATAAATTGTAGCTAGTTGATCATTGTTGTATTCTGAAAATGATGGATAATGATTTGCCTACTCATAGAACAGTAGATGAGGGATCTGAGCACAAAAAGTACAGTGTTTTGGTTTTTTTTAAATTAATTTTTTTTTGAAAAAGGAGGTCCTTTGTTCGGGTCTTCTCTTTTATGTTCTGAGGCAAACTATGTGACGTGTTTGTCCACTGCCTGTGTTTCAGCTGCGAGAGCAGACCGATGCGGAGAGCGGCTTCCTGCTGCTGGTGGTGCCAGAGACTCTGGAATTGATCTCGCAGGTAGGGTACACTGTGCTGTGGAGCGGAGGGTTTGCATAGCCGGGCTGGGCTGCTGGAGGGGCCAATCAATAGCACTGTCTTGTCCAGCCCTGCAGAAGACAGATGGGACAGGCATAAGAGTGGAGCGCTCCCAAGAGTTTGGGGGAGGGAATGGGGGTGGTGTGCGGGAGAGGAGATTGGGGGGAGGGTATTTTATCGCTCTGCTGCCGTGGCCGTTTGAGATTCTTCAGCCTATTGATTTCTGTATAGTTTGTGTCTCTCTTTTTTTCTTCTTCTTTTTGTTGTTGTTGCAGTGGTGTGTATTGATCTGTGTTTATGTCCCGTGTGCCATTGGGTATACAGACCTGCCCAAGGGTGTGATTGCACACTAGCACTTTGAGCATGGCTGCCTGTTTGCTTGCTGTGACATGTTGAGATGCATGCAGATTTGCACACATGCACACACACACACACCTATGCATCTGCATAGTTTTCTTTCTCCTTCTACCCCCCAGCACCCCTCTCTCATCCAGGCATACATGCAGACATATGTGCGCGCGCACACGCACACACACACACACACACCATCCCACCTCTTCCCTCCTGCTCTATCTCTTTTCCAGTTGCCAGAAGACTGATAGTGATGGCCGTGGCTGAAATGATAAAAGGCCATAAAGGGATCATCTGTAATTACTTTTCCCCCTGTTATGATCTCAACTCTGAAAATAAATAGCTAGTGCAGAGAAAGAAAAGCCCAATAAACCTTTGAAAAGAATATTCTTTTATTTGATTTTATGCCTGGGAAAATCCAGGTTTGGGCTGCCATGAGATGCCTGTTTAGGCAGCTGTCTGATGAGCTAATGTAGCCACGTATGATAATCATATTGCCTGTTTTATGGCAAATTCAATCAACCAGGGTGAAAAATTGTTGAGTACTGAATGCAGTCATTTAGTAAGGACATGTCAGAAGTTTGTGTGTTGAATGCATCCCCCCAAAAAAAACCACCAAAAAATAAACAACAACAAGAACAAAATCTTCACTTCTTACAGCCTTTATCGTCAGTTTGAAATATAAGTCATGAAAAAGAATTTCACAGGTCAGGGATTTATTTTCTTTGTCTCTTGCTCGTTTCATCTTGGGCTTATCCAGAATACAAAACCAGAACCTTGTATGTTTTGTAGTGTAGTGCAGTGTTGATGGGATATCTCGCCACATATTTGAGTTTATGAATCCTTTGATGTTGTCCGTTATAACGATGATAATGGTGTTCAGTGGTTTAAATGATCACAATACTGGCAACGTAAGGTATCATTAGAGAAGCAGCCAGACATTCCTTTTATGATCGATCAGTAGGAGTAGGATATTTGACAGTTGAAGAAGTACATAACAGTTGACAATCTCACTTGATGGGTGTGTTGTGTAGTTTGTAGCACTGATGGACAGTGAGGTGAACTTTTGGATGTCGTTAGATACAGAAATGATCCACAACTGACAACACTGAGATGATGACAAGACTGACTAAATCGCTTAAAATCTGTTTTAAAAAAATGATGATAATCAAACACCATAAACTGTCCCCCTTTTCCCAGGTTCTTCCTTAGCAGTGTTAGTTATCATTTCTCTCATTCTGTCATTAGTGTCAGTGTTTCCCTGGATAGGAGGCCAGACTTTCAGCTCTTGCAGACCCGTCTACCTTGAGGCGTATTTGATTGATGCAATTCATCACCACTCATCCGCTGAAGTAATACAAACATTGATTTGTACCTTTGCTCTGCGCATGGGGGGATTTTCTTTTTCTTTTTGTTTTTTTTTGTTTTGTTCCTTGGCTAGAGCTGAGTTCTGAGGTTCACCAATAGTGAGATTTTTGCATATGTGACTGTTTTTGTCCTCCATGAAGGTAGCCACCTTCCGACTGTAGGGATGGTGTCTAAACACAACACCAGTGTATATATATGCATTTTATATGCATCTTAACACAACACCAGTGTATATATATGCATTTTATATGCATCTTAATGACACACAGTGGCCTACTCCACTGAAGGGCAGAACAGGGTTTTTTTTTCAAACATGTGCTGAAGATGTTCTGCATGCATTTGCAAATGGAACCTCAGTTTATAGTCTCATTTGAAGGACTTTCTGGAGATGGGGGTGGAGTCGATACTGATGTTAACTCCAGGAGAAAAATCCTCTCGAACTGGTGCCTTGGTGGTGACTCAGTCCTGGGCTGTCAGATCATGTGTGCAACACTCCAGCCACGAGGTTGTTCTGCCTCCTGGAGATTTTCTATACCTCACTTTTTGCTGGCATTCAAAATAAATCTTTTTGACAGGCTTCACAAAATTGAAAACTGATGTCTCTGATTTCTAGTCAAATCGTACCATGTTTGATCACGTATCTGGTTTTTTGGACCTGTTCTCTGGCTGCCTGTATCGGAAAGAACTTATGTTTTCTGCTGTTCTGGCCACAGGCAGTTCCTGTCTGGTCTTAGATGAATAAGTGACTACATAAAGTATGTTAAAGTATATCAAGATCATGTCAGATTTGAAGGTTATGCTGTGTGTGTGGGTTTTAGTGTGTGTGTGTGCGTGCGTGTGAGAGAGAGAGAGAGTGAAAGTGAGCTCAGGAACTCAAGAGTGAGGGAGAATACTAATCATGTGGGTTTTTTTCAGGTGGTGGGAAATACCATATTACCTGAAGAAGTTCGATTTCCGGTGAGTGTGTTTACATTTTAGTTATCTTTCTTTCACTTATTCTGTAAATGTTTCATGTGTGTGTTTGTTTTTCTTTCATTTGTATTATCATTCATCTCTTATGTCTGTCAGAGTGATTGCATATAAGTTTGGAGTGCTTTTTTTTTTTTTAGCAAAACATGCCAAGGACATAATGTATGAGTATTAGCCCCAGGGGGAGGGGGGGGGGGTTGAGGGGCTAGGCTGTCAGTGTAAACAACATCCCCACCTTCTCGAAATTATGTGCTGGCGATGCCCTCTTTTCTATCCTTCTCTTTGTTTCTGCCTTGTTTGTTTTCTTCCAGTCACCTCCTTTTTGTCTGTTTTCTGCCTTCTTGGTACATTCTCCTGCATTTTTCTGAAGAAAGGCTTAAAAGATAACAATTCTATCCCATACTGAAGTCAGATGCTCTGGGCCTGACTTGTCAGGCGTTTATCGACTGTGCAATGCATTTTCACTCATATGAAAGACAACAATAGTTGCTGTATGAGCATTCAACAAAGAATAGGAAGAATGTATTCTATATTACTATTTCTGAGTTTCTTTTCCACCTTTTCAGCACTGCTATAACCCAGAATGATCAGCTGGGTTATGATTTTAAAATGATGTATTTTCCCATGTATTTTTTGCTATGTTTCATCTTATAATTTCATATAAGTTATTCTAAAGAAAAAAAAAGATGCCTAGACTTTCACAGTTCTTTGTCAGGACACAAATTTCCCCTTACTCTGTCTTGCAGTTTTGAATATAAGTCTCTTCATATATTTGTCGCACTTGCTCTTTCTCCCCCTTCCTCTCTCTCTCCCTCTTTCTGTTTTCTTGTGTTGCATTTTGTAATTTGATGTAAGCTATGATGAAGAAATTAAAAACTATGCCTAGACTTTCACAGTTCTTTGTCAGGACACAATTCCCCTTACTCTGTCTCTGCCCTGTGTTTTTAAAAATAATTTTGTAATCTGTGCATAGGTCTGTCTGTCTGACTCTTTCTCTCCCTCTCTTTCTCTCCCCCCATCTTCCCTCCCCCTCTTTCTATTCCCCTGGTTTCTCCTTTCTTTCTGGCACTCAGCAAGTAGAGAGGAAGCAGCAAATGGACACTCCAGTTGACGGCACATAGAAGAAGCAGTCATGGGTAAAGAGCCAGGGCCTGAAATATAATCCTCACGAGTGAGAGTCTGGCAAATAGAGGAGGGAAAGAGAGAGATAGAGATAGAGAGAGAGAGAGAGAGAGAGAGAGAGAGAGAGAGAGAGAGAGAGAGAGAGAGGAGAGAGAGAGAGAGAGAGAGAAGAGCAAGCCAAGCATAGACAAACAGCAGAACAGCTAGTCATGCAGGAACATGCCACTGCACTTTCTCCTTCAGAGACGAACACTCTCCATCCGTCATTTTCAAGAGATGAGAGCCCTGGATAAGAAAGAACAGGAGAGAAGATCGGACTTGATTGGAGAATGATAACTTGTTTTCTAACAATTCGGCAACCCCCCCACCGACCCCCCCCCCCCCCCCCCTTTAATAAGCCCTTGAGTAACAGCACAACAATCATTGACATAAACACTAATACCCACATGCATTCTCACCCTCAATCATAATTCTCTTCTTGCTTAAGCATGTTTGATTGAACAAGCCTTCTCCTCTTCACAGAGGGTTTTCATTTGGGAGGGAGAGAGGGAGGGAGATGGGTGAGAGAGAAAGAGAGAGATTGAGTGAGAGAGAGTGTGTGAGAGAGAGAGAGAGAGAGAGAGAGAGAGAGAGAGAGAGAGAGGGGGGGGGGGGGAAGAGGAAAGAAAAAAAAAAGCAACTCTCCAGTTTGACAACAGGATAAAAAAAGAAAGGGGCAAAAAAGAAAACCTCACAGAATTACAGTGTTGGTATTTAATCTGGTGACACAGATGAGATGGTCACATTTATTGATCTATCCCAGTGATAACCAACCAGTGGGAGTTTGGAAATCTGCTGGCAGTGGTATTGATCACCACTTCCATTATCATGATTAGAATAAGGGATGTTGTCTCATTAAATGGCGGTTCATTTGGGTCGACCTAATGGATGAGCTTGCCTGGCAAACACTGGATGGAATCCTCCAGAAATCATTTGAATGGTGTGGGTAGTCTATATACATCTCTGTGTTTGTGTGTGTGAAGAGAGAGAGTGAATGAATGAATGTGTTTGTGTGTGTGCAAAAGAGAGTGGAGAGAGAGAGGGGGAGAGAGTGTATGTGAGAGAGAGAGAGCGAGAGAGACAATGACAATGACAATCACAAATTCTTTTATTTCGAGGATAATGAATAAGCACCCATGTGCTTTTTTACAATCAGTCCCCGCCCTTAGGGATATATAAGAGAAAGAAAGAGAGAGAGAGAGAGAGTGTGTGTGTGTTGGGGTGGAATTGAACCTAAGACTGTTGGAGTTTTTTGTCCACCTGCTGGTGTGTGTGTGTGTGTGAGTGAGTGAAATGTGGCATTTCTTGACAGAGTTTTTGAAGTTGCAGCATTAATCGATATAAACTGTATGCACACCTATGTTTGCTCAATGAAAGATATACATTTGGACCCAGAGACATTTGTACTTGGAATTTGGAGCAAATACATGGTTGCATACACACATACAAGCCCACATGATTATATACATGTGTACACACACCCACTCACCCACCCATACCCCCCTCCCCACTCACACACACACATGCACACGCAGGCACACACACACAGATTGCTTGTGCTATATCATGTATTCATAATTATATATATATATATATTTATACATACATACATACATACATACATACATACATAGACACACACATTGATTTGATATGGGAGGGGACAATGCATGCACACACGTACGCGCATGCACCCCAGAGTGCGCGCACACACACACACTTCCACACAGATTGTATTTGTGTGTGAGAGAACTCAGGCTGGTGTGTGTGTGGTGACAATCCTAATAGGATCCTAGTAGTCCATCAGCTGTGTATCTCATTAAACTAAAAAAAGTAAAATGCGTTTTGTTTAATGATTATTTGGTGTTTACTGTCTTTTGTGTGCTTTAATCTTATACGTTTTTCATGTTTGTACTAATCATTACTCACAATATTTAAGTTTTATATTTTTCTGAGTAGACATTTTTGAGTATATATTTTTGTACTGTCTTTTATGTTCTACACACTTCAGTCGGGTTTTCTTTGTGTCTAGTTTGTCTAGTTTCTTTGCTCTGAACAGAGCTGTGTTCTCCACCAGTACCCTTTGATTGTGACAGGGATTATGGAGTTGTTTCGCGCGAGCTTTGGAAACAAAACAGCCCATGACTTTGGAACACATACCTCAGGTGAGTGAATAGCATTTCTTGTATTACTAAAGGGAATTTTCAAACAAAACTGGTTTCTCATCTTTATTGTTTTTTACTTCCATTTTTGTTCTTGTACTTCCATCTGAATGCATCCCCAAATTCTTTTTTTTAAAAAGAAGATAATATCTTGAGAAAGAGCTCTTCTCGTAAAAGTCTTTTTTGTAATTGCATGTGCATATGTGCTCACACACACACATACACACACACACATACACACACACACAAACACTCACACTCACACAGACAAATACGCACACAAACACACACACAGACACAAACACTCTCATGAAATGATAAAAAAGCAAAGTGAAACGAATGGGTCTAATATTACTTGTTAACCCCTTGTCTCCTGACATGTAATCATAAAATCTTCAGCTAGGTCCCCAGCGTGATCAAGAAGCTACTCATTAACCTGTGCTGTATTAATACACACGTTTTTGATACGCCATTCACAGTGTTTTCAGTTAGAGATTATGAATTTCTTGACCCTGGTGTCTGTGTGTGTGAGCAGGAGCGGAAGGGAGAGTGGAGAAGATTGTGGAGATGAAGGTGCGCAGTTTTCTCTGCGTGCCTGTGGCTCGGAAAGGGAGCGAGGACCTCCTGGCCCTTGCCTGCCTGGTGAACAAAACGGACAGCAGCAGGTAGGCTTTCTCCCGTCATTGCTTTGGTACTTTCATCTTGGATCATAGCATTTTGCTGAAGAATATTTTTAAAAAAGAAACATGAATGGTGGGGACAGTTCAGTTTGCTGCTTGTCATTTTTGTGGTTTGCTTCGTCATTAAAGAGTCGAAGCTATGGTTATGGAAAATGTGTGTATCCAAACCCTCAATGGTTCAGATTGCTGGAAAACAAGTTTTATCCGTAGCTTTGAAACTGATATTTTTGGGAATAGGAGATAGATCAGAGGTTGATATAAGTAAGTTTTTCTTCTTTTTAGGCAGTTTTGTTTGATTTTTGTCTGGACTGAACACATCTTGAGTCAAGGGTGCCAAATAGTGCCAACGGCTTTTCCACACCATCAAACTCTAGTTTTACAGATACTTCACAGGAGTTGTATTGCTTCCCATTGTAGTAGTACCTCAGTTTGCAAAATACACTAAGGATCAAATCTTGAGGGGGGGGAAAGGAATTTATGTATTTTTAGTAGCCTAAAGTAGAAATAGATTTATTTGAGTTTTGGTTTTAACATACAGGGCATTTATGACAGTCATTTAAAAGTCAGAAAGATACCAGATTATTCACAGCTTTTACACATTGATGCACCATTTTGAGGAATGATTAGATGGATGCCATAGCGGAGTGGTTAAGACTGACTTTATTGACTTCAACCCCATAGGTCCATGAAGTCTGGGTTTGAATCTGGCAGTGGCGTCTGGTGAATATGGTGGCAATTTTTACGATCTCCCACGTCAATTTTAAGTCCAGACCAGCCAGTGCCGTAAGTCCCTTCATATGTATGCAGACACATGCAGAAGATCAATTGTGCACGTTAAAGATTCTGTAATTCATGTCATCATTCGGTGGATTACGGAAACAAGAAAATACCCAGCATGCAACCTGTACAATGAAAGGAGCTGCTATGAAGTCAGGATGTGTTGATTGAGGCCAGCAGGCAGGCCTCCTGTAGTGTTAAAAGATAAGGAGAAAACCAGGCTCTACGCACCCCACCCGGTAAGGAAAAGCACACAGAGAGTGAGAGAGAGAGAGAAGGGGGGGGGGGGAAGAGAGAGAGAGAGAGGGGGGGAGAGAGAGAATCATGTTGCATGTTTAAGTGCTTTCATGTAGAAATAAAGAAAAGAACATACATTACAAATCATACTCCAAAACTCATCAATCAACACATTATGTCAACTTTTCATGATCATGAGTCATTATCACCACATTTATGATGATTAATGATCATTGTGATGACAATGACATGCTCCTGACTATACGCATCCTGCTTGTGATGTTTGCTTTCAGGTTCACTGAGAATGACATTCAGATAGTTCGCCAGTGTTTCACCTACACTGCTACGGTCCTCACAAGTACCTTAGCATTTCAGAATGAGCGCAAGTTGAAAAATCAAACTCAGGTAGGTCTGAATTTGTGGTATGATGTGCTGCATGTTTTGTATTTTTTTTCAAATGGTTAGAACTTTGTTTGCTTGTTATATTGGCTGTAATTTTTTCTTTTTTTTTGGTTTGTTTGTAAAAAATACATACATGAAGAGGTAAGGGTTTTTTCCTTTAAAAAAAAAAAGATTTTCCTTATTGTTTTTCCAGGTTTTACAATTAAATCTTATGTTCTTTATTTGGTCTCAAGTAAATTCTCTTTGCTAATTTGGAAAGTATTCTTTTTGTCCTTAAGAAGGAATTCTGAATCAAAATTTTGGTTTGGCCACAGTGTGTGTAATGTGGTGGGATATATTTTATAAATATAAATTTATTTCTATATTTAAAATATAATTTTGAATGAGTAATTTTTCATTCTGGAAACAAGCTGTCGGAGGGGTTGGGGAACTATGAGTAAAATAGCTGTAAAAGTTGCAGTGTAACTCAGGATTTCATTCCATTATGCAAAAAAAGAAGATGAAGAAAAAAATTGGGGAGTGACGCCTTCTGTTTTTGCAGCAGTCAATATGTTTTTTTTCTTGGTTTTGTTATTGTTCAATCCATTTTTAAATGCCACTTCATGTTGACAGGAACTGTGGATCTAGTTCTTGTGTTTGAAGTGGCACAGTACAAGGTCCTCCTGGGCATGTGGTCGATCATAAATATTTGGAACAGCTATTGATTTCTGTCTCCAGTACAAAAGAGAGAAAAGGAGAAGAATTGAAACTTAACTCTGGGAAATTATTGCTTTTGACATGAGGAATAATTCTGGGAAATTATTGCTTTTGACATGTCGAATAACTCTGGGAGATTATTGCTTTTGACATGACGAATAACTCTGGGAAATTATTGCTTTTGACATGACAAAAACTCTTGGAAATTATTGCTTTTGACATGACAAAAACTCTGGGAAATTATTGCTTTTGACATAATGAAAAACTCTGGGAAATTATTGCCCTACTCTAGATATTTTGTGCTGTCCAGAATGCTGTAAAGCTATCAATTTACTCCGAAACAACAACAACAAAATGGCTTTACAAGCAAATCACAACAGGACATAATCATGCCCTCATCAAGTACAAAGCACATTCAGAATATTATTGTTTTGAAAGTCACAGCATGTTCCTCCACAAGAGACTCAGGCTGCTCTCTGCAACACCACAGACCAGTATCACTATTTTGCTTTGTTTTGCGTTTTTCTTTACTCTGTGTGTGTGTGCCTGTGTAATCGTTTGTCTATGACAGCAGACTTTTTCTGCAGAACTTATCAGGGGACGAGTCTTGTACATGAAAAGTTTGGGACATGTTTTTGAGATGTCTGAGAGGGTGTTTTTGTGTGTGTGTGTGTGTGCGGTTTAGAAGATTTTGGTTTGCATGTCTGACTTGTTAGCTGGCAGCAGTAATCTGTCAGCATGCTGGATAAAGTTGGTGTGGCTGGTTGGTGGAATTTGTTCCTCCCTCTTTGCCTGAGCATGCTAAAGAGTGTGTGTGTGTGGTGCGTGTTTATAAACTTATTCATTATATTATCTTATTTTGAGGATAAACAAATAAGCACTCATGTGCTTTTTTTACATCCAGTCCCCGTGTGTATGCAGTTTTTGTAAATTTTTTCATCTGTTCCCACTGGCTTACATTGACCTACTCTTCTGAAAAGCGGAACAGGTTTTGAGTGCGCAAGATATTCTGCATATGTTCTCACATGGGACCTCGGTTTATAGTGTCATCCGAAGGACTTTTGTGGGGAGTAGAGTCAGCACTGATGTTAACTCAAGGGGAAAATATTCCCTTGAACGGGATTCAGACCTGGGTCAGCAGATCAAAAGCGCAGTGTGCAACACTTTAACCAACCACGCTGTCCTGTCCCTCCTGTGTGTGTGTGTGTGTGTGTGTGTGTGTGTGTTCACTGTTCTGTATGTATAGGCAAGCATTTTGGGGTACATGTGCTTCTTAGAGAAAGAGAGAGATGGGGGTGGGAGAGAGAGAGAGAGAGAGAGAGAGAGAGAGAGAGAGAGAGAGAGAGAGAGAGAGAGAGTTTAGATGGTCTTGGTATGACTGGTCTTCAAAATTGTGCATACAGAGAATGGTATAAACTATTACCTGTAAGTATTTCTTCCTTTTTTTAAAAGAATTTTTATGCAGTCCCCATAGCATGAATCATATATCAATCACCAGTGAATTTTTGTTGTTTATTACCGTGTATTTTGTGACATTTTTGTATTAGTATACCTAAGACATTCAAATCAATCTCACCCACATAACTATATACCTGTGTTTGCTCTTGAGCGTTGTCAGAAGAGGCAGTCATCAAGAAGCTTTGTTTATTGGGTTGCCGTGAGGCCACCAGTAAGAAGAGGCCCAGCTCTGCTCTAAGGTCCTTTTATTGGTCTTGAATAGTGCTTGCTCTTCGAGTCTGATGGCTCAACTTCAGCTAACATACAGAGCGGAGTGAAACAGGGCTGCATCCTGGCTCCCACCCTGTTTGGAATCTTCCTTGCTGTGATGCTGAAACACGCATTTGGTCCTGCAGCTGAAGGTATCTACTGCCGAACCAGGTCAGATAGAAAACTCTTCAACCTCTCCAGACTCAGAGCCAAGACTAAAGCCCAGCTGAGGTGCCTGTGTGACTTCCTCTTTGCAGATGACGCAGCAGTCACCGACCACTCAGCTGAGGACCTACAGCAGCTCATGACTCGCTTCAGTGATGCCTGCCAAGTCTTTGAGCTTACCATTAGCTTGAAGAAAACACAAGTCATGGGACAAGATGTTGACTCTCCCACAGCCATAAGCATCAGTGACCATGAACTGGATGTCATCTATGACTTTGTGTACCTGGGCTCAACTATCTCAGACACCCTCTCACTTGACACAGAGCTCAACAAGTGCATCAGCAAAGCGGCTATCACCATGACCAGACCGACAAAAAAAGCATTGAACAACAGCAAGCCGTTTGAGCACACAAAGATCCACATCTACAGAGCCTGCGTCGCGAGCACCCTCCTGTATGGCAGCAAGTCCTGGACTTTGCGAGCCGGACAAGAGTGAAAGCTCAATACTTTTCACATGCGTTGCCTCTGATGCATCCTGAACATCACCTGGCAGGACAAGGTCCCAAACAACACTGTCCTGGAAAGAGCTGGATGCACCAGCATGAACACACTGCTGAAACAGAGACGTTTGCACTAGGCTCGGCCATGTTGTGCACATGGATGATAGACAGATCCCTAATAACCTCCCCTATGGAGAACTTGTGCAGGGAAAACGTCCCATAGGCAGGCCACAGCTGTGATTCAAAGACATGTGCAAGAGGGACTTAAAAGCCCTAAACATTGACCAGAACAGCTGGGAAGCAACAGCCCTTGAACAGTCAGCCTGAAGACAAGACTTTGCAGAAAGATCTCTCTAGGTTTAACTCAATGGAGTCGCAGTGAAATGGATCCCGCCATTTTGTGGTGACACGTGATTTTGGCTGTATTTGAAAAATTCAGCAGATTTACCCAACATAATAAAGACATACAAATTATGCATCATTGAAAAGTTTATTATGTTAACTTTTGAGATTGTTACACAGTTTTTCAATAGATGACTGTAATTATATTTTACAAATTTTTAAAATACGTCACTGAATGCTGAAAATACAGTTTTGAAAATTAGGGCTGCTTCTCTTACATGGCTTGAACTGTCCATCAACTAGTCCCCTTGAAACAATGTGATGATTTTTCACCAAAGTAAAGTTCCCTGAAGTTGGATGAATCCATCTGATATCACTTTTTGCATTATACAATTTCTGTTTTTAAAATCATAACACTGGAGAGCCCCAAATCCCAAAGAATACGCTTGTCGATATGTCAAAGAAGATTAGCCAACACATGCAAAATAGATAAGCTTATGGTCAAGGAAAGCAACTGTGTTTAGAAAAATCACCATTTAGGTAGCAGCAATCTGACTTAAGGGATGATGTTTAAACGTAACACCAGTGTGCTTACGTTTATTTTAAAATAGTTTTTGTCATGCATTTTTACCATCATGAACAGCACACTTCTGAAGAGCAGAACATTATTTTAACATGTGCCCAAGATGTTCTGCGTGCGTTTGCACGTGGGAGCTTGGTTTATAGTCTCATACAAAGGACTTTCAAGAGATGTTAACTGTAGGGGGAAAATCCCCTCAAATGGGCATCTTGGTGGTGGCTTGAATCCAGGCTTGATCCCAGACCATCAAATCATAAGTACAATCTCTAACCACTAGGCTGTCCTGTTCCCCTGATTGTGATTGATTTGAATTAATATATTGTTCTCTTGTGTCCTCAGGCTCTCTTGCAAGTGGCCAGAAAGCTGTTCACACGTCTAGGTGAGTCTCAGGAGAGAGAGAAGGCACCCCAAAAAGAAGCTGCTTTCGTGTTTTCAGTGACCCGATATAGTCACGGCTTCTTCATTAAACACATGGATATAGACAGTGACGCCGAATCTACCAAAAGGCGTCAAAGTTATAGGCAAAGTTTAAAAGCAGGACAACCCAGTGTAGAAGTCAAAAGTGAGGGTAAAAAGCCTGAATCCCCAGGAGGTCAAAGTGGTGTTACTGAGAAAAGACTACCAAGTATAGACATCAAAAGTGAGGATAAAAAGCTTGACCCCAAAAAGAAAAAAGTGGTGCTAGTTCAGGATCCAGTCGACACTTCAAAAGCTGATGGTAAAACGCCTTCAGAAGCCAGCAAACCTCAACGCCAATCTGAAAATGTTGCTTCTGATCCAGATGAGGATGCTGTACGGAGATTTCTAGAAAAGCGAAAGCGAAAAATGTCTCAGTCCTTTTTTTATATGTATGATCCCACAAGTCATGAAGCGGAGTCCTCTTCAGATGACGATTCAGAAAGCAGTTCCGAGGAAGTCGTAGAAATGCACAGCAGACATTCTGGTGAAATTGAATCCTCAAGTTCATCAGGCGAGAACAAGAATTATTTGTGGTTTTCTCCTCCAGGGGAGAGTAACGATGAGCCAAATAAAGAGAGTGCGAACTTCACAAGCATATTCAGTCCTATTGTTTCCATCCCTTTCGTTAAGACAGCAGATAAGGGAGTTTCATCCAATTCCTTGTGTTTTTCAGGCACTCCTTCACAGAATAAAAAAAGGCAATCAGTTACGATAAACCTTCCAAAGGAACAGCAAAACACTCAAAAAATGTTTGCTAGAAGACAGTCGAAGAGTATTCGAAAGCGAGGCTCCATTCCACGTAAGCGAGTTCTTTTCAGTCACGTACGAACACTGCCACCAAAAACTTTTGTTCTTCCAGATAGAAGTAATTCACCTTTCATTGAGATGATACTACGCTACGCTCCAGCAAATGCAACGTATTCAGATGGAGATTTCATATGTAGGAGTCTTTTCTTTTTCCATGTTTCTTGCTTGAAGATTTGGTGAAAAAAAATTATATCAGTTTGATGATATTCTGATGGTTTTATAGTTTGACAATGTTATTGTTTATTTGTGAGGACATCTGTGTTTAACTTGGAAAAAAAATGCTGTTATCATTTATTTATTGATGACATCTGCTTGCAGTTTTGGTGATCTTTTTCTGTTTGCTTATGCACATTGCATGTGGAGAACTACCCTAAATGTACCTGTCATTCCACTCCATGGCTCACAATCAAACATAGCAATGAGTACTCTACTGACACTAAAGAACAGAAGCTTTCTTAATTAATTGTTCAGAGAGAGGAGCACAGGATTCTTTTCTTCAACTTGCTTTGGTCAGTTAGTATTAGAAAGAGGCAGACAGACAGAGTAGCCTTAAGTTTGGCCCTGTGATCTGAAGGTAAACTGAGGCTGCACATTCCAGTCTTCACTGAGGTGTCTGTTCCAAGGGATTTCCCCAAGGAGTTAACATGGGTACTGACCGGACTCCAGTCTCCCAAAAGTCCTTCAGCTGAGACTCACTGTAGACTTGGGTCCTGTTTGTGAACGCTTGCAGAACATCTTGCACACATATTAAAACCCTGAACACATTTTGAAGAAGACTAGCCCAGCTATAGCTAAGGGATGGATGATATTAACATACCTAGCATGCACCCTGCAGCTTGGAGAAGGATGGGCTTTGCTGCCAAATACAATTTGCCCCTAACACACCGCCCCAAAAATTCAGTGCACTGCCTCGTTGACTCCTCAGAGAGGTAAGAGAAGTCAAGTCTCTGAAAAACAGTGATATGACAGTAATATTGGAACAGTGACTGTTTGAAGAAATGAGGAAAGCAGAAAATTCTGGCCAAGCGTGAAAATGTGCCTCCAGTTTATGTTATAAAAATAATGTGGCGAAACATAGCAACTGTTCCCCTGAATATTTTAATACTGCCTCCCTGGATAAAATGGTTGAAAGTCATTTTTAAGTTTTACAATCAAAACAAGACAATAAACACAGTTACTTATATATTTAAAAGTGTATATTTCAATCAATTTTGTTTGTAGTTCTAAACGAAAGACTTTTTTTTTCCTGTCGTTCTGCCAGATCTGCTGATTATATGTGATGGTATATGATATCAGTGCATTGTGACAGTTTGAGCCTAGTGACAGTTTGACCCCTGTGACAGTTTGAGCCTAGTGACAGTTTAAGACTTGTGACAGTTTGAGCCTAGTGACGGTTTAAGCCTTGTGACAGTTTGTGCCTAGTGACAGTTTAAGCCTTGTGACAGTTTGAGCCTAGTGACGGTTTAAGCCTTGTGACAGTTTGAGCCTAGTGACAGTTTAAGCCTTGTGACAGTTTGAGCCTAGTGACGGTTTAAGCCTTGTGACAGTTTGAGCCTAGTGACAGTTTAAGCCTTGTGACAGTTTGAGCCTAGTGACAGTTTAAGCCTTGTGACAGTTTGAGCTTCAGGAGTCTATTCAGTCTCTGTTGCCAGCTTGGAAACAAGTCTGGGAAAACAATCTAAAGAAATCAGTCAGAAATAAAAACTTGCATCAATGTTATTTTGTGTTTCATATCTTGTTTACTGCATGCTTTTGTTGCTCATGTTGTTTTTAAAGTTGCCTTGGGTTTTGGTTTTACACAGTTGAATGGAAAGTGGAGAAAACAGAGAGAGAGAAAGTGAGAGAGAGAGAGTAGCATTAGCACCTTTGTGTACTTTTTGATGGTATCTGAAGTTCAGTAGATTGATTGAATCTTTTTACCCTTCTCCTTTTTTTCCATTGTGACATTGAGGGCCCAGTGGTCATTCTATTTTTATACATTATCATATGAGTGTCAGCGCAATATTGTCAGTGTATGTTTTGAAGTTCCACCCATTTACTTTTGTTTTCTATTAGAGTGGCTTTTTTCCTTCATGCTGAGTGGGTTCTTTTATGTTTGGTGAGTGAGTGCATGTTGCACATTGGCATTGGTTTGTCAACTTTTCAAAAAAGATTTGCGCCCAGATCACCACTTATGGCTTATTGTACAAAGGAAGATTCTGGCTTCTGCCCCGATTCAAGTCTGGACCTCTCATCATCCAGGCAGGTGCATTGCTGTTGGATAACTGCTAGGGCATTGACATAGGACTAACAGGAGAGGTTGATGTGCAACACTGCTTCTGAAGCAGTGTGGTTGCCCAAAGTTTTGTGGCTTTATGGTTTGTAGAGCATGCTAAAAACCTTCACACTCACTGGGGTGATCACGATGCTTGGTTGGGGAGAAGAACATTTTTAAAGAAGATGAAGGGAATGTGTAAAGGACAGGGATAAAAGATGCGAGACAGAAGGTTAGGACCTTGGGAGTCCTTCAGGGCAGTTAGCTGTTGTGGTATAACAGGCTCAGAGAGGTTCTTAGAGGCGCACTGTATGTCGAGGGCTCGATACTCCAGTGAGGGGGTTAATGCTCCTCCAGTTTGAAATGCTATGTAAAATACTATTACTTTCTTTTTTCTGTCTTTTCTTGGCTCTGCTGCTTCAGATTAAAATGCAATGTATAGTGCATCCTTTCTTTTTCTGTTTTTTCTTTATTTAATGGAGTGTTGTGGGTTTTTTTCCTGTCTTTTCCTTAAGTCTTCTGTGGTTTTTATGGGAGTATAGCATGTGTCTTTTTATTCATTTTCCCTTCAACTTTACTTAATGTTGTCAAAGCGAAAGAAAAACTGGGATGGAGATAGATTCGCTGCCCCTTGTTCACCCTTCTTTTTCTCTGTGTGTGTATGTGTGCATGCATACATGCACATATACATGTATGTCTATATGCATGTGTGTGTGCATGCTTGCAGTGCACATGCACATAATGATATTCTTATGTTCATCCATTAATTTAATGACGTCATTTTATCATCCAGTCTGCTTTTATAAATGTTCTGTTGAGTATGGTGGGCAGTTGCTGTATAAGTAATGACTTGTGATCAGACTTTTTTCTTATGACTTGTGATTACACTTTTTTTATATGTCTTTTTCCTCAGATGACCTGACCAAGCTTCTGAGAGAAATTATGCAAGAGGCCAGAAACCTTACAGATTCAGAAAGGTAATCATGAACCCTATGGTGGATTTGGTTTGGTTTGGTTTGTAAATTTCAGAGAAATATGAGTAAACAACCAACCCCAAAATAGTGGGGGTTGGGGGGGGGGGTAGTTGGTGGTAATGGTGGAGATGGGGAGGGTTGAGTAAGCTTGGTTTTGGGGGTGGGGTTTATACTCAAAAGATATGAATAGGTCCATGTGGTGTAAATTACTTATCTACTTATGCAGAAACTCACCTGCGATATGAGATTCGGTCTCTAGTTTAACTGTTCTGTGTGTCTTACCTGCAGTGAATTTAAAATCTTTTTTCCATCTCTTGCAGATGTTCTGTGTTTTTGATCGATCAAGATTCAGACGAGCTGGTGGCGACTGTGTTCGATGGCATCACAACTAACAACAAAGAGGTAATGCATTTTTAATGTCATGCATTTCATTGTTTACTTGTATTCTGTTATCCCCAGTTGGTTGCACACAGTATTTCACAGTCAGTGTGGATGTAGTGCATGTGTGTGCAATAATGTGTTAGCAAGTACATCATTGCGAAAATCCCCCAAAGGAAATTGTTCTGTTGTTAGACATGTCTTCTCAGTTGTGGTGTGGATGGTGTCGCTTTGTTTGCCAGATTTTGACTTGAATCGGGAAGTGGTTTTCAAGAACTGCTGGTGAGGCTGAATGCAGGGATTTTCAGGTCTCTCTTTCTGGCTCCATGTAACATCAGGACTCTCTGGTAGATGGCAGGTACTCTGCATCCAGACTGAAAAAAGTGGTCTTCATGAGACTTTGCTTTGAAATCTTTAAATAGCAAGATTAGATCAACACTGCCCACTACCTCTCGGACAATCCTAGTGTAACCTGAAGCCAGGAACAAATGAGGAAGACCCTGGACATCAGCCTTGCCCAGTAGTGTTTGAAAAAGAGTTGAAACTGAAGTTGAAGTCTTGCGCACAGAACTACACCATTGACATTGCAGGGGAGAGAGGATTTGTGTTGATTTGTATGGCAATGTGAGGAAAAAGCTGATTTCAACGTTTGTGTGGTTGATTGATTTGTAGTCTGGCCTTGTTTTCTTACTGCTTTTATTCCCTTCAGTTAACTTCCAATCCCAAGTCAGATTCAGTCCTTTTTTGATTTAAATTAAAAATATAATTTTTCAGCAAACGTCTGGGTTTCTTTTTCTTTTTGGTCTTTTATCAAACCTGAAAAGAAAGACATTTTTGGGCCAGCCCTGCTAAATACTGGAGTTATGTTCTAGCACTGAGCAAAACTATATTCTGTACAGGCAAAGGCATACAATCAACAGTTTGCTGTTTTGTTTTGGGTTTTCTCTGTTTTCATTCAGTGGCATGTGCAGCCCATGTAAGCAAGGAACACCTGATCCTTTTTGACCTGGCATCTCAAAAGGACGGCTCAAACCTGTTCATTGTGGACCTGTCAGTGTGAACAGAATGAAGCACTTGCCATATGAACTGTTATGAAAAGTATATGATGAGAAGGCCATAGTGAGCTCTGAGATGTCGATCATATATACAAGGCACACACACATACTCACGCCTGTAACATGGGCATAGACTTTATGCTAAGTGTTGAGTGGCTGAGGATGCGAGCCATCCGTTTGAAAAACAGCATAGTGTATTCTGAATGGTCAGGTTAAACCTGAGACCTCAAGTCACTTGAGTCATGCACTTATGGTGACAAATGATCCGTTTGGAATCTGTTTCTCCCCGACTGTCCCGGCCATATGGTCCAGGAGTCCAGGTGTTTCCCTTTAACTGAAGATTTTTGTCGTTCCTCTGTGGATATGGTTCCACAGAAAAACTGCTTTTTGATGAAGTATCGGTTGCCAGATCTGAGTGAGCCAGTTTATTTTTCAGTACTTTTCCCACCTCTAGAATGAAGTTTTAAATTCATTGGAAGTATTTGATACAAAAGCTCAGAGATGACTTTTCAGAGGGATTCAGCTAGAACTGTATTTGTCTGGTTATTTTTTTGTCTGCAGCACTTATGCTTTCACCAAATGTTTCGCTTACACTTTGTCATGTGTCAAGGTTTGACCACATGTTTATTAAGTCAGAGCTTGTGTAAAAATTTCACAAATTGTATGGAAAAGGATTGGACAACAAAATAGGTTCGTCAGTGTGATATTTACTTTAGCTGAATTGTTTTTACAAAAGCAGGCATCTTGGAGAGACTACAGGGGAGTGGAAGGAGGAAGGGGGGAGGTGAATCAATTCATGGGCATGGATTCAATTTTTCCAAATCAGTTGGTTGCCTTTGTTAGTGGGATGATTTCCATTTGGATTGGATGTTCAGCCTAGGTCTGCATTAAGTCAAATCTGCCATGTAAATTGTCCAACAGTGTTAAAAACACGGTGATTGAATGTTTTCTTAAACGATTTCAGAGAGAGATCAAAAGTCAAATCAGACTGGTCAGGATGTGACATAGATTAGTGAATCTAGTTGTGTTTATGTTTCTTGGAATCATATTGGGCAGAGTCATCAGCCATTTTGATCACCCTTGTCTGCTGAAAAAGGATTTTGTGGCTGATATGATAAAAACAAGTGAAAACGGGTGCAAAGAGTGGACTTCTTTAAAATGGTGAAAAAAGACACAAAACTATATATTTATGGAGAAAAAAAAAGGGGGGGGAGGGGGGGACAGGCTTGAGAAAGTGGTCATACTTTGCTTGGAAGGCTTGCGTGTCGTGAAGTTGTGGCTGGCTGGTCAGATATTTTGTAAATGGGCAGTGTGTCTCTGAAGTCTGCACTCATGAGCTTGCACATGCACTTACACAGTAGGATCCACTGTTCCAATACCAGGGCTAAGAAACTGTCAACAAAAACCTGTGGCTGCATAGTTCCAGACTGTCGACAAAACAATCAGTACAGGTAGATGCTCCTAATCTAAATAGGATGCAGCCCATGGTTCTGATTTAATATAGTTATTGGAAAAAAAAAAGGTTGAATATTGATTTTAAGTATTAAAAAGATCAAGCATAGTAGTTTAGTAGGTCATTTTTAGAAGTCAAAATATAACATTTCTTAGCTCCAAGGAGCACTCCCAGACTCAACGCCAAGCTTATCCATCGTTTTTTTAAACTGTTTTTTGTTATTCTCATATCAGCACACAACATGCATAAAAATGATACACTCAAATCGTGGGTCACATTTCCACCTTGATTATGGTAAAGGGGAAATATACTCTAGCTGTGATATGTAGCCAACATATTGGCTATGTGTGATGCATGTGCTTGCATGTGCATATGTACATGCTTACACATGTAAACATTGAGAAAAGCATTTAATTTCCTAGGTGCTGAAGGTGGCAAAGAAACCATACTTGGCAGGTTGAAGAAAGGTGGATTAAACAGTCTGGTTATCAGTTTGAAAGTAAAACTATCTAAGGGTTGTTTTATTGTCTTTTTTATGTGCTGTGTAAGACAGACAAGGAGATTGATGTGTGTGCATGTGTGCGTGCGTGTGTGTGCACATAGTAGGATTGTAAGGATTAAATAGGACTGAAGGTCCACAAAAAACATATCTTGAATTTTTTTTTGTCCTAGTGAACATTTTAGATAGTGTCTTGGTTGGTCTGTGAGCTAAGTACTTTTTCTGAGTCCTAGTTATTTCTAAGGGTGTTTTGGTTGGGTCTGGTTTATCACAGAAATTTATGATTTTATGATAGTACTGATGCAGAGCCGAAGCACATCAGATAATAATGAATTTGTTTCATAGTAAGAAACAAAAAATTAAAAGAGATCATAGTATCAGTATATAACCAAAGCAGATTTTCTGTTGCTTGTCAGTCAAAGCTTTTTGAATAATTCAGCAAAGAAGTGGAAGTCATGCACCCAATGGTAACTTTTTGATGTTGTAACCTTGTTTCAGTGGCAGTTACGGAACGGGGTAAGCGGTGGCAATAAGATTTGATGTCCTGAGAAAACACCTCACTCTCACTTGCACCATCAGTCTCTTTCAGCGTTCACATTGAACTGCGTGTGGAAAATGGGCTTCTTCTGTGGCTTAGCTATTGTCAGACACCCTCTCTCTAGGACCTCAACATCTCTCCTTTCCTTGATCTGTATCTTGATTATCATTTTAAAAAAAAAATTTCACCTTGTGTTGCTATTTTCTAAGCTTTCTCTCATCTCCTTTTTATAAAAAATATTATCTGTTTATTTTTTTAGTTTTCGTTTGTTTTGTTTGATCTTATTATCATCATCCAGTAAGGCAATTTTATTGCACTTTAATTTTTTTTTAAATGCCATTGTACTTGTCTAACTAAGCTTTCTGAGGATTTTTGTGTAATAAGAGGTTAATTCTGGCATGTTTCTCAGTTAAGCATTACAAAAAGTTTTCAGGGTCTTTAAAAAAATATATCTCTCATATTATGGTGGGTAGTATATTCATTGCTATGGGTGGCATATTCACTCCCTTGTAAAAATTACATACTACATGATATGTTTGTTTCAGGTGAAACTTTGAATTAATGCAATGACCAATATTTGTAAAATAAGGTTTTCCTTTTATGTGTGTGTGTGTATCCATGATAGCTATGTGCTATGGCATGGGTGATTTCAAGGATGAAAAAAGTAGTGTATTCTTTAAATGGAGTGGTAGTACTAACCAGCTGTTCAAAAAGTATGGATTGTAGTTGTGAGTAGTAGGGTATCTGCATGCATCAACAACACTGACCTACACCAACACCTTTGTTTTATCTGTTTCTGTTATGTGTTTGTATGTATGGTCCCTGAATGATGGTTTTTTTTGTGCTAGTCCTGAGCGATGCTTTCTATCTATTCAATGGTTGTGAAAACTTGTGGTGTTTTATGCCACCAGTGTTGTGCCTCTTCAAACTCCCATGCATCTTTTCTTTGTACAGAAAACACAACTTTTCTTTGGCACTGTTTCTTTCATGACTTTTCCAGGTCTGCCTGTCTATTTGTGCCTCAACTGTCCACAGGGAATGAATAAATGTGTGTTTTGTATAGCGCATTCAAACGTCCAAACATATAGGCATGATGGCTTCAAGTGCAGAACACAGTATACTGTAAGCGGAAAGAACACAATACACCATTTTTAGTTTCCATTATCTGTTGAGTTGGATTGCCAGGTATTTTTTTCTAAATTAAAAAAGAAAAAGCTGGAACAAAAATTAAAACAACAAAATTAATTACATTTAAAAGTATTTTTGTTTCCCGTTTCCTGCATGGTACTTATGGTGGTGACTTTTAGGAGAGATCCTGTTCCCTTCTGCAAACATGCTTCTGTGCGTGTAATGAGAGCTGTCACTAATGTTGGCCTGGCACAAGTTGGACAGGCCCTTCCAGGGAAAACATTGTTGTCACTTGCCTATTTACCTGTTGTCCTGAACCTTCATCTTGGGAAGACATAAAATGGAGCCGAATGTCAAAATATTTTCAGAAGTTTATTCGAAGACCGCAAACAACCTTTAAAAAAAAAAAGAAGAAAGAAAAGAAGGAAAAACAACAACAAGAGCAACATCAGCTTAGGGCTTCATTCTCAAATCCAAACTCCATGGCAGGAATCTGAGATGAAGCATATAGCTGGGGATTAGATGGTAGATCAGATTCTGTAGTTTCAGTTCACAGCGGATCATATTTCAGCTTATCAATTTCTGAAGGGGTCACATGTCTGTACTGAATTTATCTTCAACATAAGCAGTATTCAGTGATCTGTTTTTACTCTACATGGGTATGTGAGCAAAGTCATAAACAGTTTGCTCCCTGAAGTTTGAATGTGGCTACCTGAATGGTGGTCAAAAGTGGCCACACATGCAACAATCTTACCACTGGTAAACCTCAGAGCTTTAGCCGAGGAATAAAAATTTTTTAAAAGTTTGAAAAACGGTGATGACAAAGCTGCGCTGAGAAAGTTTACTTACTTCTGAGACAGTGTGAAAGTGGACCACTCATTCTTGCCGTTTATGAGCCAGCTGATGAACGATACACCACTTTCACTGTTGAACATGTGAATTGCTCTGCTATGCTTTTGTTTTCAGTCAGTTTTCAATCACAGGAGGTGCCATTGACTGCATAATTCAAAGACTCTTAGGAGCTGTTAAGTTGCTGTTAAATGGCTAGGAATTCTGGGTTGTTTTTTTACCATACACTTTTTCTCAAATATTTTTTATGTGTGTGTTGGCCTCCAATACCCATGGGCCTGTTTTTTTTATTTTATTGCCAAATGTTTTTGAACTACTTGAAGAATGATGGTTTTGGTTGTCTGTATGGCATAATATCAGAATGCCTATGCATGCCAAAAATCCATTGCACCAAAGTAAAGTGGGTACGTTTGTTGTGTTTGTGTCCTTAGTTTTAGAGGCACTTGCAGGAATTAGGAACTCCTGTTCACAGAAGGAGAATCAGTTTTGGGGGAAACCTTAATAATGTCATGTGTCTCTAAACATTTCTTTGTGAAGGCATATCATTCCTAGGGTATTTTCCTTTCCCTCTGTAAAATCTCTCTTGCTGCTGAAAGAGGGATAACAGAAAATAGCTTTCCTTTTCTTTTTTCTTTCTTGATAAAAAAAAACTTATTTTGGGAATGTGTGTAAAATTTCCATATATCCCCCCCCCTCCCCCCCCCCCCCTCCCCAACTGAAAGATTAGACAAAAAGTGGTTTTTCATGTTATGCCTATGGCTTATCTTTCTTTTTCTCACTTTTGCTGTTCATGGTATTTATGTTTCATTTGTGAATTAAAAATACTGTAGTTTAAAATTTCTTGAATCGTTTCTTCTTTGTGAACTGTTTTGGTGGATTTTTATTCTTCTCATTCTTGAATGCAACTCTGGCAAGTTCTTGTCTCTTTGCATAATATATATATATATATATATATATATATATATATATATATATATATATATATATATATATCAAACACTAGTTCACATATGACTGAGTGGACTTGTGAATCTCAAGTGTAATACATGTTATTGAGAGAAAATAGATGCAAAAGTGTTTGAGAATTAAAAAGGGACAAAATGTTTGCTCTTTAAATATAATTAAAAAATAAAGTGCCCATAATACTCTAAATCTTGACTCTCAAATCTGCTAACACTAATGCGTCGAGAGTTGAGCAGACATAGAGTTGACTATTTTTTTTTTCTTTTAATTTTATCAGTCTATGTATCTGTTGTTTTTCTGTTTTTCAGAGCTTTAGTTTTTCGGTCTCTGTAGTGATGTAGATTGTAGTGGAGACGGGTAAACAGCTCAGAACTGACGCAGAATCATTAACTAGAACTGTCTTTGTGTCCATATCGTCTTCTTTAGATTTTCTCTCATGGGATAGCCAGATGACGGTACCCTCCCTCCTGAAAAGTCTGTGTTAGAAATTTCCTCTTTTCTATCATTCTCTTTGTTTCTAAGTCTGTGTTAGAAATTTCCTCTTTTCTATCATTCTCTTTGTTTCTAAGTCTGTGTTAGAAATTTCCTCTTTTCTATCATTTTCTTTGTTTCTGACTTGTCCCCCCTCTTTTTTCTTCCTGTCATCTCTTCCTTGCTTATTGTTGGCCTCCCCACTCCAGTAATCAACCGTTATAAGACAAACCTTGCCACATTTCTCCTCACCTCCACCCCCACCCCCACCTCCCCTGTCTATGATGTGTTGTCTGTACTGTTTTATTCTGATGAGGTAATGATATTGTAAACACTAAAAGGACCCTAGTGAAGGAGAAATCTGAAGCTGATAAAGTGATATGGTTACAGGCTGCCTGTTCTTTTGCCATTATGGCCTTTCTTGTGTATTTTCTGCTTTTATTAAAGAATTTTAAAAAAAATTTATGTGTGTGATTTGGGAATATGTAGTGGCTTTTGTCCTGAGCATGACCAAGTCTTATCTGCCTTTATGAATTCAGTACTTAGGTATCATGATATCCTGTTCTTTTTAGTTCAACAAAGTTTGGAATGAGAGAGATAGGTTCGTTTTAAAGAGGGTGAGTTTTGTTTTGTGTGTGTGTGGTTTTTTTAGGGGATGCTTTTTGTTTGTTTGTTTGGGTGTTTTTTTTACCTGCTTTGTTTCATTTAAAGGTGATGATTGTCCTGATATATCTTAGTGGTTGGTTGGGGTGAAAGCAATGTCAGACATAAAGTTCTGGAGGAAGCATTCTTGTACATAATGGATAGAGGCCAAAATAAGAAAGTAGACCCTTTATATACTTATCTGTATTTTTGTGTACATGAATGTAAATGGAAACAACCTTTATAGACTCACATATAAAAGACTTTGTAAATAGTTATACTTTCATATATTTTTGTGGAAGGGGTGTTAGGGTTCAAATCAAAATAAAAGAGAAGATATGACTAAGACAGATATTTTCTGATGATAAACAATGTTGTGTTTTTGTCTTATTTGTTTTTAAGAGAATGAGGTAAAATTTATGCAGTCTGGCTATGCAAATAGTGTTCATAGACCAAAACTACCAAGTCATTGTAGCTTCAAACAGTGAATAGATTTTCACTGCGTTTCTTTCTTTCCTCTTTTGTATTTCCATACTTGCTTGTTTGTTCATTGCTGCTGATTTTTCTATGAGTAGCCTTTTTTGTTTTTGTATAATGGTGGAATGAAGTCTCGGCTTTTTTTTTTCAGAAGGGTTTTGGCTATGCTTTATTGGATTTGGACAAGGGGGATACTTTAGGTCATTGTCATTTTTGTTATTGTTGGTTGGTTTGAACTTTTTGTTTCTTTTATCACAGTTTCTATGATAGACTACTTCTGATGTTAATTTTTATAATCTTATTCATTTTATGGCACTTTCTACATATTTTGATTGATTGATGACTTTGAGGTAAATTGCAAATATCAAGAAATATCCTCGAAGATCTGAATCTTTAATAAGCTAGTGATGTTTGCACAACATGTCAGCTAGCGATTTCCATGTGTACCCTGTGTCTTTTGTTTACCTATATGGTAGGTTGTACATAGCATAAGAATCACCAGTATGGTGTTATGTGCCTTTGGGAATTGAGCAAAAACTGAACAAGTAGTTATCTCTCAACCACTCTTTCATACATTACAACAGATAAAGTTGGAATCTCATCTGAAAAAGAGACACTTTAATAGAATGACATCGTCATGATTTTCTTTCATGAGGAATGTTTTCCATTTTTGCTTTTAGAGTGCACATGTATAGCCAAAAGGCACACACAGAGACACGCATGCATGCATGCACGCATGCACATGTGCACACGCATGTATGCACATATAGTAACATGATTGTAACCATAAATCATATCAAGATTACCGTCTTTAATTTACTAAACTGGTAACAGTTCATACATACCATCCACGACCACCTGCAGTTTGTATTTTGTTGCTCACTCTGCAATTTTTCTTTTTTTTGGGGGGGTAAGATTATTACTCCATCCTGTCCCAGTAAGTTATAAGCATGGATGAAACCACTTTCCTATACTGAAGAAAAGGTTTTCACGATACATGAGAGTGAGTGAAAACCACTCCCACCAGATCTGAACTGCAGTACTGAGGAGGACTATGCTTTATGTGGGTTTCAGGTGCAGTCAGAGATCCGACTTCCAAAGACGCAAGGCATCGCAGGGCATGTGGCAACCACAGGTGGGTCAGTGCATCTCACCGCTAGAATATTGAATGAGAGAGAAGCTGTGAACACGTACAAGACTGTTGTTTGTTAAAGAGCAGGTATTCACTTTGTCAAGAGGGCTTATGTTCACAATCACATTTTCATGCATGCATGAAGACATACATGCAAAGGTGTGTATCGGATAGTTCCGGTGTGTGTGTGTGTTACAATGAGAACTGAAGGCTTGGCCTGTGAGCTGGGTTGTATGTTGGTCAGATATATGTAGAGTTGATTACTTGAGGCTCCTTAAGTTAACCACATGAGATCTGTCCCCTGTCCTGATCAGTTTCTTCTTGTCGTTTTAAACTTCTTACTTTTTTGCGACTCAGTGGAGGAGGTGTAGTGAGAAGAAGCAGACGGAGCGTTTATATACTTTAAATCATAATTGAGCAAATCAGTTTGTGCACTCACATTTATCTCTCTATGGAAATAGATATTTACTTTTAAAATGCTTACACATAATTATGTGGAATTTCTTCCAGTATGTTTTCAGTTGTTCAAGGGACAACATGGGGTGGGGGGGTATCAATCGGGAAAAACAGTTTGCCGCTTATTCACACATCTGCTGCTTCTTGATTTGAAACCATCGAGGAAATAACACTGATCATCAGCTGTGAAATACTCACAGGTTTCTTGCACAGACAGGAAAGTACAAGGCTCCTATTTCTCACTGTGTGAAATCACAAACATTGCTTTGACTCTATATTATTTTTTAAAATTTTTTTATTTATTCTTTTATATCAAGGATAATGGAATAAGCACTCATGTGCTTTTTTACATCCATTCCCCGTGTGTATGCGGTTTTGTAAATTTTGTCATCTGTTTCCACCGGCACATAATGGCCTACTCTTCTGAAAAGCAGAACAGGATTTAACATGTGCGCAAGATGTTCTGCATGTGTTCGAACATGGGGCCTCAGTTTATAGTCTCATCCGAAGGAACCAATTCCATGAAAAATGTAGCTGTCAGTGTTTGTCAAGAAAATGAGATTAAGACTGAAGCTGAAGGAGCTGACGTCACATAAACTGGCATCAGCAAGCAGGGGCTGTGTCTCTTTTTCCTGACTTAGATACACCACGCCTGTGCATGCTGCAAGGGCCTGATCCCTGGTGAGCGGAAGTTGTAGGTTTAAAATGGGTTAAATGTTTATGTTTTTCTCTTTTAGCTTGTTGCTGTTATTTTGTTGTTGGTGTCTTTTCTTTGCTGTACTAAAGTTGTCATCGGTTTTCTGTTGTTTTGTTTTTTAATTTAGATAAGATTTTCAAGGTTTTATCTCTCCATGAACATCTACAGTATGAGATAAGCAAAGGCTTATTTGAAGTTGATTTTTGTCTGTTAGGGACTTTGCTGAACATCAAAGATGCCTACTCCCACCCTCTCTTCTACAGAGGCATTGATGATTCCACAGGCTTCAGAACAAGGTGTGTATGACCAGTAAACCTTTTCCTTTCGTAGGTTATTCATGATTTTCAATCAGAAGGGTATCCTAGCATATTATATGTATTGCTTTATTGTGTAGTTGCTAATAAAAGCATTAACCCTTTGCTGGGCATAGCGTCCCAAAACGTCCGAACCTATCCTTGGGCACAACGGCCAAAAACGGCCGGCGTCGTGACCGTCACTTCAGTGCGTTCATACATTCGAAATTCCCACCAATCTCGCTTCAAATATCGTGAAAATAGAAGCAACGAGACTGCCCACGTGACTTCCGCATGTACATTGCAAATGGCGGCGGTTGGAGTGTGTTTGTGGCAAGTTTGGAGGAAAAAAATCGCAATTTTTCCCAAGATGGACGCTATCTTCGAATCCAACATGTACGATCGTTTTTATGGCTTTCATGCCGAAAATATGACGCTGTGAGATGTGTATCCAGGCTCAAATATCGATGTAAGCGATCTGAGTAGTGTGTGCGCTTCTGACTTTGTTGATTGAAGCAAGAAAGACGGCTTTGACAACAACGAAGTTTGAGACGTAAATCGATCGTCAAATCTAACTCGGCCGATGCGCGTTTTGAATTCTGCTCATAGAATTGGGGAAATTATCGCGGATTTCGAGTTTGGCAATGGTTCACAACTTGATATATTTTGTGAATTGATTGCTATTTGGGACTTTTGTTATGGTAGCGGCTCGAACTGTAAAGTTAACATGCATCGTGATCGTCGGCGATCGTTGGCAAACAAAATGGCGACCGTCGGAATGTTTCATGTTTTCGTGCATCATTCATAAAAAAAAACTAAAAACACAACAGTAGGTTGAAAACTTTTCTTCTGTAATTGTTTCTGAATGTTTTACTTTTTATTTTATCAAAATCCATGCATGCATTCCAAAGCTATTGCAACACTAACTGTGACACATACAAACCGATCAATGACCTTGTGTGTTTATGCATTATAATTCTTTTTAAAAAAAATAACAACAACACACAATAGCAAATAGCAGTTTCTTTATTCATTTCTGCATTTTGCTGTTTTTATTTCATTACAATCCATTAAGCCATTGTGGAGTTATTGCATGTTAAATACACCCACCCACTCAGAGGCCATCCACCTCCATTTTGCTTGCCCAGCAGGAAGTGAACAAATGATTTTGCTGTGCCCAGCAAAGGGTTAAGCCTGGTAAAAGAAAGGGCTGTTTTTATTAACTACTTTTTTTTTCTCAGTTAATGAAAATGGCTTTTTATGTACTTTTAAGTCATTGGCAACACATAACATATATTAATGAATAAGCAGTTTGGCTTCTTTTTTCTGTAAAAAAGAACCAGAAAGCATAATCACAAACTCAAAACATATGTATGCTTTTTTTTTCAATTTCTACGTTTTTTTCATGTTTAAAACTTTTTTTTACAGCAGTGCTTCTCTTTATTTTAATCAAACAGATCAAGTCATGGGTAAGAAACAGTTTGTACAGAACATGCGCCTACCTTTCAAAATATGTACTATTCAGTGGCATATATTCACACATACTGTTCTGCACACATTTTGTGTCTGACCTAGTGCTGAGACTGTCATGGATTTTGCCATTTCTGTTGCCAAGGACCAACTTTTTGACATCCACAACACATTGCTGTATTTAAAACAATCTGCGAAGTATTGGAGTCAGTAGGAAAGAACTAAGTGTAGAGCAGTGATGATTCTGAAAACCTGTGTTGCTTCATAGAATTTTGATACAGTCTTTTTGATAGCAGTTAAAAGAAAATAAGACAAAGTTGTTTTATTAATTCCTTAATGTTTTTAACATGATCTACGAAGCAGGTTGTTCTGTATTTTCATTTATTTATTAATTCTTTTGAGAATAATAGAATAAGCACGCATGTGCTTTTTTATATCCAGTCCCCGTGTGTATGCAGTTTTGTAAATTTTATTATCTGTTCTGACCAGCACACATGGCCTACTCTTCCAGAAAGTGGAACAGGGTTTTACGCATGCGCAAGATGTTCTGCGTGTGTTCGCACATAGGGCCTGGGTTTATAGTCTCATCTGAAGGACTTTGGGGGGGAATGGAGTCGGCACTGATGTTAACTCCAGAGGAAAATATTGCCTTGAACGTTTCTTCGTGTGTGTGTACGTTTGTGTGTGTGTGTGTGCGCATGCGTGTGTGAACATTTTTTCTGATCTGCAGAAACATCCTGTGCTTTCCCATCAAGGATGAAGAAGGTAAGAGAGAGTTTTGATGTTTCCTCCTACAAAGCATTGTTTCTACTGTACTGTCTCTTGTGCTTTGTACCCTTCTTTGATAAACCTGACAAAGCTAACAAAAACAGAGGCAGATAGCAGAAATCTGCAGATTATCTTATGAAGTAATTGGACAAAGTAGACAGTGGAGAACTGTTTTTTTCCTGTGGAAAGCAGAACAACTTGTCCTTTTATACTTGGTCCTTAGCTTGAATATGTACTCATACTCAGATACACACAGACCTGTACACAAGACAGCAGGGACACAGTCACACACACAGTCACAGACACACACACAAACACACACACAAACACACACGCACACACTAACACACACACACACACACACACACAGAGTCGCACGCATGCAAACTCAGAACTGGAATGACTTGACAGTTGTCATATCTTTTCACATATTTTTGTTATTTCTTGTGATTATGACAAGAGCATGTCGACTGACATTCACGCAGGTGTGGTACTTGGAGTGGCACAGTTGTGCAATAAGAAGACGGGCACCTACTTCACCACATTTGATGAGGACATTGCGTCCGCTTTTGCCGTGTACTGTTGCATCAGCATCAGTCATGTGAGTGATCAGCTAGTCTCTGTATCAGACATTTTAATTGCTCTCCCTAAACCATGCCAGAGATAGTTTTATTCTGAGGGATTTTCTTTAAATCGGTTTGGTTTGAAGGTTTGCAAGCATTCGTTAATATCTTTTTTTTGTCTGCATCTGTGATTTTGGACTTCATTGTTAAATATGTGCTGAGTTTTTAAAATCTAGAAAATGTGGAAATGTTAAGTTTTTACATTTTTCTTGTTAAGTTTATTGGTATCACTATTCAACATAATGTGAGCAGGTGGGGGGGGGGGGGGGACCATCCTAAAAAATAAAAAGTCTAGTTTGCATATATATATGATTGTGTAATGATTGTTTTGATTGTGTAATGATTGTTTTGATAGATGGCTAATTAGTGTATTTAAAGAAGTTTTTGTTTTGTTTTTTTAAAACTCAGGTACCAATGTTTTGATGTGCATGTGCCTGTGCATTCCACTAACACTTGATGCGGTTGTTTTCAGTCGTTGATGTACAAAAAGGTGATTGATATTCAGTACCGAAACAGTCTGGCCAATGAGCTCATGATGTTCCACATGAAGGTAATCCTCCAAGCCCCTGGTCGACTTCTCTGGCCACTGTAGCATGGCTGTGTAACCATCGTTCTGTAGACACAGAGTTCCCTCCCTGTAGCCCTGTGGATGCTTTCACTCTCAGCGCCTGTTTCTGCAGGTTGTTGTTGTTTTGTTGGGTTTTTTCCTGTCTCAACAGTGGCTACTTCATTTCAGTGTGCAGACTCGGTTTCCTTAGTTTCTTATTTAGCCATTTTGTGTAGCTCGCTTTTTTTTTTTTACTTACATGTCTGATGTCTCCATGCAAATATTTACAAATGGCTTAAAATAATTATTTTTGCACTAAAACAGTAAAACCTGACAGGAATATGGCTGTACTGTTTTCAGTTTTCTTGTAGAACTAACATTTTTTAAAATAAATTTTGTTTTGTTGCACTAAAGGCGCACCATAATTAGATTCCCTTTCTTTGAAAAATCCATAAATTGGCTTGGAGAATAATAGGTAATAAAAAGAAGACCTATACAAGGATGTTTAACAGTGTTCAGACAAGCTGTTTTTAGCTTGCTTTCAATTTGTCATAGTGAGAAAATATAATGTACTTATAGAAATGATAAAAAGAAAAGAAGAAAGAAGATGAAGAAGCAAAACCCAAGTCGAAAAAACCAGTTTCACTGATAAAAATTGTTGGCATTCGTATGGAGATGTCAAAACTGTTTTTGTTTGTTTTTTCATTTCGGATGCAGTGTTTATTATTTTATTGTATCTTCATTATTGTATCTTCAGTTGGTGGGTTTAAACAATTTTTTGGTTTAGTTATTTGCTGTGTGACTATGATTTTCCAGTGTGTGACTTACAAGAAGCTGCAAGACACAGTGAGTCGACAGAATTTAGCCATTGAAATGTTGAGGTATCTAAGGCAGGTTAGTCAGAGTCAGGCTTCCATTTGGAACCAGTTATAAGTAATGCTTGGCTGGCTCATTTTTTGCAGTTGAATTTTTGTTGCCATTTTGGCTGTTTCAGAGTCACAACTAATGTTATAAAAGTGTTTGTGTGTGTGTGTTCATGCGTGCGTGCATGTGTGTGTTCATGTGAATGAATGGAAGGATTTTGATGTAGGTTTCAAAATCAGCTTTTCTTTTTTTATTTTTCTCTTTTAAGGAACGAATTTGAACGTAATCATAGACATCTTTGTTAATGTTTCAAAGTTAAGTCAAACACAACCATAACAAAAGCTAAAAATTCAAAGTTTTGAATAAAAAAAATTTAGCATACATTTTTTACAGTTTTTGTCAAACACAGCCATAAGAAAAGCTAAAAATTCAATGTTTTGAAAACATTACAAAAAGTTATCAATCATAAAGGCAAAAAAGTTTTTTTTTTAAACAAACAACAAAACAAAACAAACAATGGAGTAAAAGAAGGATTTGTCAGATCATAGATAGAATTTTGGCTGTTTATTACCTGTCAGGAACCAATTTTAGAATGCAAGGTGCATGATTTCACTGTTTTATAACATGCAGAGGTTTTAATTTTCATTATTGGTTTTTAGATGTGGCTCACATGTACATGCAAGTCTGCATCATGATTACCTATCTGTGTGCCTGTCTATGGTTTGTGGGCTTAAAGTGAAAATAACAATGTTTTATGATTTTTGTTCTTCTTTCTTAAACACCATCACCCTCAGGTTGTAAAGGTAATACTTGTGAAAAAACTCAAGTAAAGGGTTAAAGGATTCTTGCAGTTTGAATAACTCAAGTAAAGGGTTAAAGGATTCTTGCAGTTTGAATAACTCAAGTAAAGGGTTAAAGGATTCTTGCTGTTTGAATAAGAGAAAATTCATGACTTTTATCTTCATGGCTTGCCTTTTACCTCAGATTTTTTTTTTACAAGTGTCTTTGGAGTGGGGGTCAAATGGGTGTGGGGGTGGCTTGTACTTGTGGAGCAATTGTTTTTCTGTAGTGTCAGACGATCTTGAGATCTTGTATCAAATCTTTCCGAGAGCAGGCAGTCACCATTTTGTTTTTCCAGTTGAAAGCTGAAACACACTGAGTGAAATGTCATACTTCAAATAAAAAAAAAGATGACAAGGTGCTATACATAGAAACAGAGAGAGGCTGTGCAGTTAAGCAGTGCTGAGTGTTCTGCAACTGAATGAAGAGGAGACAAGGCACCGCTCGGTGCTTGGTCTTGCAGGCTGAAGAAAGCACGGGAGGCTTACTTTTGCCCTGTGTCCAGTGAAAGCTTAGGGGAGTTGTTGGTACGATTACAGATGTCAGAGATAACGCAGGTGCAGAGATAATAATAATAATAATAATGTATGGAATTTATAAAGCGCTGAATCTTGTAAAGCAACAAATCAAAGCGCTCAGATTTTTTTGTGTTGAGGATAATGGAATAAGCACTCATGTGTGTTTTTACATCCAGTCCCCGTGTGTATGCGGTTTTGTAAATTTTGTCGTCTGTTCCCACCGGCACACCATGGCCTACTCTTTCGAAAAGCGGAACAGGATTTAATGTGTGTGCAAGATGTTCTGCATGCGTTCACACACGAGGCCTCGGTTTATAGTCTCATACGTAGGACTTTGACGTTCAGTTTGATTTTTTTGTCAAACTGGGAAGAAAGGGCGAGGCTGGGAATCGATCCCAGAACCTCCGGTTTACTTGTTGGCAGGCAAATGTCTTAACCATCCTGCCACCGTCTTTCCTGAGATGGCAGACCACTTGAAATCTAAGAAGCTTTTGGAAGCAGCAGAGAAAACCTACTGTACCATAGAAAGTTAAAAGTTTGAATTTATTTTTTGGAAGGGTTTATTTTTTTTAATTGGCTGGTTACAAAATTCAGTCTCTCATAACAAATTAGGGGACACCCATAAACACTTTTGAGGTTGGACAAACTGGATTAGTGTTTCAGTCTTACAGAATTGATCCGTAGTGTGGGCAGCAGGTTGTGAGAAAATTTGCCACAAATGAAGTCATTCCTTATTTAGGATATAAAAAAAATTAAAATGAGTGTGTATGACATCGACCATTTTTGTTGAGAAAAAACATCCTTTGTGATTAATATGGCATGGTCACACCGAGAACTATGTTAATTTTTTTTTTTCAATAAAAATCTCCATTAACCCCAGACAAAAGAAAGTTTGCTAACACATTTGAGCCTCAGCTGCTCTGGAAAATGCATTTTATCATTTGATGGCATGTGTCAGCCTTGATGATTGTATGGTTTACTTCTTTTATTCATTAATCAATCTTTTTTGTGTATTTGATACTATTCCACCATGTTGGGTTGTTTTTTCTCTTTCTTGTGTTAAGTTTGCTGCTTTTGTTCCAGCTTGCTTTCTGTGTCAGTATCACCATCAGGCTTGTGCCTTTTTGATGTTCTGCTTTTTATATTATTTGCTTTTTACTCGTGCTTTATTTGGGCGTGGGCCTTTTCTCTGCCTTATTCTCCCTTCTGGCTTCCCTCTGTCATTCATGTTGTTTATTTTTCTCATTTACCTTCTTGCTTTTCTCCCTTCTAGTCTCATCACTCTGCCTGGGAATTTTTGTTGTTTTTCTTTCTCCCAGTTCTTTCTCGACCCTTTGGGTTTGTCTTATTTTTCCACTTTCAGTCTCTCTAACTACTCTTTCTGATTGAAGCATGTTTTGCCTCTTGATCCCCCCCCCCCCCCCCCCCCCCCCCACCCTCTTCCTGTCTGTCTGTCTCTGTGACTGACTGTCCCTCCTCTCTCCCTCTCTCTCTCCCTCTCTCTCTCCTCTCTCTCTCTCTCTCTCTCTCTCTCTCTCTCTCTCTCTCTCTCTCTCTCTCTCTCTCTCTCTCTCTCTCTCTCTCTCTTTCTCTCTATCCTTTTTCAATTATATGGAAACACTAAAAGGATGGGAGATGAAGTATGTGTGTGTACATGTGTGTGCATGCATGTGTGTACTTTGATTGAAGAGAAAATGATTGACAGATCACAGGAGACAGTACTTTGCAGAGAAAACGATTGACAGATCATGAGAGACTGTACTTTGATTAAAGAAAAAAATGATTGACAGATCATGAGAGACACTTTGATTGAAGAGAAAATGATTGACATATCATGGGAGACTGTACTTTGATTGAAGAGAAAATGATTGACACATCATGGGAGACTGTAATTTGATTGAAGAGAAAATGATTGGCACATCATGGGAGACTACTTTGATTGAAGAGAAAATGATTGACAGATCACAGGAGACTGTACTTTGATTGAAGAGAAAATGACGATCACAGGAGACTACTCTGGCAGATTGTTTGGAGACTGTATTTGTGCAAGTTTATTTGAGCCGTTCATTTCAGGAAGCTTGTTTGTGGTTTTCTGGTTGAAAGAAAAATCTTTACTGTTCTCATAATTTCATTTCTTAACTGAGTGCTTTTGAATAGGTGATAAAAACTTGTTTGACTTCCACAACTTGGAAGTTGTATCACTAGTGGTATAGAATTAACACTATAATGAATAAAATAAGTAAAAGGTCACACACTCTGCAGTATAACTGATAAGAGCACTCAATAGTTTCCTGTTGTCTTTTAGTCATATCTATGGGCTGTTAATCCCAACTTGAAGTCTGTTCAGTCAACTTAAATTATGGAGTACAGTTTAAAAAGTAATCCCAAGGGAGATTTCCCCAGAGCAACTTGACTGGGACCAGTTTTGTCCCTTATAGTCAGCCATAGTAATATTAAAACAAAGGGTGTAGTCATTGCTGATGGAAAATATCAAGAGATAAGTTTTATCTTTGTCTTTAACCCCTGGGAAAGTCATCACGGTGCTTCACCCACATTTCAAGCGGTGTGTCGTAGACATGTCGAACCTGGTGGAGCCCATCCTTGTGCAGGTTGCTGATTGCATGCTGGACATGTGTGTGTCATCACAAGCCATACACTGCCCAGTCTCTGTGCAAAAGGTGGATGAGCTTTTGATGTGTGCATAAGATGTTATACATGCATTCACACATGATGGTGACTTGCAGAGAAATGTTGTAACCATTGTTAACTGTAGGGGAAAATCCGGTCAGATTCCTCAGCAGTGGCTCAGTCCCCACCCTCAGATTATGAGGTCAGTGCTGTAACCTGGAGGTTTTTCTGCCCTGATGTGTTGGGGCTGATTCAAAGCAGTTGGGATTTTGTTCAGTCCCTGAATGCGCACTGTGACTAGCTTGCTGTTAAACTTACCATGTTTATTAGCATTTGTTCCATAATATTGTTTTAAGTTTGTTTTTATGGCAGACTGATAAATTTCAAATGAAAATCACCAGTTGGTTGTGTTTCTGGCTGTTTACTTTTGAACTTGCTTAAAAAAATCTTTTATTAATGACAGCTGTACTGAATTACAGTGATAAGATTGTACAGTTTGTGGTGAGGTTTGGTCACCTGATTTGTATTGAGGTGTTGTGCCTGTGTGCTGCTGCAGCAAATCCCCACAGAGGAAGTTCAGGACCTGGCCAACCAGGATCTGCCCAGAGTTCAGGTCTTCCACAAGGATTTCAACAAGTTCTCCTTCCCCCCTCGCATGCTGTCGGAATCACGGACAGCTGCGGTGAGGAACTTTCTGTGTGTGTGTGTGCACATACATGTACGCATGTGTGTGTGGTATCTGTGTATATGAGTGTGTGTGTGTATGTACACATGATTATGTATGAGAAAATGCATGCATATGCGTGAAAAGGTGGTAGGGGAGGGATGCAGGTAGGAGGATGATTTCATGTTCTTTAGACCATCCCTTCTGTTGTTTATTGCTTATGACTATAAATATTGTCCTATGAGCCATCTCTGTCCAATTGCCAAATGTCTGTCTGTTTCACACTGTTCAGATTCCTTTATCTCTCTCTCTCTCTCTCTCTCTCTCTCTCTCTCTCTCTCTCTCTCTCTCTCTCTCTCTCTCTCTCTCTCTCTCTCTCTCTCTCTCTCTCTCTCGCACACACACACACACACACACACACTCTTTTGTTGTTGTTGCAGTAATCACACAAAAATGTTACCTAGAATTTGCCATTATTCTTTAATAAAAGAAGTGGGGTATAGTTTCCCTGTTAGTTTTGTTTGTTGTTTTATTTGGGGGGGGGAAGGGGGTGGTTGGGTCTGTTTCATGGAAAAAGAAGGGAAATATTTATGCTGGATGCTCTGTTCACAGATTACATTCCAAAATGAAAAAAAGAATGTCATCAGCAGCAGTGGTGGCATCTGTTGTAATTTGTAAAGTGTTGAATTTTGTTTGGGTTTTCTATGTAGCTGAAAACTGAACAAGATTGTTGGGGGGTGAAAAAAGTACCTTGAAAATAATTGTTTTCATTCTATTTTTTCCACTTTATTTTATTTTATTAAAAAAGAAGATTTTTCTGTGTTCATTCTCAGATTTAACCGAGAATATCTTTTCCACTTACAGGCATGCCGAGCAATGTGCGAGGATCTTGGATTCATCAGCAGATGGCGTTTAAAATCTGACACACTGGCAAGGTAATGTGGATCTTATTGCATTTCCAAATACTCTCCTGATTTGTTTGTGAGCAAATCTTCTTTTTGTATTATTTGAGTTTAAAGAGTGGTAGGAATTTTTCTTCTAATCTGTTTTCAGGCAAAGTTTTGTTGTATTTGGTTAGGAAGAGAAGTAGGAATTTTTTTGGCCAAAAATTCTTTCACACACACACTCTAAGTATGTTCTTGTCTAATAGAAAATGATAGAAGTGGTTGTTTTCAATATTGTTAACAATCCTTTAATGCGAGTTGACATGTCAAACAGTGAACATATTTTGATTTTGGTTGTCATTCAAGGTAAGGCAGTGAGGCTTAGTATTAATTTCTTTTGAATGCCAAAGCATGCATAGTATTACTTTCATTTTAATGTCAAAGCATGCAACATACTCATATATACAGCAGATTTAAAGGGTCACATTTTTTCATTTGTGTGTGTATAGATATATATATATATATATATATATATATATATATGGTGCTTGTTCACAGAGCTGTTCAGTGTGAAATGAAAGAGTCGGCGTGTGATGTGTTGTGCAGGTTTGTGTTGATGGTGAAGAAAGGCTACCGCAGCCCCCCCTACCACAACTGGATGCACGCCTTCAGCGTGGCTCACTTCGGCTATCTCTGCATCAAGAACCTGCACCTGGCCAATTACCTGGAGTAAGAGTTTGATGAGCCCAGGGAGGCTTGCTGTCACTTTGCGAAATCTTGTTTACCCAGTATTGTTGATTTGTATTGACAGACAGTCCTGCCATCTGCTACTTTTTGACTGGCTGTCAGTATATAGTTTGTTCGATCCAGATTAAACAACAAATAGCCGTTCTGAACAAAATTGAATTTCTTTTGAGAAAGGAGTAAAAGCAGTAAACAAAATGGTGGATATGTAAAATGAATCAAAATAAATGGGAACAAGGGAGAGAAGTGTACTGCGCTTGGTTTCTCAGTGTTGAAAAATAGGTGACTGGCTTTTCAGGGTTTTCACAACAACAAAATGACAGATAAGTTCTTACTATCATACCGCTTTTTTCTTGAATGCCTATTTTATTTTTGCTGATTCAATGGAAACAGTTAATAAAATATGAAGAAAAAATTTTTTCAAGGGCAAAAGACTTTGTTCTTCTATATCAATTGAAAATTATGCTGAGGCTACAACATTGCGTTGTGTTCTCTTTGTGACATTATTAAGATGACTCCATCTCATCAAAAAATGCCAATTAAGTGTCCATGTTTCTTTTGTGAGTACATGTAAATCAATGAATGCTTTGGACCATCCTTTTTCTGAGTACATGTTAAGTTTCAAAACCCTATTTTTTATCACCAGTATCTTATTGGTGGATAGTGTAAGAGTTCATAAGCTTGAAGTTATTTGTTTGATTCTCAAGTTTTTAAAAAATCTCAGTTTTGATTTTGTGTTGGTTTGGGTGTTCATTTTTGTCAGAACTGGGTCTTTCTTCTTCTCCTTCCTCTTTAGTTTTAGGCCATTAGACACCAGCAGCATGGTGTTTGATATTATGATACTATGAAAACAATGTGATGAAGTGCTTTATGTTTAAGCCTATCTTTCAGAAGAAAAAAAATGTATGAGTTATGAACATAATAACAATAGAGTGGGTTGATCCATTCTATTGTGCTAAAGGAATTGTAAAATAACTCAACCATACGTGTGTGTTTGTGCGCACGTGCATGTGTGTGTGTGCGTGAGTGCGTATGTGTGTGTGCGTGCATGCATGTGTGTGCGTGGATGCGTGCGTGTGTGTGTGTGTATTGGTTGTTGTTTGCAGTGACATTGAGCTGTTTGCCTTGTTCGTGTCATGCCTGTGCCATGACATTGACCACAGGGGCACCACCAACTCCTTCCAGGTCAAGTCGGTAAGTGCTGTGACAGTAACGTCATTTCCAGTTTGTGTCAGATCTGTATGAAAAACAGCTTCAGCATAGAGAATAGTCCCGAATCAGATTTCGTTGTGTACGTGTTGTGTGTGTATATGTAATGGTGGATATAGCTTAAAAAAAGGGTGTGGTTTGTAAGAGAAATGGTCAAAGAATGATGAGTTGTGGCAGCACAGTATGTGTTGATCACATCTCTTAATGTGGTGTGACTCTTACTTTTTGATTCGGCTTTTTGTGAGGAGGTTTCTGATCTTCCCTCTCCCTAGCACCCTACCCCGTATCTGTTTGCTAAAATAAAATAGAAAAGTTCCAGTGAGACTTTTGGCATAGAATAGAGCTTTCATGTTTGAATAAGCCCTGTAAAAGTAGAGAATGAAGATGATTGATTGAAGTGAATGACGAGCTGTGGTTTTGTTCTTTTCAGCAATCTGTGCTGGCCGCTCTCTACAGTTCTGAGGGCTCAGTGATGGAGGTGAGCTGGGTTTTTTGTTGTCATGCTGACATTTTGTTTGTTCTCATTATGTTGTGTTTATTTAGATAGAGTTAGTCCGTTGTTTTCGACGATGACCTCCAAAACAGCAGAGGAGGCAGCTGCTGTTTCGGAAACTGGGCAGAAATTTGATTATAGTGGAGATGCCTTGCCCACAGTACATCCCCACTCTCTCGGCCAAGTGGGCATAAGGACAGTCAGCGTTGGAGATGTTCTCTAAAGGCCAACCAGCCCCCAGGGCTGCAGTACATAAGGACTGTGCAAGTCAAGCCTCCTAGTCAGAGAGTCATAGTCAATCACTAAAGACTAAGCTGTAAAGTGGAATTCCATGAGTGGGAAAGCCACTGGTCATACAGCCTCTCACTTTGCTGTTGCCCCCAGCGTCAATGGTTTAATCAAAAACTGTGATAAACCCCAGGCGGTGACGGCTATGTGTTTATTTACAATTTGTGTATGCAACACACTCGTATGCAAACAAACGTACTCCTACACATATGCTTATGCAGGAGTTCATGTACACATGGCCAACACATTTAAGTATCGCAGCCACAAGAAGAGTTAATGCACTATATTTTAGAATAAAATTAAATGCATTTATAACAAAATTTTGTAAAAATGTCAGGTGCCTCTGTGGGGATCATATTTCCAACACTCACATCATATTTGAATGTCCAATTGTAAAACCTTTTTTACCCACATTTTGTGAGCAGTCTGTGGAAACTGTTTCTAAAAATCCAAAATTAGCCTTTGCCATTGTTAAATGTCTATTGCACAGCCCATTAGAGTATTTGTTGTAGTTATTTTATAGTTGTTTCATGTTAACAATTTGTTGAATTTAAATGTTTACTCATGTTTTAAGATTCCCCCCACCCCTTTAATTGCATGAAAATACCAACACACATGTTACCTAATCAGTCTTTTCTCTGTACATTCCCCTCTCTGTTTTAACTTCCACTACATTTTCCACATCCCTTGTCTAATATCACTAAGAGTGAACAGACGTTAAATTGAAGACAACAACAACAACACACTCACTCACTCACTCACTCACTCACTCACTCACTCACTCACTCACACACACACACACACTCACTCACTCACTCACTCAAACACACACACACTCACTCACTCACTCACTCACTCACACACACACACACACTCACACTCACACACACACACACACACACACACATACACACAAATTCATTGGTCTGGTTATTTCCTCCTCAGAGACATCATCTGGCCCAGAGCATGTGCATTCTGAACACGGAGGGAAGCAACATCTTTGAAAACCTCAGCAGCAGGGTGAGTTACAGCCTCTCGACTTTCTTCCATACTACCTGGTAATCACCACGGCTGCTCTTGTTCAAAATCTGTCCATACTTTTCAGAACAGTTGATTTCTCAGGAAAGTACAGCCATAGATCTATCAGCAGTTCTTGGATGGATAATGTCTGATTCAAATCCCAGTGTATGATTGAGCAGAGTCTAGACAACTCGGGACAGTTTTGAATAATGCTGTGGTTCTTGATATATTGTTCAGGAACAAAGCACAGACCTTTTATGAAGAAAATGTTCACAGTTCCATACCCTGTGTTGGTTTTTTTGCCTCTTGATCGGATTTTTTTTTGGTAGCTCCTGTAGAAAAAAACTGCATATTTTCAGAACCCATGACACATTTAGATGTATGATACATTATTGTGAATTTTTAGGATGGTAATAACTAGTGTATCTACTGATTTTACTTATACGTGGGGGGGGGGGGGAGGGGGGGGGGTGCAGGAGGTAGTTTTCAAGCGCAAGCTTTTTGATAATGCATTGATGCCTACAGTATAATTTAGAATGCTGCTGAAGAGCATGGAATCACTAGATTTAACAGCTGTACTTATCGTATGAAAAAGTAATTCATTCGTTGGGTCATGGTGGGGTGGGGGTTTGTCTGCGCTCTTATTTATATAAGTAATTTGCATTAAAACTGGAATTTTATACCGCTGAACAGTTGCTCTTTTTAAAAATTTGTTCACACTTGGTTCAAGTTGAGCAGTAAAGATGATGGGGTTTACATTGCTAGGGTCTGTTGTGAGGAAAAAGCAAGATATCATTTGTTCTGACGCTGTTGTTTCTTTTTAAAAAATAAATTGATAAATAAGATGGGTGGATTTATGTGTCAGGAGTACCAGCAGGTGCTGGACCTGATGAGAGACATCATCCTGGCCACAGACGTGGCACATCATCTGCGCATCTTCACCTCCCTGGAAGAAATGGCCACAAGTGAGTTGTTAACCTGTCATCTGTCCTGTCGTCAGCAACATCACCACCACCACCATTTTGTCATCCAGTTTCAACCATGCCTGTCATTAATGGTGGTGATGTTTTGAAAATTCTCCGCTGTTCCCCTTCAGAAATCAGCCAAACAAGTTTTGCATCCTGTTTGGCGTATAGGGACAGGATAGCTCAGTGGTCGGAGCACTCGCTTTCCCCCAGCCAAGTTAAGCAGCGTTGAGCGTGGTTACCAGTTGGATGGGTGACCGTTGGCGCGCCTTGGCTTCAGTACAGTTCCCCCAGTCCACCCAGTTGTAAATGGGTACCTGCCCTCTTTAGGGTCAGGGAAGGTAAAGCAGCGAGGGAGAGGAGATGGGCGCCGCCCTCAATATGCTGGCCCTAGAGAAGTGAGGTCTCTGACGCCTCGCTCCCCTACGACCTTATAGGTTATGGGACTCCTTTACCTTTACCTTTACCTACCTTGGCGTATAAGACTGGAATGAAAAAAGACTACCCTTAGCTCCTATACAGGAACAGAAGAATGCATGCCAGTATTCTTTACAGGACCCACTGATAAGGTAGGCAGGTAGGTAGGTAATAGATACATTGGAAACAAGTGACACTGAACGTCCTGACCTCTCTACCGAAGATACCTCTATGCTACACCAAACCATTTCCTTGACCAAGAGTGGTCTTAGGGGTTTCTGTGCCAGCCCTCTCCTTCTTTGGCAGTCAAGTCATGTGCTAACTTCATCATAAAGTTTATAGCGTTTTTTTTATCATGTGGCCCTTATGGAAGGCTTGGTCTAGATTGGAATGCTATAATCTGTGCTTAGTGGGCATGATCATTTGTGCTTACACAATTTGTTCTGCCTTTATGGCTGTGTATACCTGTCAGGTGAAAGGTATAGGAACAACATAGAGCTGCTGCTTCATATGCTTTGTGTGTCCCTTTACCTTATCTTTAATAGTATGCTTTCTGGGTGAATAGTGGTGCAAACAAAGCTGGCTTAGAATTGGGTGGGTTTTGTTTTTTCTTCAGCAAAACGTTACCTTGTCCTTGACTAAGGAAAGAAAACTGTAACAGTTACACTATCCTGTAGGCATTTGCTCAGCAATCACTTGGTAAGGTGCATCCAGTCTGTTCACTAATGATGGTGTAATTTTTTTATATTTTTTAAAGTCAAAAATTGCGGTTTAGTTGGGGTTTTGCCTTCAACAAGTTTGATTTTCATTTTTTAAAAAAAGACTTTTTTTTTCCCCTCAGACCTGCAAGGTTAGTGTTTGTGTGGGAAATTTGATAGACTAAGAAGTAGCCAGCTTTGTTGTTTGTTTTTTTGGGGGGGTTTGAACTTGGTGTCATGTTGGATTAATTAATCGTGTGCAGATGGCTACAAAAAGAGTGACCCAAAGTGTCACAACTTGCTGCTGTGTCTGCTGATGACAGCATCCGACCTGTCAGACCAGACCAAGACCTGGGACAACACCAAACACATTGCGGTCAGTCACTGTGGTTGATTCTCTGATATATATATAGGGCTGCTTATAATGAACATCACATTACGTACATGTGTTAAGAAGAGGTTTTGTTTGGTTGGGTTTAAAAAAAAAAAATTGGGGGATGTTTGCATAAAGGGGTGATTTTTTTTTATTCCTTTCCTTTTTCTGTTTTTTTTGTTTTGGGGTTTTATTTTGTTGTTTGGGGAGGGGAAGGGGGTTAGGCTGAAATAAAGTGCATGTGATCAGGAAGCTGATATGAAGTCAAGATCATTTTGTCTAATTGATTGATAGGTTCTTGTTCTTTTTTTTTGGAGGGGGGGGGGGGCGGTGGAGGAAGGGCTGTAGGCTATTTTCCTTTTCTTTTTTCTGAAGCTAAAAAAAGATTGTGTTGCTTATGATGCAGGCCTAATTTTTACTCAGTCAGAAAACAACAACAAGAAAACACACCTGAAAACTTGTTATGTAGCTTGTATACCGTGGTAGTTTGAATACACACACACACACACAATAGGTGTAGTCAAGCCACGCTCTGCTCTCTCCACCCAGAGAGTGATGGTCAGCAGGCAGAAGGTTCTTGACGGTGTGCTTGGTGGTGCAGGTGCTGATCTACCAGGAGTTCTTCTCCCAGGGTGACCTGGAAAAGGCACTAGGGGAGAGTCCCCTGGAAATGATGGACCGTGAGCGAGCTTGTGTGCCTGACCTGCAGATTTCCTTCCTGGACAACATTGCCATTCCTGTCTATAGGTACTGCCGTCAGCTTTTGTGTGTGTGTGTTGTGTGTGTGTTATTTGTGTGTGTATTGTGTTGTGTTTGTGTGTGTGTGTGTATTTGTGCACATGCGTGCATGTACATGCCCGTTGACTGCACATTTTCGGCACATTTCAGCCACTATGGTTTCTAGTTGTAAACTTCCTCATTTTGAGTTGTAGAAGCATGGAGTCTTAAAACTCCTTTGTTGTATTCGAAGTTCAGGTTTCTAGCATCATTTTTAGATGTTATAGTATGAGTTCTTCAGCTTCAGGGGGCTTCGCTCCCTGACCCCCTCCAGGAGCATAGCCCCTGGTTTCATTTGGGGCCTAAGCATCCCCCAGACTCCTGCAACATTTTTCTCCTTTATAATTTTTTCCCCCCCACTGTGAAGAGTTGTGACGTGCTTGTCCAAGTGGTGGCTAGGATTCACATGTTCACAGTATTCAAACTGTCTTTTTTTTTTTAGTTACATCACACACACTGGAAATGACACTCGGTAACTAGCAATAAAGTGATTGTGATCTTGCTTGCTTCTGTAGGCTGACAAAATTTCAGGAGCATAAAGATGTGAGGGGGAGTGAAATAGATTTTGAATTAAAGAGAGAGGGGTTCCTTTTTAGATAACTTTTTATGACATAACTGGCTGTATGTGTCAGGTTACAAGATAAGCATCAGATAGTATAGTATCCTATGCGGTGAAGGGTTTGGTGCAGAAATGCATGCGTAGCGTAATGACGGTTCATTTAATGAGTGATGCACCATTGCCACAAGTCGGGTATCCATTGTTCTGACTGCTCGCCCTGTGTGTTTCGACAGAGTGCTGGCCATGATTTTCCCTCAGGCCATGACGGTGCAGGAGTGTGTGGAGAACAACCGCAAGCACTGGGAGCGCAAGGCCCAGCTCATGAAGGTGCACAACAACTCGGCACAGACCATGAGCGTTCAGGAAATCATCGCTCTGGGGGAGGACATTGAAGAGGAGAAGATGGACACAAACCAGCACAACGGGCGGTGAAACCGATTCAGCCACCTTTTTTTTTTTCCTTCAGTGAAAGTATCTCCTGCACATGGTAGTCAGTCAAGATCTGCTTGCACTTCTCACGTAGAATCGGCCGTGGGACAAACTTTCCCAAAGCTTGAGGTGGAGGAGCGTGCACCAACTGTTGTGCTCATTGTCGTGACTGTGGCCTCCTCGCTTGAAGTGGAGATGGAATCCAGCGCTGCGTGCCCACAGGGGGGGGGCGGGAAGCTACTTTCCATCCTTACGCATGGAAGTAAAGTTGAGAGGCAACTGCACTAGTGCACCAGTGGGCAGTTCTGCAGAGACGTTAAGCTGCCCCCAGGAATGTTGTTGCATTTGTTTGTTAAGATCCGATGTCGCGTCTGCTCTGGCATCAGAGAGAATGTTTGCAGACAGAAGGATTGTTCAAGCTTGTGCCGTCGATTCGTCTGTTCTGTACATAATTGTGAATACAGTGTGTGATCTCAGATAGTTTGTAGTATATTGTACTTCACTCTGTCTGGACCGCGTTTCTTCAAGAGCACAGATGTCTGAGTTTGCTACACGTGGAAAGTTGCTTTTGTCCTGCCTGGGACAAATGGAGAGCTGTTTTTGGAATGTGCTGCGCTGTTTAAGATCACATCAGATAGTGTTCTCTCCATCTCTCCTCTCTCCTTTTTTTTAAAATTTTGATTTCAAGTGTGTTAACTCAAAACAAAAGCAGACTTGTTTTAAGAGTAGAATGTCTGGACCACTGTCGCAGGCTTTGCTGTTTGCTGTGATATTACTTTCTCAAAAATCGTGCGATGGTTGAGAAAGGGACTAGTAACATGCTAGATTTTGGAAGTGTTATTTGTTGTTGTTCTGATTTTTATCATTTTCACTGTGATGACTTATGGTTTATTATGGTGCATTTACTGTCCAAGCAGGCTTGATGAGGGAGAACATTTCGATGCATTTGTTGATAGAGCAGATTTGGTTACTGGAAAGGAAAATGGCTGCATGTGGATTATGCAGCTGTTACATGATTGAAACATAAGGCCAGAAACAGTGTACTTTAGTCAAGGGGTGTGTTAGAACCCCAACCTCAAAACCCACAAAAAATCAACAGATATGAATTACTGCTGCTACTAGCTTTTGGGCTTGTTTGGGGGGGGGGGGGGGGGGGGGGGGAGGGGTTGTTTGTTTAGTTATTTGCTTTTTTTTGTGATTTAAACATTGTATGGACAGGGTACTTGTGATTTTTCTGGGTTAAAAATTATTGTTAAAAAAAAGAACTGAAACACACACACTCTCACACTCACACACACACACACACACACACAACAACAACAAAGGTACATGCTCAGGGCCAACAAAGATATTGAACCATATATGTAAGAGGGAGGAAATTCATGTAACGATGCGTCTGACCAATATGGCATAGTGATAAAAAAAAAGATCTTTGACATGCCATGCTGTTGATATTTCAAGACTTGGAACTTTCTTAAAATCACGGGAAGTAATTGGCATGCAATCACATTGATTCATTTTTTGTATGGTTACTGTAGAGAAAAAAAGAAAGGCGTAGACTTCATATGTGGTAAGAATAAAATGAAATCATAGCCTCTGCTGATATTTCTTGCATGTATCACGTAGAGTGGCAAAGTGTCAAAATCGAGTTTGTTGTTCAGTCAACAGGTGTAGTGATCAGGAAAAGCAGGTAGGTAGTTTGTTTCAAGGAAACATTGTGCTGCCTGGTAAAAGCAGTATCTGCTTTCTTTCTGTTGACGATGTGTAGCAGATCAGTCACAGCTGAGCAATCTGGCCTTGCGATAAGTCAGGGAGGAGGAGGAGGGAAAGATGGTGTTCCCATTGATTGAGTCAGAAAACTCATTCCATTTATTGCAAGTGGGTTTGGCACTATTCGTTCAGTGTGTTTTTGTTGATATACAATATTCATGTACGTAAAGCAAGTCGATCTTTATAAAGCCAGTCTGTGTATTTACTCTGATTTACATGTCTGTATGTGTGCATGTACCAGTGGTAAGCTATTCATTGATAGTGGCATTTTCTCAACAGCTACAAGCGCTGGATAAAACCAAGATCATGGTCTGATAGATGTTGATCAAGCCTTTCAAACCATCACATTTATAATTATGTTGAAATGACACCAGAAAAATGTCAGACAGGTTTTATAAAGCGCTCAATTATCCATCTGTCTTACACATTCTCAGTATTTATGCTGTTTGCTAGCCACCAGTACAGACCAGATTTGACAGGACCAATATCAATCCCTCCGTGTGACAATCATTGCATTAGCGCAGACTGCTTTATTCTCAGAGACATTTTGCAGTTTTTCATGCTCTGCAAAAGTGTCTCTGATGCTCTGCATTGCAAAAAAAATATTTGGATAAAAAGCAGATAGTAGAGAAGAAAATATGAAGGTAATCACATGAGACGGCAGCTTGTATATCTGTATGATATGTGCAGATTCGACATTTCATTCCTAGTATCCTCCAAATCATTTGAAACCCTAAAGTTTCTATCACACAACAACAACAATAAAGTTGGATTTTTGTATAAAACTTTCCAGTTCATTTCATCTTCCAAGAGATCAAACAATTCATAGACTCATTTGCCTTTTGCAGTGTTTTCAGTATCTAATATCAGGATTGCACAAAATGTTTCTTGCAGAGAGGCCACTGATTGATCTCTTGTTCTCCCCACGTTTTTTTGTTATAGTATACTAATACAGCTGACTTAAGGAATTCCACTGCTGTGGAAGTCTGCCAGGGATTTTTGCTTGGAAAGTATGCTGTCATTCAAATCAAAATAGGAGATTTTTTTAATCACAAGATCAAGATGACTGTCCAAAGCGAATTCGCTCCCAAAACTTCTTTTTCCAAGCATAATAAATGCAGGCATAATAACACAGGGTGTTTTTTTCTGTCCCTTAGTTCTTCCTGGATTGTTAAGTTATTTCAATCATGACGTTACAGTTGTTCTTGACAGAATGAAAGCAAACCACATGAGGTTCATCAGCTAGCTACAAGAACTTATCCACCTGCACAGAATGCACAGACAGAAAGCAGCTGAAAGACGTTTTGAAAATGTGTAGGTGTTTAATGTAAGTTAGGGCTTTCTCCCAGGGTGACTCTGTCAGGGACTGCCTATCCACACTGCAAACTTCAAACCTACACAGTGGCAGTCAGTCTAGTAGTGACCAAAGCTAGCATGTGCTTTGTGAGATCTGAAAGAACATCTTTCGCAGGCAGTGTCCTAGGTTCTTGTGTGTATTGATTATGTGTAGTTAAGTTGGAGGCAGTGTAATTCAGACGACACAGCAGTCATTGTATTAGGTTCTTTCCACAGGGCAAGGATGTACTGTGATGTCTCTACCAGTTAGTTTGTTCACTATTGGTGTGTCCAGGCAGGAAGAGTCAGTCACTGCATGTCACGTGGAGCACTGTTTCAGTGCACCTGTCTTGACTGCTTGTGACATGAGGAGGGAGGGCATTGGACTGGACCTGGCCAAAATGAAGAGAGGTTTGGGATGGACATTTTGGGAAAAGTAGGTTGGATTCTCATGAAACAACTGAAGTCGATATTCTCTGTACATAAGATTATCCCCACGCACTAGTCAGACCTGGAATTGTGATTATTTGTGTTATGACCAGTTTCTCCACTCCTGCATTCTCCACATCCACGAACGACACTGGTGAAGCTGAAGAAGACTTTCTTCATGCTCCTTCAAAGGCTTGTTTGGATATATATATCAGCACTTTGCCAGCTAGTAGATTTGAACAGGGGTTTGTCATCTATTACTGGATAAATCCAGTCTGAAAACGCGGAATACTTAACTTCAGTGGCATTAGATAGATGGCTTTTGCATTCTGTTAGTCTGAACTGTGCCTTTCTATGCACACAGCAGGCAAACTTTGGGTGCTCAGCTGTGAATTTGTTTTCTGTGCTTTCATTTTGTTTTTTGTTGTTGTTGATTTTTTGTTTTTTTCCTCAGTGATGTTTGTGTTCATAGACTTATTCTGCCAGCATATGCATCTTTAATTCAGGAATCAATTGCTCAGCAAGTGTTGTGTGCCGTAGCTGTTTCTCATGTTTCTACTTTTCAATGCACTTTGTTGTTTTGTCTGTTGGCACTTGTAGATCTGTCTGTGTAAAGTCATCAAGTCAACCTTGGTTTTGGCCACCGAAATTGTATGAACGACGTCATATGAAAACACGCTTGGTGTTTACACCTGGCTGTTCACTTTTCCTGTTTTATCAAATTTATTGACAAACTTGTTGTTTTGCTTCATGCAGTCTGAATTTTGTTGGTTTTAGTTGTTTGGGATTTTTTTCAAAACATGTTGCAATGTCTTAGCAATAATAGTTAAGGTGTTTCTTTTTGTCTTTCTTTCTTTTTCTTTTTTTATATTAGGATTTATTTCTTGTTATCTTTTATTGCAGTAAACTTGGTAACAACATTTTGATTTGTTTCCGGAATGCCTGGAAATGTGATACATTGCGTCTGTGTTATTATCAAGGTCTATATGCATAAGACATTCATCAGTGTTTTTTGTTCAGTTCATACTTGATGTATGCTGTTCCTTTTATACATGAATTGTGTGTTTTCTGCATGCTTTTGATTATCGTTTCATACTGATTGATTACATTGTCAAATGTCATTAATGTGTTGTTACTTCATCGGCAGTTTTGTAATCTGGTCTGTTCTTGTCATCATCTTTTATTGTATGTTTTGGAAAGTTGGTGGGTTTTTTTTTTTCCAAAACTTTATAATTGGTTTGTAGTAGTTAGCTAGTTTCTTCACTATCACTATCCTTTAATAGGATTAAAATCTCATTGATACACAGTTAGCATTTAAAGAAAGGGAACTATAATGAGAAAAGAAAGAGAAATGTGGTGGTGGATATCAAGAGAAAGGCATTATCAACATTTTGAATTATTTCAATGTCAGGGGAACGGGGATTTTTACATGAATGGGGGTGGTTTCTTTGAAAAATGGGGCATAATCAAGATCTTGGAAAATTTCAAAAACAAAGGTATGAAAAACTAAGAGTGTTAGGTTAAGCAACTCTAGGCCTATTTCTGCTGTTTGTAAACCATAGCTCCTTTCCTGTGCTTTATTTTGTTGGGGGGTGGGGAGGGGGGTGGGGAGGGGGGCGGGGAGGAATGGGCTTCTGAAATAAGGCTTTACTTAAAGTTGACCCCTTAACTCAGTCTACATGTTTATTCAAATAGGATAAGACCAGGTATGATGGGAAGGCACAGAGAGAAAGAGAGAGAGAGAGAGAAGTACTCTGCTTTTGTACAATTACTATGGAAATTACAACCTCGTGGAAGTCCAAAATAGCATCACAAAGTAAAAAATACTTTCCTTGAGTTGCGGTAGGGGACGGGATAGCTCAGTGGTCGGAGCACTCGCTTTCCCCCAGCCAAGTTAAGCAGCGTCGAGCGTGGTTACCAGTTGGATGGGTGACCGTTTGCACGACTTGGCTTCAGTACAGTTCCCCCCAGTTCACCTAGCTGTAAATGGGTACCTGCCCTCTTTAGGGTCAGGGAAGGTAAAGCAGCGAGGGAGAGGAGATGGGCGCTGCCCTCAATATGCTGGCCCTAGAGAAGTGAAGTCTCTGACGCCTCGCTCCCCTACGACCTTATAGGTTATGGGACTCCTTTACCTTCACCTTTTTTTTTGAGTTGCGGTGCATGGATGTTTAACCTACCTGACCGACTTTTGGTTTCATTCCATGCTTTTTGGAGACCGGAAGTTTTGCTGCTTTGTGGAATGTAGCTTTGTGACTGTTCAATGTGTGAAATTTCACATCATGTTTTGAGTCAGCATATTTTTGAAGCGTTTATTTTTGTTTTGGCTTTCATTATTTCAGCATGTGTTTCCATTTGTTTCTGTTGCACAAACTGAGTACCCAAGATATGACAGAAGTGTTTCAAGAAGTGTTGAGGCTTTTTTTTAATCTAAAAAATTCTTTATGTCCCATTTCTGTTGGCATTTTGTCAGGCTGCTCAAGTTTTGCTTTGTTCTTGAATTCAGTTGTTAGCAATCATAATCACATAAAAATACTACGAAGTGCATCAGCTCCATTCATTTTTGAGTCATGTGAACAAAAAGTATGGGTTTTGATCTATTTATTCAAAATATATTCTAACATGTGTATGTGTGTGTGTTAAAACTTTAACACTGCAGTGTTCTCAGGAACAAATATCCAAAGTTGAGGTTTGCAGGACTATGAATGTGAATGCTGCCGTTCCTTATTCATTCATTACAACCATTATGTAGAATTCTGAAAGATGTTGGAAGGTATAAACCATATCATAGGCGATAATGTTGGGGTGGGGAGGGGAATACTGTGATTGTGGGCTTTTGTAGCTTTTTTTTTTTTAAACAGAAGTTTCTGTTTTGTTAGCCCTTCATTTCTTTGTAAATAGTTGCTATCACATATCCAGAGCAACGTATCATGCGTTCTTCCAAACTTTATGATCTCTTCTTCCAAAACGGTGAACACTTTTTTACAAGAAGATTCTCTGGTTATTCAAAGAATTGTTTCTTTCGTTGTATTTTTTAAAAAAAGAAAGAAAGAAGGGGGAGGAAAGAGAATCTCTCCAAAGCCTTACTCACATCTTTAATTGCATACTTGAAATGTTATATTTAATCATTTTTCCAATCTCTCAGATTCATTTTTGTTCCCAAATTTCCAAATGTTATAGACAAAACATGTTCTCAGAACATAAACTGTGAAAATAGTCATATAAGAGTTTATCTAAAATGCTGAATATAGAAAGGGGGATAATGACAATATCATTTGAAGCCCCTTTCACTTGTCTTGATAATGTATGTTTTAATTTTTTTCCCTTACGTTTTTGGATTATGTATGCGTTTTTGTTTTTGCTAATTATTACAAAGCATGGCAACCCTTTCTTGCTCTGGGTTTGGTTGTTTTTTTTTAACAAAATGTACAGTTTTGTGTCAACATTCTGGACTTAATGTGAATGAAGCAGCTGTGGGCAGTTTTAATCTACCTTGTTCGCTGTTCTGCAATGTATTTAAAGCATCACATTATTGGTATGCTCTTGACTACATGTTCTATAACTCCTACAATGTGTGCACAAGGGTTAAAAGAAAGATGCACACTGTGTATGTCGGTGAAGCAGGCATTTTGAGAGAAAAAAATTCTTCGGAGATTATGTACATAAAATCAGAGTTAATATAAGACTACAAAGCTGTAAAATGAGATTCAGGATATTCCCTTTTGGATGTGCAGTTTAGTTTTTCAACGTAATCTTTGCATTTGAGAAATTGCACACAGATGTTGCCCTCCTTATAAATATAAAGGTAAGTCAGTGTATCAGTGTGGATAGTTTCTTCTTATTTTAGTTCTTCAGAACAGATTCCTCTGCCAACTCCAAGATGGCTGACTGTTGTTGTCAGTTGCCCTGTAGGGATGCTGGTGGCACTTTCAGAAGACAATGTGTGTTTGAAGTTTTTCTCATGTCTGTCACTGAGACCAAGTTCTCTCCATCACCAGTAGTACCTGTCTGTCTGGCTGATTCTTTGCCATGGTTTTGGGTTGGGTTTGTTTTTTTGTCAAGATATTTCCACTGTTCCGATGATTAAGCACTTTGATTAGTAGTGTATTTTTGCACTTAGATTATGTGAGTTACTTTTTTTTCACTGTTTAAGCCTTATTTTAATTGTATTTGTGATGTATTGCATGCATGTATTACCAAGCCTTTCTTGGCTATACCATATTTTTAGTGAAATACTCATGCACATGTTATATGTATGTTGATGGATGCACAATAATATAAATGCTTTAGGGTAATATCAATATTGGAGGAGGGGTGTTGGGGTGGTGGCTGGGGGTGGGATGTCTGTGTGAGAAGCAAAGTAACTTAAAACCAGAAGCATGCCTGCAATTTTGTTGTTGTTGTTGTTAGTCTGTTTTAAGCCGTCATAAGTGGATCGGTGGTCTAGAGGTAACGCGCCTGTCTAGAAAGCGAAAAGTCCGGGTTCGTATCCCGTCTGGGCCCGAAACTTTTCCCCCATCCATTAGACCATGAGTGGTGGTCTGGGCGCTAGTCTTTCGGATGAGACGATAAACCGAGGTCCCGTGTGTTACAGAAAATTATGCAGCGCACGAAAAAGAACCCACGGCAACAAGAGAGTTGTCCCTGGCAAAATTCTTAGAAAAAAGCCACTCTGATAGGGAAAGAAATACAGTTGCAGACCAAAACAAAAAAAAACAAAAAAATGGGTGGCGCTGCTCTTGTGGCGACGTGCTCTCCCCGGGGAGAGCAGCCCGAATTTCACGCAGAGAAATCTCGTGACTTAAAGTGGTATAAATAAAATAAATAAATAAATATTGGCATGCTCCAGTGATTAAGTGAGTTTTTTGGGGTTCAAAGATCTCTTCTCTTGGGTCTGTATGGAAGGGTTTGGGATTTCTCTCTCTCTCTCTCTCTCTCTCTCTCTCTCTCTCTCTCTCTCACTCTCTCTCTCTCTCTCGTTTTTGGATGTGGTATCAGCCCAGACACTGTCCTTATTGTTGGCTTGGCTGTGACAAACAATTGTCACCGTCAGTTGTTGTTTTTTTTCAATCAGTATAATTTTTGTTGGTCACATTTTCCTCAGGCTCGGTGAACAGTGCTCATATTCTGGTTTATCAGGAGTTGTTTGGGTTTAAACATTTGTATGATGATGGTAGATACATGAGGCAGTTCATTTCCATCAAGAATGGCATTATCCAGGTCATAAGAAAGAACACTGCCCCCCCACCCCCTTCCCAACTTTGGGCCCCATACTAACCCCATAGGAGATGATTTTCATCCTGATTAAAAAACCTGTGGTGTCTGCTTGTGACACGAAAATATGATGTTCCATGTGCTGTGGTGATCCGTATCATGCTGTGGTTGTCTCACAGCACACGCCAGATCTAGACTGAAGCTGTCATCTCTGTATAACCTTCTCCACGTTATTGCTGGAACGATTGTTGCTGTGTCTACTACACCACAAATGATGCACTTTGTTTGTTACACACAGTTTTTCGTTCTTTTCTGTCCATGTGAATAGAGTACTTGTGACCTTTTTTTTTTCTTTCTTAAACCCCTGTTCCATATGCTGATGATGATGAGGGTCCACAAATCACCATTTGTCAAGGGCAAGTTTTCTCCCCAGTGAAAACAGTGCACATGGTTGTTTTTTTTGTAAGAAGTGTTCTGTGCACAGTTGTTCTCACCAGTGTCAACCTGTTAGCTGCGCCGAAAGTTTACCCCCCCACCCCCCCCCCTTTTTTTTTGTTGTTTTTTTCTTTCTCTCTTTTTGTTTTTTGGTTGTAGAATGTTTTTGTGGGGGTTTTTTTGAAAGTCAAATTTCAGAGTAGTAGAATACTTAGACATTTTTGTATATAACAGAAATTGAAGGAGAGAATGAGGTGCTCATGTGCAGTCCAAGTGTAGCCATCACTTTGAACAAGTACTATCAGCATGCTAGTTTTTGTGTGTGTGTGTGTCGATGCATCTTTAGTTGGTGGTATTTCATTTACTGCTGTATAACAGAGCCGCGTTCAAACTGTCTGTGTCACCATTTAAGTCATCAGCACCATTTGTTCTCTTGAATCGTCATTTGTGATGGTAATGTAAAACAATAAAGGGGATATACAAGAATTGACCCAAAGCATCAGGGGTGAGTGGGAAGAAGAGGGCATTGTGTACAACCACCGCCAAGGAAAACATATCAGAGTGCATGTAAGGGAGGTTTATATAAATCATATGAAGTCTTCATGGCATGTCAAAGCGCTTTGTATCAGAAGTCTTCTTTTCTTTAAGCCAAGGAACAAGAGGTTTTTGTGTCGTTATTATATTATCGTTATTAATAGGTAACAGGGGAAAACAGCAGCTCGCAGTCAATGTGTCACACATCTTTTTATCAGTCATATTGTAGTGTTAGGAAACCAGATACTCTTGAAAGGCAGAAAAAGTTTGCGTTAGATTTGAATGGTGGGGCAAGTTGGGACGACAGGACAAGAGTAAGAGACTCTTAGGTAACTGCTCGAGCAGTCATCATTTCTGTGCATAATGTATGTTGTTTCTCCACAACACTAGGACATTACTGGAGACTGGATGTAGTATACCCACACTTTTCCATGCGATGGATTTTGATTCTCATTCCATGTATTGTCGATCCTGCCCATTATATTTGCACTGATAGTGATTTACTCAAAAGATTTAGGCTAATGAAATTGATATGTATTTATGACTACATTTTTTGGGGGGGGTCATGGTAACTGGTTGTGTGTGTGCGCGCGTGTGTGCATGCATGCATGCGTGTGTGTGTGAAAATGAATGCTTATAATCGTTTGCATTCATCAATCTCAGCTACTGGATTATAACTGAATCCCCCCATAATGGCTTTTTGTCTTACATCCTATGCTTTCTCTTCACAGGCATAGAAATGACAGTTTCTAAATGCTGAATGTTCTGAACAGCAGAAGTTGGGTGGGTTTTTTTCCATTTTGTTTTTCATCCTGCAGATGACATCATTGCTATGTGTAATTGTACACACCCCAACATAGAGACAGTACAGTTTCTTGTTTTAGTACCTCCATTGCAGATGTACATTTACATATTTGCTACCGGTTTTATTTTGAAATTTACAGCAATATTACAAACCAAAATTTAACAAGTCATCTGTAAATATAGACTGTGATATATTTGGACAGTTTTTTTTGTTTTTTTTAAAATGGATACTGGGATGAAACGGCATTATGATTGTGCCATTTCTATGGTTATAGTCTTTAAGAGTGTCCTTTTTTTTCTTTTTTTTTTAGTTTTAGAATTTGAATTAGAATGCGAGTAATGATTTATTTTTCAACCAATAGAGCTTCAGAAGAAAATTGGAGATTTACCAGAGACTTTAATCGCTCTGTTTGAATTGTGAGACTAAGTACAGGTTATTGTATTCGATTTTACTTGTAAGTAAGTACAGGGCATTGAATGTGACTCACTTGTAGTTTTGGTTTTTTTGGTATGTTTATGTCTTTTCCATTTTTCTTTGTACATGTTGATGTGGCAGGCTAATCGGGTGTCTTGTAGTTTTAACTTATTTATCAGCAACTTGGATTTGTTTCTTAATGCTCAGTTGATTCATGAGTAAACACATGCAATCATATTCAAAACTAAAGTGTGCGTTTTTATTTGTGTTCTACAGTCTGGTAGATAATTGCAGTCTGATAGATAATTGCAGTCTGGTGGATAATTGCAATCTGGTGGAAAAACCGTCTTTCTGGTTTCATCGGTGTGGTCTTTATGACGCTGACTCCTCACAAAAGGTGTGGTACCCATCACTGTTATCTAAGGTTATTTGAGGGATTCGTTCAAGCTATACGGATCTACAGTTGCAACGAGACTGGCATTCATGAAGGATCTGTGCCCCAGACACACGTGAATAATATCTGCTGCAAAAATACTAGATCATTACCCATTCATACCACGCTTGACTTCCATCGAGTATACTTTAAAAAAAGTGGCTGTTTTATTTATCACTTATGGTCAAAGCATATTTTTATGCAACCTGTAACAAAGTAAACATGGCCGAAAGGTTATTCATTCGTTAACAAGCAATATATAATAAAAGCAGGAAGCAAATCATATTGACACTTCAATACATACAAAATATCTTCAATTGATCAAAGAAGACATTTGCAGCAACACGCACCCATTTTGTGAACACGTACATGTACGAGTATGAGCGAGAGCACACACACACACACACACACACACACGCACACACACGTTTTGTCAGGCATCACTTAATTTGGACAGACATAAAACTGAAGACTACTACGACTCCACACACACTCACGCACGCACGCGCGCTCACACACACACACACACACACACGAGTCCTTCGGATGAGACTATAAACCGAGGCCCCGTGTTCGAACGCATGCAGAACATCTTGCACACACGTTAAATCCTGTTCCGCTTTTCGGAAGAGTAGGCCATTGTGTGCCGGTGGAAACAGATGACAAAATTTACAAAACTGCATACACACGGGGGCTGGATGTAAAAAAGCACATGAGTGCTTATTCCATTATCCTCGATATAAAAGAATAAATAAATAACTAACACACACACACTTTCATATTTTAAGCCTATGATAACTAGATAGAGGCAATGTTTGGAGTTGACGTATGTGGGGATTGCTTTTCTCTGTATCTTCCAAACAAAAGATTCCCAAAAGAAAATCAAAAGGGTGTTGGGGAGAAGAAGCTAGAGAAAACAATGTAGGGCAAAGGCCTATATATCCCCACCCCCACCCAAACCAACAAAAATGGGACATGCTTCTGGCATGGAAGTACATTATATTCACTTTCGTGTTTAAAAATGAAAACAACATATACTATTTATAAGATTACTTCGGGGGGAAAAAACCGAGAAAATTTCTTACTTAACATTTTTTTATTTTATATAAAAAGGCTGGAAAACTTTATTCTAACACACACACACATACACACACACACTAATATTTAAAAAAAAGACCCAACAAAACCCACACATTAACAGTAACACATTCAAAAATCATTTACACAGAATCCATGCATCTTTACGTGCATAATAATAATAATAATGATATACACAATCACGTCATTGGCATTGATGACGTTTTCTGACCTAACATTCAGTCCTTTTAGTCTGAGTAATGAAATAATCATTCAACAAGGACAATGGTAATCGACATCATTTCAACTACAACAACAACAGCAATAAGCAGACAACTGAATTCATCACAAAAGCATGGTTGCAGTACCACAGTTAAAAAGTTAGCACATACGTTCAATCAAATAGTAAACCAACGACGCTATAGCCGAGTGGTTAAGACCGTTAAACTTCAATCCCATGGATCCTGGGTTCGAATCTCGCCGGCGTTTGATGATTTACGGGTAGGGGGTGTTACGATACCTCGGGCCAACTTCAAGTGCAGACCTGCCAGTGTCTCGTAATTCCCTTCCTGTGGATACACATGCAGATCAAATATGCACGTTAAAGATCCCATAATTCACGTCAGCGTACGGTGGGTTTACAGGAACACCGACATACCCAGTATGCATCTCCCAAGTCGGAGTGCGGCTACCTTCATGGTGGGTAAATACGTCGCATAGTATGCCAAATCTCACAAGTGGTGACCATCGGAGCTCTAGCCGAGGAACGAACGAAGCAACAACAACAACAAGTAAACTATAGCACTATGGACTATGGCTTAAAGCAGTTCATTGGGCTAGGCTGCTATAATATACGCTATATATCACAAACAAGATCAAGCACAACAGACAATCTGCACTCTAAGAACCAAACAGACTGTTTCAGTGACTGAAGTCTGCCTGTCCTGGGGCATTTGGCACAGTTTCTTGTAGAGTCTAGCTTATGCTAAAGGAGTACAACACTATCTAGAGGGACGAATTATATATATATATATATATACAATAGTTATGTATGTACACAAAAAAAGGATCACGATTATTCACTCTTTCAATCACGCATCTACTCTGGCACTGTACACACACACACACACACACACACACATACGCACACACACACGCGCGCGTGCGCGCATACATACATATGAATACAAACCTGAAAGTGCTCATGTAAAAGTGTTTGTGGAAATGTTCAAAACATTTTAACCCAGCTCTTCCATTTATATTGTCATTTGAAGTATTAGACATAAAGCTATCTTTAAAAAATCTTGGAAATACTCTGGTGGGGGTGGGGGGGGGGTGATCGTTTCCACCACTAAATGAGCAGAGGCAGGATGGGATGATGGCAGATCAGAGGAGGACATAACTGATCAGCATGGCTTCCCTATCCCTAACTGCAACAACTTTTAGCCATCAAAACATCGGGCAGTGCGGTACTATGGACTTTGGAATAGAAGGTCCTGTCTGCTTCTACAACCTCAGGAATTGGTCCTGTCTGTTTCTGCAACCTCAGAAGTTGGTCTTGTGTGTTTCTGCAACCTCAGAAGTTGGTCCTGTCTGTTTCTGCAACCTCAGAAGTTGGTCCTGTCTGTTTCTGCAACCTCAGAAGTTGGTCCTGTCTGTTTCTGCAACCTCAGAAGTTGGTCCTGTCTGTTTCTGCAACCTCAGAAGTTGGTCCTGTCTGTTTCTGCAACCTCATGACTTGGTCTTGTCTGTTTCTGCAATCTCAGAAGTTGCCAGGAAAAGGAAGTTAGAGTTTCTTCTTCCTACTCTCTTTTTCTTTCAAGCTCCGCTTCCTATTATGCAGCCAATACTTATCCATTCGTCTTTTTTTTCCCCTACAATAATATTTGAGGCTCCTCTATCAAAGATAAGGATATGGTTGCACTTACTATGGCAGTAGAGAACTTGGGGGAGGGGGGATTCAAAATCTTCTCTTTTGCACCTGATTTTAGGCAGGTATATTAACGTTGACTATGTGCTTTGTGGGAAGTGGCTGGGTGGGTGGGTGAGTGAGTGAGTGAGTGAGTGGCTATTTGGAATTAAAAGCCTGCACACACCAAAAGAAAAAAGTGAGGATTAGTATCACAGATGAGCTTTACTTCTGACCGGTGCCAAAGGAATGGTTTTGTGGCATCAATCTTGCAATCATTTAGAGAGCTGACTAGATGTCCATGATTTCAATCCCACCCCCCACCCCCAAAAGATTTATTTTTTCATGGCACATTTCACAAACGTTCGGATGGTGGCCTGGGTGCCAGCTGTTGTAGGGGTGAAAATAATAAACTAGAGGACCGTTAACACATCCATTTTGTGCGGATAAGAGAGCCATGAGATTGACTGTTGTCCTTGACGAACTATTTCTGTGAAGAGGGTGTGTTTTTTTTTTGTAAACCTTATTCTATTTCTAAAAAAAACACACCCAACCTCTTCTTACTAAATAAATGAAAATATGCAAATGTGGACCGGGGGGTGGAGGGGGGGGGGGGGGGGTTATAAGTGGCACTCTACGTATGCTCTGTTTTTAAGAACACCAGCCTAAACTTCACATTTCTGTGCACCGAACTCATAAAACTTTGCACCTACGCTAAAACATGAACAGGTTTAATATCTGTATCTTTCAAAACAGACCAAAGTATTTAACTTCAAGCCAGTCGAAAGTCTTACACTTTTATCCTTTCGAAATAGAAACAAATTTTAATCCCTTCATGTAGCGTTTTGAAAGCGTACTTTCCAGCTCTTCCAGATAGGTGTCTTCACAGCATACAGACTGTGACGCCTCCTATGAGAGGCTTACTGGCCTACTGGCAGAACATCTTAGCACACGTTAAATCCTGTTCCGCTTTTCGTAAGAGTAGGCCATTGTGTGCCGGTGGGAACAGATGACAAAATTGACAAAACTGCATGCACACGGGGACTGGATGTAAAAAAAAAGCACACAAGCGCTTATTCCATTATCCTCGATATAAAAGAATAAAATAAAACTTATTCAGTATATCGTGCACATCAGAATACAGTGATCTTTCTTTCTTTTTTTTTTCTTAACCCGCCTATCTCAAAAACAAATGTAAACATTATTCTTTCACAGAGGGAAGGGTGGCAGGTTCTTTATGAGGCACAGCTCCCGATAAGCTGCTTCTCCTCCTGGCCTCATTCAGAATGTCCGGCAAGCTTCCTGATCTTTGCCGTCGGCCAGACATCTCCATCGACTGTTTGCGCAGCTTCTTACGCATTAACTTCCGGCGGAAGAGCTTCTCTCCGTCGATGAGCTCCCTGCGAGACATGGAAAGGTGTTCCTGGTCAACTGTCTGTAGTTTTTTGTTGAAAATAGACTTTTTCTTAAATAATACAATTTTTAAAAAGCCAGAATAATTTAAAGAGGGTACTCTGTGTATGTGTGTGTGTGTGTGTGTGTGTGTGTGAGAGAGAGAGAGAGAGAGAGAGAGAGAGGAAGAGAGAGAGAAAAAAAATCAAAAGGAAGCCCCAAACGGTGGAACATTTCTTATGTGATATCAATTACCTCAGAAAACTATGCAGATGCCGTACCTGTATGTCCACGTTGCACGAGTACTTCAGTTTATCCGAACGTGGGTCGATCGATGTCAAGAAGTAAACTAATACACACCTGCCTAGAAAATGAAAACTGCGGGTTCGATTCCCGTATGTGTCCATGCTGTACCCTATTCACTAATTTTATTAATGCAGAGACAGAAGTGGAGGAAAACAAGGGCAGGTAACCACTTACAACTTCCCAATCATTTTGAACATGATTTATCAAAAAGATTCAAATTTTAAAAAAACCTCCACGAAATGAAATCTTTCAAGGACAGCATGTTAGGCTTTTTTTTTCTTTCTCTTCTTTTTATTTTCATTTTTTATAGTAAGCACCATGCCTTTAGCCAATCCTGATACGAGTTTCGGCTCCTGGATGAGCCTCTGTCAGAGGTCCCGGCTGTAATTGAAGCTTTACCCTCTGCAGTACTTACAACCAGACACTTTTCAGAATCTAGACGTGTCAATCGCATTCACAAGAATACTCGATATCCCTGTGGCCTTTTTAAGCTGCCATCGAAAGTTGATGATTAAAAAGAGAAAGAAAAAATATGCTTAACATACAAGCAGCACCAAAATAAAACATATATTGGAGACTTTGAGTGGTAGTCTGGATGTTTTGGATGAGACGATAAACTGAGATTCCATCGGCGACAAAAAAAAAAAAGTCCCTGACTAAATGCTTGATTTGTTTGAATCCACTCTGATTGGGAAACAAATACACAGGCAGGCAGGAGTTTGAATTTTTAAAATGGGCGACCGGCACTTGGCGACACGCTCTTTTTGGAGAGAACAGACGAAATTTGACACAGAGAAATGTGCTGGGACTAAACGTTGTATACAATGATGGGTAGACCGGCACAAACACATAGATCTATCTCTACGTTATCACTCAACACCCTGTAGTGTGCTCATGCTCTGAGTCGTCATAGCTGCCACGTTTGCTGATCTGTTTATGTTATCTGCTTACATTATTATTATTATCATAATTATTATTATATTATTATTACTATTATTTCATTCAGTCATTTATCTATTTTTGCCTGAGGCATTGAACAGAACAAAGAAGGTAAGACAAATACTGACAGTTGTTAACTTCCTCTTTTGTTTTCTTCTCTTCCCCTTGTCTGTCTGTCTGCCTGCCTGTCTGTCTGCCTGCCTGTTTGTCTGTCTGTCTGTCTGTCTCTCCTTTAGAACACAATGCCCCAGCTGCCCTTTTGCTGCTTCCCCCACCCCACCCCATCATACCCCACCCCTCACCCCAATCCCAGCCGGCCTGGATGCAAAACCAAATACAGAACATTTCCTGTAACGTCAATTGCTGGCTGGATTCGAGTGAACACCTTCTACCCACTCAAACTAAAAAGAAAAAAAAATGTAATATGGTGCAAACTAGTTCATCTTGTTCACTATACATTGGACAAAGCAACAACGACAAAAATCAACGACAGCAACCACCCCCAAAAAATCCCCAACAAAACAAACCAGAAATAACAGCAACAAAAAAACCAACCAACCCACAAGCAGTGACTTACCACAATTCATCATTTCGTCAAGCATCCTTTTAGACAGTGCGCACACACCAAGGTCAAAAAGAGGAAAAAGGAGATATTAGTATCATGGTTAGTCAGGTTAATGAACTACTTTGCCAGACATTTTCACAGCAAAAGCTACTATCCTATAACAACAACATAGAATGAGTGGGTTAGTTTTAAAAAAATCAGTTTGTAAAGCACACAGCATTCTCTGCATGTACACTACACACGGATAAGTAAGCCTATAGTATCCACACTGACAAGTATTAGAATATAACAAGCAACGTGCATTATTTTCTTTACCTACGGTTGTGTTCACCTACACAGGACAAGATTGTTCTTTTATCATTCCTCGGTTAGAGCTCTCGAGGTTCGCTGGTGATGAGATTTTTTTTATGTATGCGACCGTTTTTGCCTACTGGAAAGGTTGTCACATTCCAATTTTAGACATGCATGCTGGGTATGTTCGTGTTTCCGTAACCTGGCATGAACTACGGGATCTTTAACGTGCATATTTAATCTTCTGCATGTGTATATACACGAAGGGAATTAAGGCACTGGCAGGTCTGCACTTGAAGCTGAACTGGGATCTAGCCGGGAGATAAAAAAAAAAAAAAAAACCCCAACCTCACCCTTAATTCACCAGACGCCGGCGAGATTCAAACCCATGACTTCATGGACCCATGGGATTGAAGTCCATCAGTCTTAACCACTCGGCTATTGATCTAGCGTCTGTCGGACTAGTTATAAAAAAGAAGGAAAATATAAATAGTCTGAAATAGTTTTTATTTGAGCATTATCCCAGGGGGGGTTGTAAACTAAAGAATTACACCCCCCCCCCCCCCCAAAAAAAAAAAAAAAAAAAAAAATATGGCGGAAGTTTGAGCAGATCTAACTGTGATGCTCTTCTTAGACATACACGTATTAATACCAGCAACAAATAACCCACCAAACAAAAGTAGGAATCTTATAGATAAAAACTTCTGTGTCTGTCCATGGCCTACTGAATTAATTCTTAATAACTGAATCCACTGAACTACCGTTCAGAACTGTTTTAATACTGAGACAACAATACATAGGTGGCTAAAATCATCTACACACAACTAGAGGGCAACGCTACAAACCTTCATCTACCGAAAACAGCACACTAACACTCACACACACACACACACACCAGCAGCAGCCCCACACACATACGCATGCATGCACGCGCGTGCTTGTTTGTGCATTTTGTAAATCCAACTGAAAACACCATTGTTAATCAAACAAAATTTAAACAAAACTACCATTTTCCAAAATAATCACAGGCACACAGTGCAAGAAAGGGGGAGGGGGGGGGGGGGGGGGGGAGAGAGAGAAAAAAAAAGGATGATATATATGTATATATATATATTATATATATATATATATATATATATATATATATATATATATATATATTAGAGTGACTGGAATGACGTCACATGAGTGATGACGTACTTGAGATCTACGACGCCATCACTGTTCTTATCCAGTCTCTCCATGAGATCTTCCAGCTGGCCAACGGTCATGGGAACACTGGCACTCTGCACAATATCAACATCACAATAAAGAGATCGTAAACTATCTATCTATCTATCTATCTATCTATCTATCTATCTATCTATCTATCTATCTATCTATCTATCTATCTATCTATCTATCTATCTATCTCTCTCTCTCTCTCTCTCTCTCTCTCTCTCTCTCTCTCTTCTCTATATATTATATATATATATATATATATATATATTTATTGATAAAGGAAAAAAAACCTAGACTACTCACAATCCTTTGATAAAAAGAGACTTTATTCATATTTCCTACACAAACAAATTCTATTAGCAATCATTTTGATAAAAGAAAGATCCAATTACCATCCTTAGACGGAAAAAACCCCTATTCTTATAAACACATTCTGCTAACAATCTGAAAAAATACTCTTTTTACAACCCTTCGATAAAAAGATCTTTAAAAAAAAAATCATGTTATGCGTTCCTTACCTTAACATTCTGGGCGTCACCAAAGAATACAGTCTGTCCCACTTAACAAACCTGGAAATCACTGTGAAATTGTATGCACACAGGAACAAGAAATTTGCGTGTATTACTCTTTTTCAAGTACCTCGCCATACTGGCAACCAAACTCTGACTTCAGAGGATTGATTTTTTTAATCCTATAAAGGAGAGTCTATGCTACTATTGCTAAGAGCTTGACATGAGTGAAGACGATCACAACATAACATTTTAAAACATAATGGTATTTTGGCATAGGCCTTTGTACAGAGTTTACACAAAAGAGGACAGAAGAACTCAGTGGTCAGAGCACTCGCTTTCTTTCCCCAATGTAAGGTTTAATTAAGCAGCATCGAGCGAGATAACCAAGTGGATGGATGAACGTTTGCAAGCCTTGGCTTCAGTAGTACAGTTCCCCTAGTTCACCCAGCTGTAAATGGGTCCCTGCCCTCTTTAGGGTCAGGGAAGGTAAAACAGTGTGGTAGAGGAGATGGGCACCGCCCTCAATATGCTGGCCCCTAGAGAAGCTGAAGTCTCTGGTACCTACCTCACTCCGCTCCCCAAACGACCGGATAAGGTATGAGAGTATAGGTAGTTTAACCTTCACCGATAACGGATACAAGCTTTTGGCCTGAGCTACTACTACTAACAATCCTTTGATAATTTTTTTATTCTTTCTTTTATTTTTATTTTTATTTCGAGGATAATGGAATAAGCACGCATGCTGCTTCTTTTTACATCCAGTCCCCGTGTGTATGCAGTTCCGTAAATGTTGTCATCCGTTCCCACCGGCACACAATGGCCTACTCTTCCGAAAAGCGGAACGTGTTTTAACGTGCGCGCAAGATGTTCCTGCGTGCGTTCGCACACGGGACCTAGCTCGGTTTATAGTCTCATCCGAAGGACTTTTGTAGGGGAAGAGGATTCAGCACTGACGTTTGTTCACTCCAAAGGAAAGGAATCCTCTTGAACGAGATTCGAACCCGGGTCAGCAGATCACGAGCGCATCCCTCTACTACCCACCAGGCTAAGAGGTGAGGAGGTGGCGGCTACTCACAATCAGCCCCTTGGCGAACTCCTCCCTGGTAACGGACATCTTGCGGTCAGCGTCAAATCGCTTGAACAGGTCGATCACACGGTACGCCTTCTCGCTCATGTACTCGTACAATGCCTGTACTGGGTCCTGCAATGATAGGTAAGGACAAAAAAAAACTAAAACAAACTTAGTTATTTTTATTTAGTTAGTCTTCATAGAATGATTAGCCAGTAGAGATGTAGATATTTTTTTCTCTCATTGGTTTGGTGGTGGTGGTGGTGGTGGTGGTGTTGGTGTTGGTGGTGATGGTAGAATGATTAGCCAGTAGAGATGTAGATATCATTTTCTCATTGGTGGTGGTGGTGGTGGTGGTGGTGATGGTGGTGGTAGTGGTGGTGGTGGTAGTAGTAGTAGTAGTAGTAGTAGTAGTAGTAGTAGTAGTAGTAGTAGTAGTAGTAGTAGTGGTAGTAGTAGTAGTACATGTAGCAGCAGCAGCAGCAGCAGTAGTCGTAGATGTGACAACATTAAATCACATAATTTCACATCATATTAAACTACATAACATAACATTGCATTACTTTACATCACATAGTATAACATTTACATCACATAATATAACATTAAGCAATATGACATTATATGACATTATATAACATCACACTACATGGTATTACATCACAGAATATTATATTACATTATATTACCTGACATCATGTAACATTACATTACATGACCTTGCATTAAAGGACGTTACATTCCATGACATTCCGTTACATAACATTGCATGGCATTACGTTAATTACATGACTTTACGTTACATTGCATGGCATCACATTACATTACATTACATGGCATTGCATTAGGTTGCATTACATTGCATTTCATCACATTGCGTTACATGACATGACATTACATTACGTTACATGACATTACATTGCATCATATTACGTTGCATGACATTACGTCACAGTATATTCCATTACATTACGTTACATGGCATTATGTTGCATTACATTAAACTGCATTACATTATATGACATTACATTACACGACACGACACGACATTGCATGACAGTACATGGCATGACATGACACTGCATTAAATTGCATTCTATGACACGGCATGACATTGCAATGCATTACATAATATGACATGGCACTACAAGCCCGGCAGCAGAACTGACCATGAAGGAAGAGATCTTGTCTCCCTCTTTGACTAGGGTCTTGCCCTTCTTGATGACCGGTCCTGTCTTGCAGAACAGCAGCCGGGTCTTCTTCGTCTCGTCCAGCAGAGTCTGGAACTCCTCCTCCACCACAATGTTCTGTGATAACCCGCAAGGTTAGTCTCCGTCATTACCATGCTGGGCCATTGTGGAGATGGTTAGATGACACCGCTGCCTGCGATGTTGGGTTATTATAGAGATGGTTAGTTGACACCATTTCGATGTTGGGTTATTGTGGAGATGGTTAGTTGACGTCATTACGATGTTGGGTTATTGTGGAGATGGTTAGTTGACACCCCTACGATGTTGGGTTTTTATAAAGATGGTTAGTTGACACCGCCACACTGTTGGGTTATTATAGGGAAGGTTAGTGTGCACCATTTCAATGCTGGGCCATTCATGAGATGGTTAGTTAACACCGCTTCGATATTATCGAGTCTACACCATTATGATGTTGGGCCATTGTGGAGATGGTTAGTTGACACCGCTACGATGCTGGGTTATTATAGAGATAGTTACCTCTACATCATTACCATGTTGGGCCATTGTGGAGATGGTTAGTGGACACTGCTACGATGTTGGGTTATTGTGGAGATGGTTAGTTGACACCGCTACGATGTTGGGTTATTGTGGAGATGGTTAGTTGATATTACAATGTTGGGTTATTATAGAGATGGTTAGTCTACACCATTACGATGTTGGGCTGTTGTGGGTATGGTTAGTTGACATCATTATGATGTTGGGTTATTGTGAAGATGGTTAGTTGACATCATTACGATGTTGGGTTATTTTGGAGATGGTTAAGTTGACACCGCCACACTGTTGGGTTATTATTGGGAAGGTTAGTCTACACCATTTCGATGCTGGGCCATTGGTGAGATGGTTAGTTAACACCGCTTCGCTATCATAGGGTCTACACTATTATGATGCTGGGCCATTGTGGAGATGGTTAGTTGACACCGCTACGATGCTGGGTTATTTTAGAGATGGTTAGTTTACACTGCTACAATGCTGGGTTATTATAAAGATGGTTAGTTTACACTGCTACAATGCTGGGTTATTTTAAAGATGGTTAGTTTACACTGCTACTATGTTGGGTTATTATAGAGATGGTTAGTCTACACCATTGCGATGTTAGGCCATTGTGAAGAAGGTAGTCTGCACCATTACGATGTTGGGTTGTTAAAGAGATGGTTAGTAATGGTAATTATTTATGCCTTTAGCGCCTGGGCTTTATCGCAGTTCTTGGTTAAATCATTGACGCTGGGGGCAACAGCAAAGTGAGAGGCTGTAGTATGATCAGTGGCTTTCCCACTCATGGAATTCCATTTTACAGCTTAGTTTTTAGACTCTTGACTCTCTGACTAGGAGGCTTGACTTGCACAGTCATTTGCTGCAGCTCTGGGGGTTGGTTGGCCTTTGGAGAACATCTCCACCGCTGATTGTCTGTCCGTATGCCCTCTTGGCCAAGAGAGTGGGGGTGTGCTGTGGGCAAGGCACCTCCACTATAATCAAATTTCTGCCCAGTTTCCAAAACAGCAGCTGCCTCCTCAGTCTACACCATTACGATCTCTATAATAACTCAACATCATCCGTCACTTATTTGGAATCTGAAGGATCGGTGACCGACGATGTTGGGTTATTATAGAGATGGTTAGTTGACACTGCTACGATGTTGGGTTATTATGGAGATGGTTAGTTGACACTGCTACGATGTTGGGTTATTATAGAGATGGTTAGTTGACACTGCTACGATGTTGGGTTATTATAGAGATGGTTAGTTCACACCATTACCATGTTGTACTATAGGGGAGGGTTCCTTTAGGTCATTTCAATGTTATGCTATAAGTGAAAAGGTTAGTTTGCGCCACTACGATATTCTGTTATAATGCAAACTAAAATATTGTGCCACTGTGACAGGAGGTTAGTTAGCACAATTTCGACGACAGTGGCATCGATACTAATGACTTCTTTCTACTAACACTCTTTAGACACGTGGGTAAGTAAATGATGCATGTACAGAGGGAGACCAATGATGCTTAAGTACAGAAAGGACAAGAAGAAGAATAGGAAAAAGACAAAAAAATGCTGGGTATAATTCCTTTGAAATGACTGTGATTGGACTGAGGCAAGAAATTTGCTATAGTAAGGATCTTCGAACAAGCAACACCAGAGCTTCATGATTGAAGAGATAGTAGGTGACATCATATAGAACATTTTATTAGCAACAGGAATCAGTATGAATACAACAATAAATCAGGAACAAGAAAGAGCAGCAACAAGAACAAAAATCAGCAGGATATTAATATATAAACATAACTTTTTGTCTGTCTGGCTATCTGTCTCTCTGTTAATCTGTCTGTCTCTGTCTGTCTGTCTGTCTGTCTGTCTGTCTCTGTCCCTCTGTCTGTCTGTCGCTACCTCTCTGTCTCTGTCTCTGTCTCCTCTCTCTCTCTCTCTCTCTCTCTCTCTCTCTCTCTCTCGTTCACCCACATTACCAACCAGCCGCCATCACCACCTCTGTCTTTACAAGGGAGTCTATATATGAAGAACCGAACTCACACACACACACACACACATACAACACAACACAAAACTCTGGGCAGAGCAGAGAAGGGGTGATTGTCAGTCCAGAGAGATCCCCCGTGGGGATACTGGGGGCTGGGGTGGGGGAGGGGGCTGTCAGTATAGATAGCATCCCCACATTCTGGAAATTCTGTGCTAGAAATTTCCTCTTTTCTATCACTCTCTTTGTTTCTGCGTTGTTCCTTTTCTTCATGTCACCTTCTTTATTTTCTGTCTTCTTGGTCCATTCTCTTGCCTTTTCTTTCCCCAGAAAGACTTAAAAGATAACAATTCTCTCTCATGCCGAAGTCGGATGCGTTGGGCCTGATTTGTCAGGCGCTTAACGGCAGCGTGACGTTTTTTCGCTCATATAATAGACAACAATAGTTGCTGTCAGAGCATTCAACGAAGAAGAAGAAGAAGAAGAAGAAGAAGAAGAAGAAGAAGAAGAAGAAGAAGAACAAGAAGAAGAAGAACAAGAAGAAGAAGAAGAAAATAATAATTAGCAAACGAAGAAGAAGAAGTCAAAGAGAAAGAGAATATTCTACATAGACTCACTGACCGACATGTCCAGCTCACGAATGTTGGACTTCTCTGCCTTGCCAACGGCCTTGAGAATGACCGTGGCGACGTCAGGGGTCAAGGGATTGTTGCCCACCTGTGAACCACCGATGTAAAGGTTTGAGTAAAAAGTTGTGTGTATGCAGCAAATGGTGGGATTTAGGAGAAAAAACACACCAAAAAAGCAAGATTCAAAACTCGCAATCCCGAAGTCCCGAGGTCGATATGCAGCTACCTAAATGGTGAAGGGAAAAACAACGATCACATATGCAAAACTCTCAACACTGGTGAGCCTCGTAGCTCTAGCCGAGGAACCAGGAAGAAAAAACACCGTATCAACCCATCACAAACTCAGTGTGGCTTATATCAAGGGGGTTTATGATATAATTATGACAATGAAACTATAAGATTGAATATCAGATAGGACGAAATAAAACCGCATTTCAAAATATCTCTTAAAATTGGGATATCATTCTCAAAACGGGAGTAGCATTATGGTTTGACACATCATATAATTATAATGCGCTCCTTGTCGTTTTTGTTATATCTTCTGTTTAGATATTAGTAAATTGAGAAACGAGACGCATCCTGAAGGATGAATATATAGCAAAACACAGCCTGAAGAAAGCACACACACGCATACGCGCGCGCGCGCACACACACACACACACACACACACACACACACACACACACACACACACACACACACACACACACACACACACACACACACACACACACACACACAGAGTCCCCCAGACCACCCAGCTGTAAATGGGTACCTGCCCTCTTTAAGATCAGAGAAGGTAAAGCAGCGAGGGAGAGGAGATGGGCGCCGCCCTCAATATGCTGAACCCTCTAAAGAAGCTGAGGTCTCTGACGCCTCGCTCCCCCAACGACCGCATAGGAGATGGGAACACTCCTTAACTTTTTACCACTACAAGGGGAATGTTGAAAACCACACATTCACACTTTGAACGTAAAGAAAACGGGGCAGACGAGTGGGGGGAAACGGGCATCTACTCCCTCACCCGGAGTGTGGCTAGGGTCTCGTTGACCTGCACGCCCTTCAGCAGGCCCCCAATGGCCTCGGCATCCAGGCGGTTGTAGCTGATGTCCAGCTCCATGAGGGTGAAGTTCTCCTTCAGCGAGTGACCCAGCACCTTGCAGCTGTCGCTGGCGAAGCCGTTCCACGAAATGTCCAGAATCTTCAGGCCTACGTTCACCTGCACAGAGAGGGACGGTTGGATCCGATCCAATCCAATCCAATCCAGCTCAATCCAATCCAATCCAATCCAGCCCAGCCCCATCCAATCCAATCAAAAGCATCTTTAGTCATGGATAAAGAACAGTATAATTATGTTTACAATCCCATTCTGACCATCCTCATACCCGTCATCTCAACCCGCATTCCTGTGGTTTACAGAAATCACACTCCCTGTCTTACACTCCATCGCACCCAAATGGCCATGTTTATGTCCTCCCACCTTCTGTCTTCCATTCCACATCACTACAAGCGCTTCGGCAACCAAGGCTTCCCGCTGCCTACTTTCTCAAGCTCCCATGCACTGGTGCACTCTAGCTCTTCCACTCCCTCTTTCTTCCAATTCCTTCACTCCAGCAACCGACAATCACACCACTCCCCTGGTCTTTTACACTCCCCACAACACTACCTGCACTCCCTGTGTCCCTGTCTTACACTCCCCACAACACTACCTGCACTCCCTGTGTCCCTGTCTTACACTCCACAAAACACTACCTGCACTCCCTGTCTCCCTGTCTTACACTCCCCACAACACTACCTGCACTCCCTGTGTCCCTGTGTTACACTCCCCACAACACTTCCTGCACTCCCTGTGCCCCTGTCTTACACTCCCCACAACACTTCCTGCACTCCTTGTGTCCCTGTCTTACACTCCCCACAACACTTCCTGCACTCCTTGTGTCCCTGTCTTACACTCCCCACAACACTACCTGCACTCCTTGTGTCCCTGTCTTACACTCCCCACAACACTACCTGCACTCCCTGTGTCCCTGTGTTACACTCCACACAACACTCCCTGCACTCCCTGTGTCCCTGTGTTACACTCCACACAACACTCCCTGCACTCCCTGTGTCCCTGTCTTACACTCCACAAAACACCACCTGCACTCCCTGTGTTACACTCCCCACAACACTACCTGCACTCCCAGTGCCCCTGTGTTACACTCCCCACAACACTACCTGCACTCCAAGTGCCCCTGTGTTACACTCCCCACAACACTACCTGCACTCCCTGTGTCCCTGTGTTACACTCCCCACAACACTACCTGCACTCCCTGTGTCCCTGTCTTACACTCCACAAAACACTACCTGCACTCCCTGTGTCCCTGTGTTACACTTCCCACAACACTCCCTGCACTCCCTGTGTCCCTGTCTTACACTCCCCACAACACTACCTGCACTCCCTGTGTCCCTGTCTTACACTCCCCACAACACTACCTGCACTCCCTGTGTTACACTCCACACAACACTACCTGCACTCCCTGTGTTACACTCCACACAACACTACCTGCACTCCCTGTGTTACACTCCACACAACACTACCTGCACTCCCTGTGTCCCTGTCTTACACTCCACACAACACTACCTGCACTCCCTGTGTCCCTGTCTTACACTCCCCACAACACTACCTGCACACACTCCACACAGCGCTCCATGTGTCCCTGTCTTACACTCCCAACAACACTCCCTGCACTCCCTGTGTCCCTGTCTTACACTCCACACAACACTACCTGCACTCCCTGTGTTACACTCCCCACAACACTCCCCACAACACTCCATGTGTCCCTGTCTAACACTCCCCACAACACTACCTGCACTCCCCGTGTCCCTGTCTTACACTCCCCACAACACTACCTGCACTCCCCGTGTCCCTGTCTTACACTCCCCACAACACTACCTGCACTCCCTGTCTTACACTCCCCACAACACTCCCCACAACACTCCATGTGTCCCTGTCTAACACTCCCCACAACACTACCTGCACTCCCTATCTTACACTCCCCACAACACTACCTGCACTCCCTGTGTCCCTGTCTTACACTCCCCACAACACTACCTGCACTCCCTGTGTCCCTGTCTTACACTCCCCACAACACTACCTGCACTCCAGCGGCCACTGCCATGGCTCCTTTGCCTCTCAGGTGGTTCCAGGCCAGGTCTAGCACCTCCAGGGTGTCGTTGCTGCTGTCACACACACACACACACACACACACACACCACACACACCACAACACCACACACACACACACACACACACACACAAAACACACACACGCACAACACACACACACAACACAAACACACACACACACACACAGACACACACACACAGACCACAACACGCACACACACACCACAGACACACACCACAAACACACACACACACAACACACACAAAACACACGCACACACACACGACACACACACCACAACACACAACAACAACACAAACACACACACACACACACAACACACACAAACACACACACACACAACACACACACACACAACACACACCACACAACACACACACACACACCCCACACACACACACACACACACACACACACACACACACACACACACACACACACACACACACACACACACACACACACCACACACACACACACACACACACACACACACACACACACCACACACACACACACACCACACACCACACACACACACACACACACACACACACCACACACACACACACACACACACAACACACACAACACACACACACACACACACACACACACACACACACACACACACACACACACACACACACACACACAGTGTATAGTTTGTAGTGTACAGAGATCACATCACTAACGAGGAAGTGAAAAACATAATTAAAAACGCCATTGGACCATATGAAGAGTTCCTGACTTCAGTGAAAAAACGCAAACTAAAGCGGTTCCGGGCACATCACACGAACATCTGGACTGGCCAAGACTTGTCACTACAGGGAACAGTACAAGAAGGGAGACGAAGAGGCAGACAGAGAAAACGATGGAAAGATAATATCAGAGAGTGGACTGGCCTTGAGTGGAACGATTTGCTAGGGAAAGCAGAGGACCGTGGTGAGTGGATGAAGCTGGTTGCAAAATCTTCATTTGTACCCCTACGGTCATTGGGACTATGGGATAGGTGAAGGTGAAGCTGAAGGTACAGTGCTAATTAATACTGTACTGTTCTATATCGTGCTGCATGGCATTGTACTGTACTGTACTATACTATGTAGCAGCACTGTGCTGAGCTATATAATATAATAGAACATAACGTTACGCTATGGAAATGGTAAAATCCCACAACGTGAAGCCCGTCCTGGATTGACCCTTATGGTTGGCCAGGGCTTTGATACAAGGAATGACAGTAGAGTGGGTTTTATACCATGCTTTAATATTTATATAGCTGCACATTTTTAATATGAAATTTTTAAAAAATTGACAAGGTGACAGCCCTGGTATTGTCTCTGTGATCGGTGGGGCTATTAACAACAGGATTGGATTGGGTTAGAAAACTTGTACAGCATTTCACCTAAGGATAGTCAACAGCAGGAAACAGACTTCATCTAACTCCTTGCTTGATTTCTTGAGAAGCCGTTGGGTCATCTCACCTTAACTTTCAGATAGCGTGTTTTGGGAGAAAAATAAACCTGGCGGAGCCCATTCGTCTCCAGGAAGCAGGATGCATGCTGGGTATGTTCGTGTCACCCGTATCATCGCTCATAGCTGGTGCACTCTTGTATGAATAGCGTGTGTTCATGCGTTCGCACACGGGGCCTCAGTGTATAGACGATGAACTTGCTAGAAAGATGTTTTCTTCGTTTGCATTGTACATTATACATACTTCAATTGGCGAAGTTGTAGTGATATCCCTGCTAACAGCAACAGATAGAGCGGTACACTGTTTAGTTTATTGTTGTTGTTTGTGCGTGTGTGTGTGCATGCTCTCTCTCTCTCCATCTCTTTCTCTCTCTCTCTCTCTCTCTCTCTCTCTCCTCTCTCTCTCTCTCTCTCTCTCTCTCTCTCTCTCTCTCTCTCTCTCTCCTCTCTCTCTCTCTCTGCGTGCGCGCGCGGGAGTGTGTGTGTGTGTGTGTGTATGTGTGTGCATGCATGCGCGTGCGAGCGTGTGTGCGTGCGTGCGTGCGTGCGTGCGCGCACGCGCGCTTGTGTGTGTATGTGTAAAAAGTACAAAGCATTCAAAGAAAGAGAGACAGGCCAGCGGGCAGTGTAGTCAGCAGTGTGTGTGCACAGCCAGGCACTGTACTGACTGACCTATGGCTGGTCCCAGGTACAGGCCTCCCAGCTCCCCGAATTTGTTGTGGCGGACCTTCAGCTCCTTCAGCTTGAAGTTGTTCTGGAAAACAGCATGAATTTACAAGAGTCGTTTCTGGAAATCATCATGATTAAACACTGCAAGAGTTGTCCTGAAAAAAAGCTTGCGCTGCAACAGTTGTCTTGAAAATATCATAATTACAAGAGTTGTACTGGAAATGTACAATACAAGAGTTGTCCTGAATATAGCATGCAGTACAAGAGTTGTCCTGAAAATATTATACAAGAGTTTCTTAAAGATATCATGCACTACAAGAGTTGTCCTGAAAATATCATACACTACAAGAGTTGAAAAGTCCAAGAATCACTCTGAATATATCGCACAAGACAAGAGTTGTTCTGAAAGTATTATGCATTACAAGGTTTAATTTGAAAACATCATACATTTCACAGTTTATTTTCAAACATTACACACTACAATGTTATTCTGAAAACATACACGACAAGGTTTACTTTGAAAAAATCATACACCTCAAGGTTTATTTTACACTTCACAGTTTATTTTCAAACATTACACACTACAATGTTATTTTGAAAACATACACTTCAAGGTTTACTTTAAAAAAATCATACACCTCAAGGTTTATTTTGAAAACAGCATACACTTCAAAGTTTATTTTGAAAACATTATAAAGTACTAGTTTTTAACATTACAAACTACAATGTTATTCTGGACACCTCACACACTACAAGATTTTTTTAAACATACACTACAAGGTTTATTTTGAAAATATTATACACTACAAGGTTTATTTGGAAAACATTATACATTATAAAGTTTATTTTGAAAACATTATACACTATAATGTGTATTCTGAAAAGATACATTACAAGGTTTATTTTGAAAACTTCATACACTACAAGACATATTTTGAAAACATTATACACTACATCTATACAAGATTTATTCTGAAAACATACATGAAAACATACACTACAAGGTATATTTTGAAACAAAACTATACACTCCAACACACACATACATACATGCATGCACATACATACATACATACATGCATGCATACATACATACATACATACATACATACATACATACATACATACATACACAACACACAAATACATGCATTGAAATACAACCAAAATAAAAGATCCCAAACATACCCCCACCCCCACCACCACCACCACCACTACAACAAACAAAGACACAAACGTAAACAGATATGGAAGCTTACACTAAACAAAACAAACGCTCTTTTCACTCACCTCCAGAATCATAGCGATATACTTTGCGTCATGGTCAAACAAGTCACTGCCTGGAAGAGAACATTACTGGAAATAACGACTCAGAACATGACTTCAGAGAAACGGACAACTCAGACACCAGTACATACATGTATAAATCTACGTGCGTACCCGGTAGTGTGCGCGCTAACACGCACGCACGCACACACACATACTTAAACACAAAAACAGACACAGACACAGACACACACAGACACACACACACACACACACACACACACACACACACACACACACACACACACACACACACACACACACACACACACACACACACACACACACACACACACACACTGATCCCGTCTACTATCACAACTGTGAAAAGACAAATAAATTTGAACACACACACACACACACACACACACACACACACACACACACACACACACACACACACACACACACACACACACACACACACACTGCGCACGAAAGGTTTGAGGAGGAGGAGGAGAAACTGCTGCTGCTGCTGCTGCTGCTACTGCTGATGATGATGACGATGACGACGACGACAATTATGATGATGATGATGATGACGAAGAAGTAGAAGAAGAAGAAGAAGAAGAAGAAGAAGAAGAAGAAGAAGAAGAAGAAGAAGAAGAAGAAGAAGAAGAAGAAGAAGAAGAAGGTAGACGCAGCAGTAACAGCAGCAGCAGAAGCAGCAGCAGCAGCAGCAGTATTGACTGACCTGATACATCCAGTTTCCGGAGAGTTTCATTGGTGTTCATCAGTTCTGCGATGGCACGAATTCCTTTGGTCCCGATTCGATTTTCGGCTATGCTCTGAATTCGTTCCAAAGGACAAAATCATTAAGTAATATTTTAGCGTACGAACGACCAATGATTTCTGATGCAAATAATGTCGCTCTCTTCTTTTTGAGAAAAGTGTGTGTGTACGTGCGTGCGTGCGTGCGTGCGTGCGAGTGTGTGTGTGTGTGTGTGTGTGTGTGTTGTGTGTGTGTGTGTGTGTGTGTGTGTGTGTGTGTGTGTGTGTGTGTGTGTGTTAGTTACAGACAAACCGACAGACAGATAAAGAAAGGGAGAGTGATAGAGTGACAGAGAGAAACCGAGAGGACTATTTCAGTGTCATTTGAAAATGTATAGCGTGTTGTTCTCTATTCAACATTTTTCTAGATTCCTGTACCTTTTCCATTGTTCCTCGACTGAAGCTCAATTTGTCTATCTGCGTGTGTGCTTGTACTGTTTTGTGTTCTTGTATGTGGTCACAATGTAAAACAATACTATACAATACGGATAGGTACACACGAAAGGGAGCATCAAAGTAAAGAATCAAGCGATAGAATATCAAATCAGGCTAATAATAAAAATTCTCTGTCTCTCTCTCTATTTTTCTCTCTTTCTCTTTCTGTCTGTCTGTCTGTCTGTCTCTGTCTATCGTCTCCTCTCCTCTCTCTCTCTTTCTCCCTCTCCCTCTCTCTCTCTTTCCTCCAGTCTGCTACCAAACCAGCCAGAGAACCAACCAATCGACCAACTAACCAGCCAGCCAAATTCCAAAACACTAGAAGTGCAAGTGAGGCACTTAAGAACGAGATGAAGATCCAACCAAACCCAGCCGACCAACCTAACTCACCCAGCCAAACCAACCTGACTCACCCAGCCAAACCAACCTAACCCACCCAGCCAATCAGTCTAACCCACCCAGCTAACCAACCTAACCCACCCAGCCAAACAACCTAACTCACCCAGCCAAACCAACCTGACTCACCAAGCCAAACGAACCTAACTCACCCAACCAACCATCCTAACCCACCCAGCCAACCAACCTAACCCACCCATCCAACCAACCTAACCCACCTAGCTAACCAACCTAACCCACCCAGCAAACCAACCTAACTCTCCCAGTCAACCAACCTAACCCACCCAGCCAAACAACCTAACCTACCCAGCCAACCAACCTAACTCACCCAGCAAACCAACCTAACTCACCCAGCCAACCAACCTAACCCACCCAGCCAAACAACCTAACTCACCCAGCCAAACAACCTAACCCACCCAGCCAAACAACCTAACTCACCTAGCTAACCAACCTAACCCACCCAGCCAAACAACCTAACCTACCCACCCGACCAACCTAACCCACCCAGCCAAACAAACCTAACCCACCCAGCCAAACAACCTAACTCACCTAGCTAACCAACCTAACCCACCCAGCCAACCAACCTAACTCACCCAGCCAACCAACCTAACTCACCCATCCAACCAACCTAACCCACCCAGCCAACCAACCTAGCCCACCCAGCCAAACAACCTAACTCACCCATCCAACCAGCCTAGCCCACCCAGCCAAACAACCTAACCCACCCAGCCAACCAACCTAACTCACCTAGCTAACCAACCTAACCCACCCAGCCAAACAACCTAACCTACCCACCCGACCAACCTAACCCACCCAGCCAACCAACCTAACTCACCTAGCTAACCAACCTAACCCACCCAGCCAAACAACCTAACTCACCCAGCCAACCAACCTAACTCACCCAGCCAACCAACCTAACCCAGCCAGCCAGCCAACCTAACACACCCAGCTAACCAACCTAACCCACCCATCCAACCAACCTAACCCACCCATCCAACCAACCTAACCCACCCATCCAACCGACCTAACCCACCCTGCCAACCGACCTAACCCACCCTGCCAATCAACCTAACCCACACACCCACCCAATCAACTCATCATCTTACAAGCCAGCCAACAACTGAATCCTTCCTCCCCACCCCCCTTTCATTAGTCGTTGACTCATGCACTTGTTTTACATACTGACTGACTGACGGAGTAACTGACTGACACATCCATCGACTCACTCGCTCACTCACTGACTCATTCACTGACTTATGCACTCATTCACCCACCCACTCACTGACTCATTCACTCACTCACCCACTGACTGATTCACTGACTTAGGCACCCACCCACTGACTGACTGATTCACTGACTTGCACTCACCCACTGATTGACTGACTCATTCACTGACTTGTGCACTCACCCATTTACTGACTGACTCATTCACTGACTTACGCACTCACCCATTTACTGACTGACTCATTTAATGACTTATGCACTCACCCATTTACTGACTGACTCATTCAATGACTTGTGCACTCACCCATTTACTGACTGACTCATTCACCGACTTGTGCACTCACCCACTTACTGACTGACTCATTCAATGACTGATGCACTCACCCATTTACTGACTGACTCATTCAATGACTTATGCACTCACCCATTTACTGAATGACTCATTCAATGCCTTGTGCACTCACACATTTACTGACTGACTCATTCAATGACTGATGCACTCACCCATTTACTGACTGACTCATTCAATGACTTATGCACTCACCCATTTACTGAATGACTCATTCAATGACTTGTGCACTCACACTTTACTGACTGACTCATTCAATGACTTATGCACTCACCCACCTACTCACTGACTGATTCACTCAACCACCCACTGACATTGTGTGCCGGGAGGAACGAATGACAAGATTTACAAAACAGCATACTTACGGGGACCGCATGTAACAAAGCAAAAGAGTGCTTATTTCGTTATCCTCGAAATAAAAGAATAAAATAAACTCACACACTTGCTGACTAACCTACTGACTGACTCACTGGCTATCTATCTGACTGTCCCACCCACTCACTCTATCGCTGACTGACCGGCTAACTCACCGACCCACTCAATCACTCACTGTCGAGTTGACTGACTCACTGGTAAGCTGACTGAACGACTGTCTGACTAGCTTACTGACTGATTGGCTCACTCACTGGCTAGCTGACTGAACGACTGTATGACTAGCTTACTGACTGATTGACTCACTCACTGGTCAGCTAACTGACCGACTAGCTTACTGACTGATTGACTGACTCACTGGTGAGCTGACTTACCGACTGTCTGAGTGATTGACTGACTCACTCGCTAGCTGACTGACCGACTGTCTGACTAGCTTACTGACTGATTGACTCACTCACTGGCTAGCTGACTGAACGACTGTCTGACTAGCCTACTGACTGATTGACTCATTGGCTAACTGACTGATCGACTGTCTGACTAGCTTACTGACTGATTGACTCACTCACTGGCTAGCTGACTGAACGACTGTCTGACTAGCTTACTGACTGATTGACTGACTCACTGGTCAGCTGACTGACCGACTAGCTTACTGACTGATTGACTGACTCACTGGCTAGCTGACTGACCGACTGTCTGACTAGCTTACTGACTGACTCACTGGCTAGCTGACTGAACGACTGTCTGACTAGCTTACTGACTGATTGACTGGTCAGCTGACTGACCGACTAGCTTACTGACTGGTTGACTCACTCACTGGCTAGCTGACTGAACGACTGTCTGACTAGCTTACTAAGTGATTGACTGACTCACGGGCTGGCTGACTGACCGACTAGCTTACTGACTGATTGACTCATTCACTGGCTAGCTGACTGACTGACTCTCGCTCTCCCTGATCAACTGACCACTTCAGTGAGGACGTGGTTGGTTCTCAGCATGTCGGCGATGCTGATGGCGCCTTCAGCCCCGATCCAGTTGTCCTCCAGGTCCAGACTCTCCACGCTCTTGTTGTCCTGGACACACACACACACCACACACACACACACACACACACACACACAACACACACACACACACACACACACACACACACACACACACACACAGAGGGACAGGGTACCTAAGTCTGGCTTTTTTGTTTTGTTTAATGTCTGTTCACTACCTGGTGATTTAGACATACCCACAGTACCATCATAATATTTATACAAACCTCATCACACACACTCTCTCTTAAATGCAACAAACAAACAAAACAAAAACATGCACAAAAGAACATACATTAAAACCTTCAAGTTGAAATAATACCATTATCCGCCACATTGGAGGAAACCAAGTGCAGGAAACCACTTAAAACTTCTCAATAATTTTTTGTAAAATGATTTTCAAAGATTGATTTTTAAAAAAAATCAAGGAAAAAGGAAATGCTGGAAAGAGAATCTTTTAATGGCAACATTTTTTAAAGGTATTTTTGTGTAAGAACCGTGCCTTTGACCTGACCTGATTTGAGTTTGGGCTCCTGGATGAGCCTTCATCAGACGTCCCGGCGGTGATTGAAGCATCACCTGCTGTGGTACCTTACAGCCACACACTCTTCAGAATAGAGAAGTGACAATCGCATTCACAAGAATATTTGATATTCCTGTTGCCTTTTAAAGCTGCCACCAAAAGACGATTATAAAAAGAGGAAGAAAATATACTTAAAATATATGTTGCACACACACAAAAAAACAACTAAATAGGAGAAAATGAACACCTAGTGAATCTTTGTGCCTTATGTTTGGGGATTCTATTGAAAGGATGCAAGGGAGGTCATAGGTTTGTATCCAGCCAAGTGGTCGTCCTTAGCTAGATAATAACCCAAACATTGCCAGAAACTTATAGCATATACATATATCATACATACAACAATACATACATACATACATACATACATACATACATACCTACATGCATGCATGCATGCATACATACACACATAATGTATATTCATACATACATAATGTATATTCATACATACATACATACATGCATGCATACATACATACATACATACATACATACATACATACATACATACATACATACATACATACATACATACATAATGTATATTCATACATACATACATACATACATGCATTCATACATACATACATACATACATACATACATACATACATACATACATACATACATACATACATACATACATACATACATACATACATACATACGTACGTACGTACATACATACATACATACATACATACATACATACATAATGTATATTCATACATACATACATGCATACATGCATACATACATACATACATACATACATACATACATACATACATACATACATACATAATGTATATTCATACATACATACATACAT
>CM054144.1:41567086-41587086 GCA_028751875.1 Rapana venosa
TTAAACCCAAAAAAAAACCCTTTTTTTTACCGGGGAAAATTTTGAAAAACCCAAAACAACCACCTTTTGGGAAATTAAAAGAAAAACCCAGCCTGGGGGGAAAGGGGCACAACACCCTCCCCCGGGGGTGGCGGCAACCACCCACCCCACCCCCCAACCCACCACCAACCACCACTCCAAAACCCCACAAACCCCACACCCACGGTCCCCCAAGGCCCCCACGAAAGGGGTCCAAAATTTTTAAATCGGGAGAAGGGGAAGCACAAAAGGGATGGGACCCCCCCCCAAATTTAATCAAACCCCTCTAAAAAACCAATCCCCAGCCAGCCCCCACCAAACCCAAAAAAACCCCTTTTTTTTAATAAAAGGGGGTTTTAAAAAACATTAATTTAACTTTTAAAAAAGGGGACCATTAAACCCCCTCATCTACCCCTTCCCGGGGGGGTTTTAAAAAATTCACCTCCCGCCCCCCTTCCATCGGCCCCCAAAATGGAGGGGGGTTTATGTCCCCCGATCTTTTCTCCTTCCCAATCATAAAAGCCCTTGAAATTCGGCCCCAAAGGCTTCCCCCCCTTGCCAAATTTTAAAGGGCCTCCACGGCGTCAACCTTGCCAGTCCCTTTTCCCCCAAATTTCCCCCACCCAGCTCAATACCCAAATTCCATTAAAAACCCCGGCCCTTTTCCCTTTCCCCAAAAAAACATTTTTAACCGGAATCGTTTTTTTTTCCCCTTTTTTCCCACCTCCCCCCGCCCAAAGCATTCCTGCCCGGGTTTGTCCCTTTGTCTTACACTCCACCCAAAAAATCCTTTTTTGCCCTCCCTGTTTTCCCTTTCACACCCCCCACAACCTTTCGGGCAACCCCGGTCCCTGTTTAATTTTTCCCCAAACCAACACTTTCACCCCCTTTTGTTTACATTTCCCCACCCCTTCCTCCTTTTATTTCCCCTTCCCTTAAAACTCCCCAAACACCCCCAACCCTTTTCCCCGGTCTTTCCCCCCAAAACACTCCCCTGCAACCCCTTGGCCCCCTGTTTTACACTCCCCACAACATTTACCGCACTCCCTGTGCCCCTGTTTACACTCCACAAAACCCCCCTTCCCCCCTTTGTCCCCCCCCTGTTTACCTCCCCCAACCCCCCCTGCACTCCCTGTGCCCCGGGGTTTCACCCCAACAAAACACCCCTGCACCCCCTTGTGTTTACACTCCCCACAACCCCCTTCCTCCTTTTCCTTGTTCCCTGTTTACACTCCCCCAAAAACCTTTTTCCTGCACTCCTTGCCCTGTTTACACTCCCCACAACACTCCCCTTTGCACTCCCTTTTCCCCTGTTTTCCTCCCCAAAACCCACAAACCTGCACCCCTTTGGTCCCTTTTACCCCCCACAAAACACTCCTGCACCCCCCTGGTCCCGTTTCCCTTTTCCCCACAAAAACCCCTGCACCCCCCTTTTGTCCCTGCTTCCCACTCCCCCAAACCCCACCTGCACCCCGGGTTTCTCCCCCCCAAATTCAAACCCCCCCACCCCCCCTCCCCCCAACATACCTGCACTCCCCCTGTGTTAAAACCTCCCCCAAACACTACCTGCACTCCCTTTTGGTTCCCAACCCCCCAAAAACCACTCCCTGCACCCCTTTTGTATTTAAAAACCCCGCCCCAAAAACCCCAAACCTCCCACTCCCTTGTCCCGGGTTTTTCCCTTTCCCACACATCCCGCACTCCCGGGGTTCCCTTTTTTTCACTCCCCACAACACTCCCCTGCCAACCCCCCCACGCCCCATGGTCCCTGTTTAAAAATCCCAAACCCCTCCCCGGGCCCCCCTGTTGTCCCCTGTTTACACTCCACACAACCCACCTCCATTTCCCGTGTTTTTACACCCCCCCCAAAAAACCCCCCCCCCAAAACTTCCTGGCCCCTTTGTTTTAACACCCCCCCCAACACTACCTGCCCCTCCCCTGCCCCGGGGCCCTTCAACTCCCAAAAAACACTCCCTGAAACCCCCCGTGTCCCTGTCTTACACTCCCCACAACATTTTCCTGCACTCCCTGTTTACACTCCCCCAACACCCCCCCAAACACCCCATGTTTTCCCGGGCCCTAACACCCCCCACAACACTACCTGCACCCCCCTAATTCTTACACCCCCCAAAACCCAAAAAACCCCCTTCCCCGTGTCCGTCTTAAAATCCCCCCCAACCCTACCTGCACCCCCTGTTTTCCCCCCACAACACCCCCCAAAAACACTCCGGTTCCCGGCCAACTCCCCCCACCCTTTGCCTCCATTTTCCCCCCCACCATTCCTGACCCCCCGGGTGCCCCTTTGTCTTTACACCCCCCCACACCCCACCCACCCCCCCCACACCCCACAAACACACCCACCCACCCCCACCCCCCCACCACAAGGCAAACCCCGGGGCCGGGGGACACACACACAAAAAAACACACACACACACACCAACCCCCACACTCAACACCACAAAACACCACAAAACCCACACCAAAACCCCACAAAACACACAACAACACCCCACACACACCACACAACACACACACCACAAACCCCACCCCAACCCAAAACCACACACAGACACACACCCCACAAACACCACACAACACCCACAACACACACACACAACACAGCTCACAAAAACCACCCCACACACACAACACACAAAACCCAAAAAACCCACCCAAACACACAACACACACACACAACACCCAAAACACCCACCCACACCGGACACACCCCAACACAAACACACACACACCCCAAAACACACACACAAAACACACACCTCCCCACACACACAACCCCACAGACACACACCCACAAACCCCACCCACACCCCCACCCACAAAACCCCACACACACACACACAAACACACACACAAAAACCACACACATCCCACACCAACACACACCAAACCACAACACACACACACAACCCCCCCCCCCAAATCACACACACACAAACACACACACCACACACACACACACACACACACACACCACAAACCCCCACACAAAAGTGTATGTTTTTTGTGTACAGAGACCCCAAAACCACTAACGAGGAAGTAAAATACAAAATTTAAAAACCCCAAATTGGACCATATAAAAGGGGCCTAAACCTTCATAAAACCCCCCCAAAAACCAAAAGGGTTCCGGGCACATAAAAACAAACATCTGGACGGGCCCAAGACTTGTCACTACGGGGAACGTACAAAAGGAGACGAAGGGGCCCAGCAGAAAAACGAGGGAAAAGATAATATCAAGAGGGGACTGGCCTTGATTTGGAACGATTTGCGGGGAAAAGCAGGGGGACCGGGGGTTTAGGGATGAAGCGGTTCAAAATCTTATTTTTTACCCCTACGGTAAATTTGGGAAAATGGGATAGGTAAGGTAAAAGCTGAAGGTACAGGGCTAATTAATACTGTACTTTTCCCTAAAACGTTGCTGCATGGCATTGTACTGTACTGTACTATATTTAGGTGGCGGCCTGTGCTGAGCTTTTTATAATTTTAATGGGAAAAATAACTTTAACGCTATGGAAATGGTAAAATCCCAAAACCGTGAAGCCCGTCCTGGATTGATTTTTTGGGGTTGGGCCGGGGCTTTGATACAAGGAATGACAGTAGAGGGGGTTTTATACCCAATGCTTTAATATTTTATAGCTCACTTTTTTAATATAAAATTTTTTAAAAAAGGGGAAAAGGTGACACCCCGGGTTTTTGCCTGTACGGGGGGGCCCTTTTAAAAAACAGGATTGGATTGGGTTAGAAAAATTTGGTACAGCATTTCACCTGGGATAGCCCAACAGCGGGAAAAACGGGACTTCATCAAACCCTCCTTGTTTGATTTTTTTGAAAAGCTTTGGGGTCTTTCTAAATTTCCCTTTCAGATGGGCGTTTTTTTGGGGGGGAGAAAAAAAAACCCTGGGGGGAGCCCTTTCGTCCCCAGGAAGCGGGATCCCATGCTGGGTATTTCGTGTCCCCCGAAATCACGCCCCCCTTTTTTACTGGTGCACTCTTGTTGAATAGCGTGTTTCTTGCGTTCGACAGGGGGGCCTCAGTGAAATAGACGATGAATTGCTAGAAAGTTGTTTTTTTCGTTTTTTTGTACTTATACATCCCTTCAATTGGCGAAGTTGTAGTGATACCCCTGCTAACACCCAACAGATGGGGACCCGGGACAGGTTTGGGGGTTTTGTTTTTTGTTTTTTGCGTGTGGGGTGTGCATGCTCCCTCCCCCTTTTTTTTCTCTTTTCTCCCCTCTCTTCTCTCTATCTTCTCTCTTCTTTCTCTCTCCTCTCTCCTCTCTCTCTCCCCCTCCCCCTCTCTCTTTTTTTTTGCGTGCGCGCGCGGGAGTGGTTGTGGGGTGTGTGAAAGTGTGTGCGCATGCGCGTGCGGGGTTTGGTGTGCGTGCGTGCGTGCTGCGTGCGCGCACGGGGCGCTTTTTGGTGTATGTGTAAAAAGTAAAAACCCCTTTCAAAAAAAGAGAAAAACCCCAAAGCGGCAGTGTAGTCACCTTGTGTTTTGCACGGGGCCAGGAAATGTACTGACTGCCCCTAGGGCCGGGCCCCGGGTTTCAGGCCTCCCCGGCCCCCGAATTTGTTGTGGCGGACCTTCAGCTCCTTCAGCTTAAAGTTTTCGGGAAAAACCAGCATGAATTTACAAAGTCTTTTTCTGGAAATCATCATGTTTAAAAACACTGCAAGATTTTTGCCCAAAAAAGCTTGCGCGGCAACAGTTTTTTCTTAAAAATTCCCTAATTTCAAGAGTTGTACGGGAAATGTAAAAACCAAGATTTTCCCTGAATATAGAAAGCGTACAAGATTTTGCCCTAAAAAATATTTCCCAAGAGTTTTTTAAAAATATCAGGGCCCCTTCAAGGGGTTGTCCTGAAAATTCATACACTACAAGAGTTAAAAATCCAAGAATCACTCTGAATATATCGCAAAGAAAAGAGTTGTTCTGAAAGTTTTATGCATTAAAAGGGTTTTAAAATTTAAAAAACTTTCATACTTTTAAAGGTTTTTTTTAAAACTTTACAACTACAATGTTTTTCTGAAAACTTTCACAAAAGGTTTATTTTGAAAAAATCCCCCCTCAAGGTTTTTTTTACACTTCCATTTTTATTTTAAAAACATTACACCCAACAATGTTATTTTGAAAACATACACTTAAAGGTTTACTTTAAAAAAATCATAACCTAAAGGTTTTTTTTGAAACAGCTACACTTAAAAGGGTTTTTTTAAAAAACCCATTATAAAGTACTATTTTTAACATTAAAACTACAAGGGGGGTTTTCGGCCCCTACACACTACGTTTTTTTTTAAACATACCCAAAAAGGGTTTTTATTTTAAAAATATTATCCCTACAAGGTTTATTTGGAAAAAAAATTATAAAATTATAAAGTTTTTTTTGGGAAAACTTTTTCACTATAATGGTATTTGAAAAGTACTTTTACAAGGTTTTTTTTGGGGAAACTTCATACACTACGACATATTTTGAAAACATTATAAAATACTCTATACAAGATTTATTCTAAAAACCCAAACTAAAACATACATCGGGGTATTTTTAAAACAAAACTATACACTCCAACCCCATACATACATCATCACATCCATACATACATCAGGGAAATTGCAAAACATACATACATACTACATACATACATCTACTTTCATACAAATACACAAAACACAAATAAATGCTTTGAAATACAACCAAAAAAAAAATTCCCAAACATCCCCCCACCCCCACCACCACCACCAATTTACAACAAACAAAGCCCAAAAACAAAAGAAAAGGGGAAGCTTACACAAAACAAAAAAAACGCTCTTTTCACTCACCTCCAAAACTATAGGATATACTTTGCGTAAAGGTAAAACCCAAGTCCTCCGGGAAAGAAAACATTACTGGAAATAACAAATCAAAAACATGACTTGGAAAAACAAAAACTCAAAACACCAGTACATCTTTTTAAAAAAATTACGTGCGTCCCCGGGTAGTTTTCGCGCTAACAGGGCACGCACCCCACACCCCCTTTTATTAAAACCCAAAAAACGACACAACACAAAACACACGACACACAAACACACACACACACAAAAACCCCAAAACACACCACACACACAAACACACACACACACACACACACACACACACACACACACAACACACACCCCCAAAACACACTGACCCCCGTTACTATCACAACTGTGAAAAGCAAATAAATTTGAAACACACACACACACACCCCAAACACAACACACACAAAAACCCCACAAAACACACACACAAAAAACACCCCACAAAAACAAAACACACCACTGCGCACGAAAGGTTTGGGAGGAGGGGGAGAAATGCTGCTTGCTGCTGCTGCTGAAATGCTGATGTGTTAAACGATGACGACGACGACAATTATGTTTGATGATGTTGATGACGAAAAAAGGTAAAAAAAAGGGAAAAAAGAAGAGGGAAGAAGAAAGAAAAAAAGAAAAAGAAGAAGAAGAAGGAAGAAGAAAAAAGAAAAAAGGAAAAAGAAAAAGGGTGGGACGCAGCATAAACAGCAGCAGCAGAAGCAGCAGCAGCAGCGCAAATTGAGACCTGATACACCCTTTTCCGGAGAGTTTCATTGGTTCATCATTCTGCGATGGCACGAATTCCTTTGGGCCCCCATTCCCATTTTCGGCTATGCTCTGAATTCGTTCCAAAAGGGCAAAAAACATTAAAATAATATTTTAGCGTACGAACGACCAATGATTTCTGAGGAAATAATTTCGCTCTCTTCTTTTTGAGAAAAGGGGGTTTTCCGGGGGCGTGCGTGCGTGGGGGGGTTGGCCGGGGGGGGTTTTGTGTGGTGTTTTGTTTTGTTGTGTGTTTTTTGTGGGGGGTTTTGTGTGTGTGTGTGTGTTGTGTGTGTTAAATTACGACAAAAACCCACAGAAGATAAAGAAAGGGAGTGATTTGAGTGAAGAAAAGAACCGAGGGAATATTTCCGTGTCATTTGAAAAAATGTATAGCGGTTTGTTCCTATTTTAAAATTTTTTTAGATTTCCCGTACCTTTTCCATTTTTCCCCGGGCGAAGCTCAATTTTTTCTATCTGCGGGGTGCTTGTACTGTTTTTTGGTTTTTTTCCCTTTTTTAATTTTTTTTTGGTTTTACACTGTAAAAAAAATACTATACAATACGGATGGTACAACGAAAGGGGAAACAAAGTAAAGAATCAAGCGATAGAATATCAAATAGGCTAATAATAAAAAATTTTTTGTCTCTACTCTTTTTTCTCTCTTTCCTTTCTGTCTGTCTGTCTGTCTGTCTCTGTCTATCGTTCCCTCCTTTCTCCTCTTTCTCCCTCTTTCCCTTCTCTCCCTTTCCCCCAGTCCCGCTACCCAAAACCGCCAAGAACCCCAAACCAAAACGACCAACAACCACCCGCCAAATTCCCAAAAAACTAAAGTGGGAAGTGAGGCACTTAAGAAAGAGTGAAGATCCAAACCCAAACCCCGGACCAAACCCAACTCACCCAGCCCAAAAAAACCCCGAAATCCCCCAGCCCCAAAACCCAAACCCAACCCCCCCAGCCAATTTAGTCTAACCCCCAGCTAACCCAACCCAAACCCCCCCAGCCCAAAAAACCTAATCCCCCCAGCCAAACCCCAACCCGACTCCCAAGCCAAACCCAACCCAAAATCACCCCAAACCCAAACCCTCCCAAACCCAAACCCCCCAACCAAACCCAACCCACCCCCCAACCCCAACCAAACCCCCCTAGTAACCCAAACCCAACCCCCCCCCCAAACCCCAAACCCCCCCTCCCCCGTCCAACCCAACCCAACCCCCCCCAGCCAAACAACCTAACCTACCCCCCAAACCAACCCAACTCACCCGCAAACCAACCCAACTCACCCCCAAACCCAACCCAACCCACCCAGCCAAACAACCCAACTCACCCAGCCCAAAAAACCTAACCCACCCAGCCAAAAAACCTAACTCACCTAGCTAACCACCTAACCCACCCCCAAAAACCCAAACCCACCAACCCCCCAACCTAACCCCCCAGCCAAACAACCTAAACCCCCCCAGCCAAACAAAATTAAATCACCAGCTAACCAACCCAACCCCCCCGCCAACAACCTAACTCACCCAGCCAAACCCAAACCCAAAATCACCCATCCAACCAACCTAAACCCACCGCCCAAACCCAAACCCAGCCACCCCCAAACAACCTAAATCACCCCTCCAACCAGCCTAGCCCACCCCGCCAAAAACCCAAACCCCCCCAGCCAACCAACCTAACTCACCAAACTTTAAACCCAACCCAAACCCCCCCAGGGCCCAAAAAAACCAACCTCCCCCCCCACCAAACCAACCCCCCCAGCCAACCAACCCAACCCCCTAAACTAACCAAACCCAACCCCCCAGCCAAACAAAACCCAAACACCCAGCCCAAACCCAAACCCCAAATCACCCACCCAAACCCAAACCCAACCACCAGCCAGCCAACCTAACCCCACCCCGCTAACCCCAAACCCAACCCACCCTCCAACCAAAACCAAAACCCCCCCACAACCAAACCTTTTCCCCCCCATCCAACCCACCTAACCCCCCCTTTCCAACCACCTAACCCACCCTGCCCAAACAACCTAACCCCCACACCCCCCAATCAACCATCATCTTTAAAAACCCCCAAAAACTGAAACCTTCCTCCCCCCCCCCCTTTCATTATCGTTTGACTCAGCACTTGTTTTACATAAAAACTGATTACGGGGTAAATGACTGAAAAATCCATCGACTCACCGTCATCACTGACTCATTCCGACTTATGCACTCATTCCCCCCACCCACTCACTGACTATTCACTCACCACCCACTGGGCTGATTCCCCTGACTTAGGGCCCCCCCCACTGACTGGGCTGTTCATTTACTTGCATACCCACGATTTACTGACCCTTCACTGACTTGTGACTCACCCCTTTTTTTGATGACTCATTCACTGACTTACGCACTCACCCATTTAAATGATGACTCATTTTAAAGACTTATGCACCACCCCTTTTCTGACTGACTCATTCAATGACTTTGCCCCTCAAACCCTTTTTCTGACGATCATTTTACCGACTTGTGGGACTTTACCCACTTACTTTACTGACTCATTCAATGATGTGCACCCACCCATTTACTGATGACTTTATTCAATACTTTTGCAATCACCCATTTACTGAATGAAATCATTCAATGCCCTTGGGGGCCTCAACATTTACTGACTGACTCATTCAAGACTGAGCACTCACCCCCTTTTACTGAATGACTCATTCAATTAATTATGCACTCACCCATTTACTGAATGACCAATTTAATTTTCTTTTGCAATTTCCCCCTTTTTTGAAAAGAACTCATTCAATGACTTATGCACTCACCCACCTACTCACTGACTGAATTTACTCAACCACCCCCTGAATTGTGTTGCCGGGAGGAACGAATACAAAATTTTCAAAAAAGGGATACTTACGGGGGGGACCCCATGCAAAAAAAATGCCTTTTTTCTTTTTTTCGAAATAAAAAAGAAAATAAATTAACCTTTTTTTAAAATAACTGCTAAACCCCCAAAAGGGTACTTAATGACGGGCCCCCCCAAAAAAACCCTAGGAGAAGGTAAATTTAGACCCACCCAATATCATATGGGGGGGAAAAAATTGAAAAAAAATGGCTCACGGTTTAAGTGGGGCTTTAACCGCCCTTCCCGGCTACTTACTGACTGTTCTCCCCCCTCAAAAAAGGGGGGCGAGAACCAAAGATGAACTAATTACGCTGATTTACCACCAAGGTAAACAAATGACCGCCCCCACTTAAATACTGATTGAAGGGGTTCCAAAAGGGACCCCACTTAGAGTTTGAGTGGTGACTTACTAACTCCCTGGGGGATGAGACGTGAATATTTACGAACCCCCCGTTGGACTACTTATTGGGGGAGCTGATGAATGATGTGGACCCTAGGGCCTACTTGGAAAATATTACTCCCCCTTGGGGAAAAGACTATGTGTTGGGCTAGCTTCCCGACTGGGGTTGGAAACCCCCTCACTTGGGAAGCTGGGCCCCTTAAAGACCGCTAACATATGACTGATTGGGGTGCTCCAATGTGTTAGGTGCTGACCGACTAGCTTACTGATGAAAATTTACTGGACTCACGGCTAGTGGGGGCTGACCGAAAATTTAAATATAGGTTAAATTTAAATGATATGGCCCCACTACTAACGGCCCGGCGAACCCCTTACTTGCCCGGAAATTTTGGGCTGGTCCCTTTTCTGACCCGACTCTTACCAACCTTTTTTGTTCCTGTAACTGACCCGAAACGACCCGTCCCGACGCCTTTTCAAGTTGATTGGCCCCCACGGGCTGGCTTTAAAGACCCGGGCTAGCTTTTTCTGGGCGATTGGCTTAAACACTGAGACTGACAAAGATTCGCCCTCCCCGACAAGACCACTTAGGGGGAAAGTTTGGTTTTAATTGGGGCGGAGGGCCCTTTAGCCCCCCCCCAAAGGGGTTTCCCCCGGCCCCAGAACTCCTCCACGTCTGGTTTTTGCACAACAAACCACACAACCAACCCTCCCCAAACACCCAACACCACCAAAACCAAACACCCACACCCCACAAACACACAGAGGGAAAAAGGATTTTAAATCCGGGGGTTTTTTTTGGTTTTAACTGACTAAAAACCCGTGAGACAACCCACTAAAAATATTTAACAAAACCTAAAAACCTCCCTCAACTTTGGGGGAAAAACAAACAAAACCCCTTGGGCCCAAAAAACCTACTTTAAAAAAATCGTTGAAAAAAACCTTATCCGCCACCTTGGAGGAAACCAGATTTTCGGAAAACCCCCTTAAACCCCTTTTTAATAATTTTTTGAAAATTAAATATTCAAAATTTTTATTTTTAAAAAAAACAAAAAAAAAATCTTGGGAAAAGAAAAACCCAAAAGGCCCCCCCAAAAATTTTTAAAATTTTTTTAAAGAAACCCTCCTTAAACCTTGACCGAAAGATTTGGGCCCCCCTGGTTTTTAGCCTTATCAGCCCTTTCCCCCTTGGGGATTTGAACAAAACCCCCCGGACCCTTAAACCCATCCTTAATCAAAAAAAACAATCCTTCCCAAAAAATTTTAAAAAAAAACCTGGCCAAAACCTGCCACCAAAAAGAAAATTAATAAAAAAAAAAAAATTAAATTAAAATTAATGTGCACCCCCCAAACAAAAAACCCCAAACTAAAAAGGAAAAAAACACCTTTTAACCCCTTTTCCTTTTAAATTTGGTCCCCCATTGAAAGATTTTTTAAAAGGCTGATTTTGTAAACCAAAAAACCCGGGGCCCCCCTTTCAAAAAAATCCCAAAAGAGAAACTTTTAAGCAAACATTTTTCCCCCGGGGGTCAAAAATACCCCCCATCTTACCCCCCCTACCCCCAAAAACCCCCCTCAAACCCCCCCCTTCCCCCGCTCCCCCCCCCCGCCCTAAACACCAAAATTTTTTCAACCCCCCCATTGGGTTATTCATCATCTACATCCGCATTAACCTACTAAATCTACAACCACATTTCCCTACAAAAAACAACTACAACTTCTACCCCACAACCTAATTATTCCTACTCCCCCCCCAAAATCCTTTCATTCTTTAAAAAAACCCCAACCCCAAAAACCATCATTCCCCTCTACAAGGCCAACCCCCCCCCTTTCAACCCAAATCCCCTCAACCCTTTAAAAACTCGTTAAAGACCTTCAATTTATCAACCTACAACCCTACAACCCAAAAAAAAACAACATAATAAAAATTTCCTACATGCTTTCCAACCCTTTTCAAATTCAAACCCCTACTACAACCATCATCCTTCATACAACCCAAAAAGGTTTCACTACTCCCCCCCCAATACAACCCAAAAATTTCCAAAATACAACATACCCAACATTAAAACCTAATACAACATACCCTAACCCTACCCCCCTCCCTAAAAAAACAAACCCCAATCATAAAGTATAAAACCCAAAAACCAACATAAATGCTTATAAAAAAAAATTTAAAAAACTTCAGCAACTGGGAAAAACTTTTAAAATCAAATAAACTTCCAATTAAAAAATTAATAATTTTATTAAATTTTAATTCATCCTTTTTGTTTTTAAAATCTTAAAATACCGGTGCTCAAAATCAAAAATTTCCCTTGAAAATAAAAATTATACCTTTTTTTCTCCTTTAATTCCTACTTGCCAATCTTTTTAAACCCCATTTGAACTGTTTTTTTATCCAATTCCTTTTGGGGTTTTATTTGGGCCTTTTTAAAAAAGGTGGAGGTTAAAAAAGGTTTTTCTGTTTTTTTGTTTTTTTTTACCTTTTTAAAAACAGAATTTATCATTTCAATAAAAAAAGTGTCATGAAAGGCCCCTTTCCCAAAAACTTCCCTTTCCCCCAAAAAGTTTTGTTTTATTTTATTTTTTAAATTTTTTTTGTTTTTTTCCCCCCTCCTTTTTTTGGGGTTTTTTGGGTTTTTGGGTTTCAAAATTTTCCCCCCCCCCCAAATTGTAGTGAATATTTTTAAATATTTTTACATCATACCCCTGTTCCCCCCAAGGGGGGGAGGTAAAAAAAAAACCAGGGCTTTTAAAAAAATAATAATTGAAAAATTAAAATTTTTCATTCTCTCTCTCTTCTCTCCTTCTTCTCCCTCTCTCTCCCCCCTTTTTTTCCTTCTCTCTCTCTCTCCTTCCTCTCTCTCTCTCTTTTCTTTCTACCTCTCTCTCTTCTCTCTTTTTTCCCAACCCATTCTTTTTTATTTCCCCCTTTTTCCCTTTCCCTTTTTTATCTATTTAATTCTTCCTTTTTTTTTCTTTTAAACTCTCCTCCTTATTTTTCCCCTTTTCTACCCCTTTCTATCCTCTGGGGGTTTTCCTTACCTTTTTTTTTTATCCCCTTTTTTTCTTTTTTTTTTTTCTCCTTTCCATCTTTATTTCTCCTTTTCCCCATTTTTTCCTCCTTTTTTTTTTTTTTTTTTTTATTTTTCTATTTTTTTTTTTCCCTTTTTTCCTCTTTTTCTTGGGCCCAGGTATTTCTTGAAGGGGGTTTTTTTTTTCCCTTTTCTCCCCTTCCCTTTTTTTCTTTCTTTTTTTTCTTTCCTTTTTTTTTTTTTTTGGGGGGGTTTCCGCCCTTTTCTTTTTTTTTTTTTTTTCCCCGCTGTTTTCCCTTTTCTTTTTTTTTTTTCCCCTTTTCCCCTTTTTTTTTTTTCCTTTTCCCTTTCCCCCCCGCTCCCCCCCCAAAACCCCTTCCCCCCCCAAAAACCAACTTTCCCCCCTAAACTCCCCAACCGGGGGGGAAAGAAAACTTTCCCCACTAAAATTTTCCCTTCAAAAGGGGGGGGGGGGGGGGTGGGGGGGGAGGGGGGGAGGGGGGAGGGGGAGGGGAGGGGGAGGGGGTAAGAGGGAAGGGGGGGGCGGGGGGGTTGGGGTTAATTTAGGGAATGCCCCCCCCCCCCCCCCCTTTGAATTGAACCCCCCCTTTTTCCCCCCCCCCTTTTTTTTTTTTTTCCTTTCCCCTCTTTTTCCCTCTCTCTCTCTCTTTTTTACCCCCCCTCCTCTCTCTCTCTCTTTTCCCCCTCAAACCTTCCTTTTTTTCTTTACTCCTTTTTCTTTATTTCCTTTCACCAAACCCCTCACCCCCCCCCCCCCCCCCCCCCACTCTCCCCTTTCTCCTCTCTCTCTCCACCCCAGGGTTATTTGCGATGGCCTTGGCCCCCTTTTTACCCCCAGGGCCCCCGGGGCTTGAGGACGATGTGGGGGTCCCCCCAACTTGGGGCGAAAGGGCTGCACGGGGTTTACCCCCACCAGGTTTTTCAGGATTTAGGTAGGGTTTTATGTAAACTCCCTTTGGCGTTTAAACTGGACCCCCCCTTTTGGGTGGGGGCTTTTTTAGGGGCTGGGGGGGTTTTAGGCACACAGACAATGACAATACAAAATTTTTTTTATTTCGAGGAAAATGAATAAGCACTCATGTGCTTTTTTTCTTTCCCTCCCCGCCCGTAGGGATTTCATCTTTAAAAAAAAAGAAAAAAAAACCAAGAGGGAGAAAAAACAGAGAGAGAGAGAGAGGGGGGGGAGAGAGAGGGGGGAGAGAGGGAGAGAAGAGGGGGAGAGAAGAGAGGAGAGAGAGAAGAGGGAGAAGGGGAGGAAGGGGAGAAGAGAGAGAGAGAGAGAGAGAGGGAGAGGAAAAGAGAGACTTCAACTTCAGACTTTTAGATAAATTTTTCAGTGGGCAAAGCCCTTTCGAAGGGGTAAAAAAAGGAAAAAGGAAAAAAAATCCCCCCTAAACCTATTAAAAAGGTCCCTAGGGGGGGGCGAGGCGTCAAGAACCCCCAAATTCCTAGGGCCAGCATATTGAGGGCGACGGGCCCCTTTTCCCTTCCCCCCCCCGCTGCTTTTTTTCCTTTTCCCCGGGGTTAAAGAGGGGGAGGTTAAACCCCTTTTTAAAACTGGGATGAACTGGGGAAAAGTACAAAGCCAAGGCGCGCAAAAAAAGGGGGAAACCCCTCCCAAATGGTAACCAAAGGGTCGGGGGCGCGGGTTAAAAAATTTGGGTTGGGGGAAAAACAGTGTTTGGGCCAATGAGCCCCCCTTAAATTCCCCGTCCCCCCCCCCCTTGATTTGGGGGTTTAAATAAAAAAACCCGTACAAAAAAGCCCCCCCCCCTAAAATAAAAAAAAAAAACAAGCCAAAATTTTCCTTTTCAAGTTATCGTTTTGAAAAAAAAAAAAAAAAAAAATAAATCAAATTTTAAATTTAACATTCCCCTTTAAAAAAAAAACGGAAAAAAACCCCCAAAAAATAAGGCCCTTTAATAAAAAAACCCCCCTTAAACTCTTCTTAAAGAATTTTAAACAAAAAAAAAAGGGCTAAAAAAAAAAAATTTAATTTAAAAACCAAGTTTTTGCCCCCCCCCCCCGTTTTCCCCCCCCCCCCGGATGAAAACTAAGGTTGAGGCCCCCCAAGCCCCCCCCGGGCCAATGATGGGTAGTTTAAAAAATTTGCAGAATCAAAATCTTTTCCGGTCCCCACAGAGAGAGAAAAGAGGAGAGAGGAGAAGGGGGAGAGATAGGAGAGAGAGAAAAGGGGGAGAGAGAGAGAGAAAAGGAGAGAGAAGGGGAAAGAAAGAAAGGTAATTGACAGAATGAAAGAAGGGAAAGGTTTTTTCATTTTTCAAGGGGGGGGAGGGGGGAAAAAGAGAGAGAGAGGGGAGAGAGAGAGAGAGAGGAGAGGGGAAAAAGAAGAGAGGGGGAAGGGGAGAGGGGAAGAGTAAAAAGAGAGGGAAAGAATGAATTAATGAAAAGAGTAATTGAAAGAAAGAATGAATTTTCTTTAAATTTTTTTAAAAAGGGGGGAAAAAGGGAAAAAGAGAGAGCAAAAGAGAGGAGAGAGGGAAAAGAGAGAGAGGGGAGAGGGGAAAAGAGAGGAGAGAGGAAAAGAGAGAGAGAGAGAGAGGAGAGAAGGGGAATGAAAAGAATGAATAAAAGAAAAAAAGTATGAATGAATGAAAGTTCTTTTTTTTTTCCCGGGGGAGAGGGGAGGGAGGAGAGAAGAGATGAGGAGGAAGGGGAGAGAGGATGAGAAAAGAGAGGGGAGAGAATAAGAAGGAAAGGGGAAAATTCTTTTTTTTCAAGGGGGGGGGGGGGGGGGGGGGAGGGGGAGAATTTTAAAAAATGGGAAAAAAAAGAAAAGGATTTTGGGTGATGTTTTTTCAATTTAAAAAAAGGAAGAGGAAAAAAAAAGTAAGGGGAAGGAAAAGGGCAGGAAAAAAGGAAAAAAAAAAACGAGGGAAAAGAACAAGGAAAAAATACAGATGGGATAAAATGTACACTTCACTCGTAAAACGAATGGAGGGGGTTTTGCCCTCAGTGGGGTTTCCCATGAGGCCATAATTTTTGGGGGAAAAATTACCCCTTTTTTGGTCTGAATTTAAGGGAATAAGCTGCTGCTGCTTGTGCTGCTGATGTGGTGGGGGGTGGGGGGGTGAAGTGATGATGATAAAAGATGGTTTGGGGTTAAAATTTTAGACGACATGTGAAGATGTGATGTTTTTGATGGTGGTGGTTTGGGGGTGGTTTGTGGGGGGTGGTGGGGAGCGGTGGTGGTAATGGGGGAAAATGATGCTGATGTTGAGCTGATGAGGTGGGATGATGATGTTTATGGCGATGAAGATGATGATGGTGCTGCCCGCTGCTACCCGTGCTGCTGCTGGGTGTTGTGGGAAGATAATGATACCCATGACGACTGCTGCTGTGCCCGGGCGGGCGACATGATAAAACGATAACGGGCGACGATGACGATCATGGGTCCCTGATGATGACGACGACGACGATTTATAAAAATTACGACGGGCGACGACGATAATGAGACGATGCTGCTGCTGCTGCGGGTGATGCTGCTGTGATGATGATAAGGAAAAAAGTTGACACGACAAGGATGGCGAAAAATTTTAAAACCCAACACACGCGAAAGAGACATAGTGTGAATGGAAAGATAATACTGCCTGTATTAAAAAAGACTTTTGCTGAGATCGTTTTTCAATGCTACTGCTTCTGGGTAGTTTTGTTTTTGTTGGGTTTGGGGATGTTTATGAGGAAAACAGGGGGAAGAAGATTCTGACGCCCCCCAAAAAATGACAGCTTTTTAAATAAATTTTTAAAAAAAAAACAAAGAAAGAAAAAAAAAACCACACAACACACACCAAACACCAAAAACCACACACAACACACAAACAACACACACACACACACACACCAAAAAAGGGGGAGATTATAGTGCATTTTTTCACCCATCCTAATGATATCCCCGATTCTTTTTCGGCGCTGCCCCGTGTAAAGTTTACAGATCATTTTGGGCATGAACATTGTTTTTAGTTTATTTGCCTAAGGGGGGGTTAATGCATAATACAGAATGGCTGCAAACCCCCAAATCAAAAATGGCTGGTAGCAGGGGGGCTTCAACGCTCACGCACCCCTTTTTGGGGTAAAGGAAGTATATCCAAACTCCTGTAATGTTTTTTTTGAAAACATAACGAAATCTTGTCTTGCCTACAAAAAGATGGAAAATGTAACCCGAATACCTGACATCTTAATCACAAGGAAACGGCCCTTTGATCTGGGTTTTTAAAATTTTTCTTTTTTCTTTCACCTGAATGACTGGGCAACTTTTGAAGGCACATTGGGAAGGGGGATCATTTAAACCCATTGTTATTACTTTTTAAAGAAAAGCCCGGCCCCCGGAACACTGAAAAAGATAAAATCCAAAGTTTTAAATATAAAGAAGCTAATTGGAAACAATTTTTAAAAAAAACCTTGCAGGGCCCATAATACAAAAAAAGTTTGATTCTGAAAAAAATAATGAATTATTTTCCTACCTTTACTAAAGCCATCATTTTAAACTGCTTTCCCTTTCAATCCCAAACCATTTTAAAACATTAAAAAAACAAGGGAAAAGTTCAGGAAAAGTTTTTGGGGGACGCCCGCTTTGAAGGGGAAACAGTGACCAAAAAACGTTTAATGTTAAAACATAATTTTAAAAATAAGACACCCGAAAAAATGGAAAAAAAGAAGCAGGCAAAAAACCATAGCAATAGATATAAACCAGGCCGGGAAAAAGACAAAATTTTTTTTTTCGTTTTTTTGGAGCGAAATATCAAATATAACGATATTAATAAGTGTGGAAAAAATTTTATGAAATGAGAAAAGGGGGTTTTTTTCCCAAATTGTTCAATTAAACTCAAAAACAATGAATTTCCCCTCCCAAAGCAGAAAAGGGTGAGGCCTTTGCCGAAAATGTTTTCAGAGTCTATGCTTAAAGAAAGGCCCCCTCACTAAAAGCACCCCAAAAAACAAAGGGCAAGTTAGGAGAAAAAAGAAAAATTTTAAAGAACCTTTTTCTAATAATATGAATACATCAATGCCCAATAAAAATCAATGAAATAAAAGATGTACTATTTTTTCCCCTTCCCCCAAAAAAGAAAAAATTCTGTTGATTAGAAAGCCATATCCAATGATATGCTTAAACGGTTTTCCCCGAAAAATTTATTCTTTTAATGCATAAACTTTTCCCCAAAAATGTTTGGGCCCAAGGTTTCATTGCCCAAAGAAATGGGAAACAGTTATTATTGTCCCCATTCATAAGCAAGAAAGCCTTTAAAAAAAAAAAAGTTTTTAGACCCATAGCCCCAAGGGCTTTCCCCCCCTTGGTAAGTTTTTGGAGAAAATTTTTCTTAGAGGGTTGTATATTTTCTGGGCAGAAAAATAAGGAATTTCCCGTCAATCAAGCAGGGTTTTAAAAAGGTTTGATCAGCAATTGATAACCAAATAAATAACAACACGGTAAAAAAAACAATTTCAAGAAGAAAAAAACTACTCGCAACGTTTTTTTTATGTAAGGAAAACCTTTCGACCAAGTTTTTTCCCCTGCTAAATTGCTGCATAAAATAAAGACTATTGGTTTTTCTGGGGATTTTTTTTTCCCTTATATTAAAAAACTTTTTTTTGTAAAAGAAATATGCAAGTGAGAGTAGGAAATGGGTATTCCCGACTTTTTAATTTAATTTCATATGGTTTACCACAGGGTTAGTTATAGCTCCCTTTTTTTTTAATATATTTTCTATATGATTTAAACCCCCAAAACTGTCCCAAAGATGTTTGTCTTTTGTTCAATATGCTGGGTGTATATGTTTAAAGGAAAGAAAGTCACTATTTAAAACGTGCTACAACAAAGGGGGATGTAAAAAATACCAAAAAGTATATCCCAAAAAAAAACTAGATAATTTACATAAAAAATATTTTTGAAAATGGTCCCGGGCATTATTACAGAAAAAAGAAAATAAAGCTTTTTAATTTAAAGGAGTGATCCGATACACTACCCAGTTTACGATTGGAGGGGACCAATTCAGTTAAAAATATGGTAAAAAATTTTTTGGCATTCAACTTACATCAAAAATTTTTTTGGAATGCTCATATTGGATACATTTTAAAAAAAAACAAGGGAAAAGCAACAATTTTTTTAAAAATAGTTTCAGACAGTCCCTTGGGGGCAAGATATCTTTCCTCTTAAATGCTTTTTTATTCCTTGTACGTTCCAAACTGTCCCTTTTGGACAAGAGGTTTTTTTTCGGGGCCCTAACTATTTACTTAAAAAAATCCAAAATATAGATTGTAAAGGCGTACAAAAATTGAAAATTGGGGGTACCATTCCATGATCCCCCCAAGGGAAATTATAAGGAAAAAATTTGGGGGAAATCCCCCGCTGAAAAACCCCAACTTTCAAACGCCAAAAAAGTTTTAAAGGAGCAAAGAAAGACAAAATTTTGTCTGTAGTGAATTAAAAGGGTTTAAAACGAAACGAATTTTCCAAAAAGGGGTAAAAAAAATTTCGTGTTTTAAACCTATTGGCACATTGTAAACAGACCTCTTTTTAAAAATCTAACCTTAACCAAAAATGACTTAAAAAACACAAAAAAAAGTTTCCCCTTTTCCTTCATGGGGGAAAGAAAAAAAGCCTGTTTTGATATAGAGTATATTAATGAAAAAAAAATTAAAATCAAAACTCATGATTGCAGAAAAGTTCGGTCGCATAATTTTAAAATAAGTATGCTGGGCTGCCCTTAAAGGGTTTAAAACAGATGGACTGTTTTAGAAAAAACATGATCGGTTGATTTTTCATACCAGGCACTTTTAAAAAAAAGGGAAAAGAAATATCTTGGTAAAAATCGTTTAAATTTTTACAGCTGAAATTATTGCAATTCTTTTGGCTCCAATTATATTTTTAAAAATTTTTATTTCTTTCTTTATATCTGCTTTTTGCTTTACTCCCAAAACAGTATTGAACTAAAAAAATCCCCAAAATTAAAGGGAAAATCTCCGAAATTTTTTTTTGAAATTTTAAAAATTTTTCATACACCTCCTAATTTTTAAAAGGTTTTTCC
>CM054144.1:41597086-41602086 GCA_028751875.1 Rapana venosa
CAGGGAGTGGGGGTTAATAAAGGGGTCATTGATTTACTGCTGGACAAGCTGTGATAGGGAATGGGAGATTCGTAGGCACATAGACCATGAGAACATGCCAGCAGCACTTTTTTATTTTATAGAGATACGTCTTTCTCCAAAAAGTGTTGCCACAGCAACGTCTAATTGTAAAGTAAACACACAGAAAGTAGTGGGACTAGAAAAACCAGAGAGAGAGAGAGAGAGAGAGAGAGAGAGAGAGAGAGAGAGAGAGAGAGAGAGAGAGAGAGAGCGTAATTAAGACAAACACAATGTTTACTAAAACTAAAACTGTAATCTATTATAGCTGGAAAAAAGTGATTGCTGAAAATTACGTAAAGCACTCTTTCAGAGGACTTTCCGGGTTTTCATTAGCAAAACACGTACAAAACTTAACGACGAAAACTAGCAAATACATAGACCTTGACTGCCGAGTTGTAGCCAAAGCATTTAGATATCAAAGTCTGTTGCAGCTGTACTCGAGTTACTGTCTTACCACAGACACCTATCTTTCCAGTGCAGCAGATTTTATCAACAACATTTCGTTTTGCGTTATCGAAAGTCTTTAATAAGGGTTCCTTTTAGAACACCAATACTAGCTCATGTGCAGAATGTGTTTGCATCGTTTTCTTCTGCTATCAATGCCATATCAATAAACCCAACTAGAATCAGAGTGAAATAAAGAAGAAGAAGAAGAAGAAGAAGAAGAAGAAGAAGAAGAAGAAAGAAGAAGAAGAAGAAGAAGAAGAAGAAGAAGAAGAAGACGAACACGAAGGCAAAGAAGAAAGAAGAAAAACAAGAAACTAGAAAAGTAAGATGCAGTTGCGTTGGTTTGCTTCTTTATTACACCAGTCATTCTGAAGAACGTCTGGAGCTTATTTACTTTCTGTCGCCGTAGACATCTGTGGAACATTTAGCCTGGTCCTCCCAAAGGAGATAATGTTCCCTGGATTTCAAACCTAAGATTTCCCCTCCTCCTGTTTCATATCAGAACTATCCTACCTTCACTAACCCATGTCCTATCACCCTGCTAAAGTATACGACCTGTGTGAGTGTGTGTGTGTGTGTGCTTTTGAAAAACATTTGACTATTGGCATTTTATTTCATAGATTGTGTCTGCAGCGCACCATGCTTGTAATAATTATCTGTTTGTTTAAACTATTGATTATTTATCATTGATTGTATGACTGTGTAAGATTAGGTTGAATGCATGCGCTTTGGTTTGTCTTTGCAAGATATAGCGCTATATAAGTTCCATTTATTATTATTATCATTATTAATGCCAGTCTACTTCGATTTTGTTGTTGGTTTTCCTTTTCTTTAACCTGTGTGAAAGGATGATTTGCATATCATATTCTCTTCTATAGAATGTCCCCAGATTGTTGCCCGTAAGTTATATAACCTGAGCTGAATTATATGACACTAGAGATATTGTTTTATCGTCTCATGCTGAAAACTACTCCTCACCACTTCCATACAACTTTTGTAGAGATGAAAATAATGAAAACTGAAGTTTCAGTAGGATTTGAATCGAATTACTTCTCACCACTTCCATACAATTTCTGTACAAACAAAATAAAAACTGAAGTTTCAGTAGGATTTGAATCAAATTGCTTCTCACCACTTCCATAAAACTTCTGTAGAAATAAAATAAAAACTGAAGTTTCGGAAGGATTTGAATCACAACCTTACTGCTTCCCAGACAAGTGTCTTAACCGCTCAGCTCAGCTACAAACTCTTCTCATTATAACTAGAAAATCAGCCAGATCAACCTTACGCCCAGGTAGGTTCTTTAGGAACTGAATCAAATCGACAGGTTGTGCATTGATCATCGCCTCCGGCGCAGGGACAATATAATTCCACTCCAGGGTTTTGCCAACTTGGTGATCAAAATGTGTTATGTTAGAGTTCCGTTAAAAAAAATCCACGATTAACAGAACTGGCACGATAATCCCTGTGGAGGATTAACCTTAATCTCATTCGCTATTGATCGAGATCCAAGGCTGTAAACGTGTATATAGATGAGGAAGCTTTGCTGAAGAAGGCGATCAGATGCCGAAAATATTTTGGATATAAAAAGGCTTTTGTCCTATCTATCTATCTATCTATCTATCTATCTATCTATCTATCTATCTATCTATCTATCTATCTATCTATCTATCTATCTATCTATCTATCTATCTATCTATCTATTATCTATCTATCTACCGATAGAGAGAGAGAGAGGAGAGAGAGAGAGAGAGAGAGAGAGAGAGCGAGAGAGAGAGAGAGAGAGAGAGAGAGAGAGAGAGATGTGTGTATGTGTGTGTAAGTATAATAGTATTGATAAAAATTATAAATATGTCAGTTAACAAGTTCACCTACTACAGAAGACAACTGGGGGAAAAAAAACCCAAACAACTCCTTTTTGAGCTAGGGAAAAGGGCAGAGGGCAAGAGTCGGGATACGGATCTGTTGTAAACCAATTTTTCTTCATCATTTTTTTTAATATGTTTAAAAAAAAAAAGAATGAAACTTATCCAGCTTGTCTCGAAGTTACAGAGGGTTGGGTTTTTAAAAAAATATTTTTTTGTTTTTAATTTTCATCGTCAAACTTAGATGTCATGACTGATAGGATTATGCAGAGTGTGCGTTTACTTTGGGACCAGACAACACAGTGGCTCGGTGGTCCAGAGGTAACGCACGCGTTCAAGATGGCAAGAAGTTGAGGGTTTGATCCCTTGTTCGAGCCCAAACTTTTTTCCCCCTTATTCACTAGACGTTGATTGGTGGTCTGGGTGCTCGTCTTTCGGATGAGATGATGAATCGAAGTTCTGTCTAAAAACGCATATTTCAATGCTTGTAAAAGAACTCCACTAGCAACAAGAAATGAAGTAAATGTCCCTGGCAAATGTTTCTGTAGGAAGAGCCTCTTTCATTTTTGGGAAACACACACACACAAACGCATGCACGTACATACGCACACAAACACGGACATATACACACACGCATGCGCGCGCGCACACACACACACACACACACACACAACACACACACACCCCACACACACACACACACACACACACACACACACACACACACACACACACACACACACACACACACACATTGAGAGAGAGAGAAAGAGAGAGAACAAACACCTGCCCCCCCCTTCCCCCCTCCAAATAAAAAAAAAGTGGCACTGCTCTTGTGGCGACACATTCTTATCGATGGGAAGAGCAGCCCGAATTTTATGCACAGAAATCCATCGTGATAGAAAGTGGTATATCTATCTATCTATCTATCTATCTATCTATCTATCTATCTATCTATCTATCTATCTATCTATCTATCTATCTATCTATCTATCTATCTATCTATCTATCTATCTATCTATCTATCTCTCTCTCTCTCTCTCTATATATATATATATATATATATATATATGTATATCCAATATACGCTACACTCTCTTGGCTTTGCGCTGGTATTTCACTGGGGGTTCTGCGTTCACAATAAAACATCTTTTTAGTGCTCCTTCAAACTCAAAAAGCATGTCGCCAATATCCATGGCTCGATGCATTCTTCTTTGAAGCCCAGAGGGACACCGCGCCAGTGAAAGAAGCCGCTGCATTACTTTCATGGTTTGTTGTTGTTGTTGTTGTTGGTGGTGGTGGTGGTGGTGGTGGTGGTGGTGGTGGGCGTTCTCCAGCCTGACACCCTGGCGGAAGGGGGTGGTGTGTGTGTGTGTGTGTGAGGGGGAGGGTTCATCCTGAATATGCCGCTTGTTTCTTTAAACGCATACGTATCTCTATGAGACCGTAAAGTGGATATATATATATATTTTTTTTTTTATTTATTTTTTTTATATTTTTTAAAAATTTTATATATATATATATATTATATATATATCACATTCACATCCACATCCACATTCGCCTTCACCGTGGGGGCATCAATGAAGATTTTGCAACCAGCTTCCTCCACTCCACGCGGTCCTCTGCTTTCCCTAGAAATTCGTTCTACTCAAGGCCAGTCCACTGTCTTACTCTCGTTTTCTCTGTCTGTCTCCTCGTCTCCCTCCTTGTACTGTTCCCTGCAGGACAGTCTTGGCCTGTCCAGATGTTCGTGTAACGAGCCTGTACCACTGTAGTTTGCGTCTTTTCACTGAAGTCAGGAACTCATCATATGGTCTGATAGCGGTTTTTTATATTCTGGCCTTCACATCCTCATTAGTGATGTCATCTCTGTATGAGATACCAACACTGCGTGAAAATTTTACGTGTGCGGCCTTTTACAGGTACCTTGCCATAATTATAGGCAACCATATACTGGCTTCAGAGAATTTTTTTTTCTTTCACGCAGAGAGTACAGGTTGATACAAAAAGAGCTTTATCATGGTTGACGACAGTCTCAGAATAACGTTTAAAAAGATCAGATTTTTTCCCGTTTGCTTCTTTGCTAGAGCTCCGAGATTCACCACCAATGGTGAGATACTGCGTGTGCGACAGTTTTGTCCACTTCGAACGTGGCAGCATCCAACTTCGAGGATGCATGCTGGGTATTTTTTTTGTTCTGTAACCCATCGAACGCTGACAAAGATTTACGAGATCTTTAATGTGCATATTTGATCTTCTGCGTGTGTATATACACACGAAGGGAATTACGGCAGTGGTAGGTTTTGCGCTTGATGTGGACCTAAGAGGTCATAAAAAATCTCCACCCTTAATTCACCAGACGCCGCCGAGATTCGAACCCACGACTTCATGGACCCGTGGGATTGAAGTCGAACTGTCTTAACCACTCGGCTATAGCGTCCGTCAGGAGCCATAATATAATAAAAATAAAAACATTTATCAAAGATAGTAATAAAAAAAAGATTCAACCTGAAAAATTATTTGAAATTGATAGTTGATTGTTTAGTTGTGGTTGCTTGGTTGTAGTTGGTTGGTTGGTTGGTAGTGGCTGGTTGGATGTGGTTAGTTGGTTGTGGTTGGTTGGTT
>CM054144.1:41607086-41617086 GCA_028751875.1 Rapana venosa
AGTAAAGCACCCTTGCACGTGGTTACCAAGCATATGGGTGACCGTTTGTGCACTTTGGTTTCAGTAGAGTCCCCCAGTTCACCCAGCTGTAAAATGGGTACCTGTCCTCTTTAGGGTATGTGAAGGAAAAGCAGCGAGGAAGAGTAGGTGGGCGCCGCCCTCAATATGCTGGCCCCTAGAGAAGCTGAGGTCTCTGATGCCTCGCTCCCCAACGACTGTATAGGTTATGGGACACCTTTACTTTTTTATCTTTATACAGGTGCATTGCCTCTAGACCACTGATCCACTTTACAGAGAAGGAGTCACGGTGTACGGGATTATTCCATATACGCTACTCCATATCAGCCATGACATCTGCTGTGTGAACATCCCCTTGCTGTTTAGCTCAAAGAATTAGTATAATTTGGGATGTATGCTGGGTACTTTCGTGTTTCTGCAAATCACTGAAGGCTGGCATGGATTACGGGGTTTTTCACATTAGTAACTAATCTACCTGCGTGTTTACTTGATGGTGAAAAAGTCACAGGCAGGTCTACAAGACGAAAACAAATCTTGCACCTAATGAAGACGACGCCATCGAGGATCAAACCTGCGACCCATGACTGTATGACCATTAGGAATAGGAGTCCGTGGTCCTTTTCTCTGTGGGAATCCTCCCAAGCATATTCTTGTTTACTTTTTTTAAAGAATGAGCCGGCAGTAGCAGCAACAAGAAGAGTGAAATATGATGCTCACAAATGACAGCCAGAAGCCACCATGCTAGTCTAAGAGAAAGAAAATAAAGGAAACAAAGAGAGAGGAGAAATACAAGAATAAAAGAAAAGGAAGAAAAAAAAAGACAAACAGAAAAAACCAAATTATATTTAAAAAACTCACCTGACAGAGCATAACAGAACAGAACAGAACAGAACAGAAAGAAAGGACGGGAACAAAAACGAACAGAAAACGAAGCAAAAGAAAGAAAGAAAGACAAGGCAGAAAAGAAAAACAGAAAGAAAATACAAGAAAAAAATTAAGAGAGCAAAGAACAAAAAAAAAAAAGCAAGCACAAAGAAAACAAACAAAACAAAAGAAAAGACACTAAAAAAAACCTCAACAAAGAAACTTAGCCACAGAACACACTGAACGACCTCGCCGAAACATCCCTCCAAACATTACCAACCATGCGCTTGAGAAGGAAACAGCTGCTGATGGACCTCCTGCTCTCCATCAGTGGCTATCTCCTGGGCCGGTCGCTTGTCCAGCACACCCAGAGACCTGGCAGACCCTCCCCTTGCACGCGGGGGGCGGGAGAACCGGCATCAGCCAACCTGACCCCTGTCTCCCTGGCAGTCTCTGACGACTCTCTGATGATCGGCGTCATGACGTCTCGGAAGAACCTCGCCACTCGCGCCTCCGCCATCTACTCCACCTGGGGACGAGAGGTGCCGGGGCTGCTCCTCTTCTACATCGGCAGTGACCACGACCATCCCGGACCATCCTCACGGCCTTTCCAGGAGGGTGAGGAACTCCTGAAAGATGGAGACTCGCGTGAAGGGAGGATGAGGACGACGATGACGATGATGATGATGATGACCTCCCCACCAGCCCAGAACTCCAGAGAGGGGAGCTTTCAAGAAGAAAAAGAGGAAGAGGAAGAAGAAGGAGAAGAAGAGTCAGGGAGGGGTCTGGGCGACCACCCGGCAGAGTCTGCCCAGCCTGAGTCCATCCAGGTCATCAAGGGCCTGCCCGTGGTGCAGCTTCAGGGCGTCAGTGACCAGACGTACCCGCCTCGCGGCAAGAGCTTCGCCATGATCCGCCACATGGTCCGCCACTTCGGGTCCAGCTTCCGGTGGTTCCTGAGGGCGGATGACGACGTGTACATCCGCTACGAGGAGCTGGTGAAGTACCTCCACTCCCTGGACAACGCCCAGCCTCGCTACATCGGCCAGCCAGGAATCGGCATCCCCACGGAGAGGGGCCGCCTGGGATTGAACCCCGGGAGCCCTTACTGTATGGGCGGTCCCGGGGTGGTCTTCTCGCGCCCGGCCCTGAGGCTGCTGGTGCCTCACTTGAAGGAGTGTGCCAGGGACACGGTGACTTCGCACGAGGACACGGAACTGGGCCGCTGTGTCTTTCAGCACGTGAAGATCGCCTGCACTGCCAACAAGCAGGTTGGTGTGTAAGGCTGAATGTGCGTTTGTGTACAAGCATGCACAGACACAGACACAGACACACAGACACACAGACACAACACACACACACACACACACACACACACACACACACACACACACACACACACACACACACACACACAAGCGCATGCGCACACCCTGGGTGCGCGATTATCTTTTTTTTTTTTAGTGTAGTCTTTCAAACTTTGTTTGGTTCAAAGTACTGGACGATAGTTTGTATAATTCAAAGTTCAGCCTTTATCCTCGCAGTTTCTTTTCCCCCTGTAATCAATTATGTCAGTGTTTTCTGTCACAGTGGATGGTTTTGCGTAGTTTACAATGAAGATGTCAAAATAAAAAGCCCAGAATAACACAGTGGCTTTTCATGTTTGCATATTTTTGCCATGAATAGAACCCTGCGTGTGTGCGTGTGTGTGTGTGTGTGTGTGAGATTCAGATTCAGATTCAGATTCAGAATATTTTATTGCCATTTAAGTCATGTAGACTTATTTCACACAACAAAATAATCAATTATGATTATTATCTATTTTGGCTAAAAGTGATGTGCACTAAAAACATGTTGCATTCTACTTCTCTTTTTCTCTTTTTTTCAAAACACTCATACACATATCTGATGATTTCTGCTTGATACATATCAACTGTGATAGTGTGTGTGTGTGTGTCTGTGCTCGCGCGCGCGCGCGTTCGTGCGTGCACGCGTGCATGTGCGTGCTTACATCATGGCATACAATCATTTGCCCAGATGAGGAAACTCTTTTACCAGGACTACACGCGCAACACCTTCACCGGCACACTGACCCCGGAAGTGTCCTTGGCCTTGACCTTACACCCGGTCAAAGATCCTCGCGCCATGTTCAGGTTGCACATGCACTTCCACCAACAGCGGCTGCAAGGTCTTCAGACCCGAGCCTCTCTGCTGGAGACCCACATCAACCAAGTCAAGCAGATGGCGGCTGATGATCCCACGCCGTTCTCAGAATCCTCACCACGTGTCGAGGCACTAAATGCTAAATTCACTTTCGACAGACAGCAAAGCGTGAGAGACTTTGTGGCCAGAACGACTGGCATTGACAACACAGAGCCTACGACCCGACCCAGCCTTGAAAACTGGCTGGAAGAATTTTTGCGGGGTTCTCAAAAGCCTGAGAAACCCGTGGACATAAGCGTTGACCAGAAGACAAGATGGGCCAGAATGGAGGTGTTAATGACGGACAACCCGGTGTGGATGTACGCAGTCTTTAACAAACGGCGCATGATCGACCCGTCAGGGATACATCGCTCACGAATACCTATCATGAACGCGGCGACCAGGACGGTAAAGGCTTTCAAAAAGGCGAACAAGCTCAACGATCTGAAGGCCAACCTGATGTGCGCCAGGTACCAAAGCTACACGCTGCCTCACGGTCTGCAGCACGTGGTGACCGCCACCCATGACCAAGGCTTCCAGTCGTTCCTGTTGTCCTCCAGGTTCCAGCCTCTGCAATGGAGCGAAGAGTTTCAGGATGCGGACAGCGCGACAAAGAGCAGAGACGGCATGAGCGCCTGGAACGCTGACCGTTATCTGTTCGAGAACGATCGAGAGTTTGGTGGTGGTGGAAGGTTCCAAGGGTTACCTCTGAAGAAGGATACAGCGGCCTCTTCAGCATGGCCCACGCTGTACGTTCTGGTTCCGCTGTATGGACGTCACCAGACCTACCTGACCTTTCTGAAGAACCTGGCCCGGGCAGCGGCGAAGTACCCCGCCAGTGTGCGACTTCGGGTAGCTCTGTTCGCCGACACTTTACAAGAGCACCGGCTGTCCCTGGCGGCGAGTCGAGGACGCACGCTGTTCCACATCACCGTCGTGAAGATGAAGACCCAGTTCTCACGTGCTGCAGCCTTGAACAAGCTGGCCGAAGGTCTCTCACCGAGCTCCGTCCTCATCTTCGTCGACGTGGACCTTGTCCTCACGGACGGGTTTCTGTTCCGTGTGGCGCTGACTGTCAAGCCCGGACAGGCTTATTTCCCTATCATGTATTCCAGGTACTCCCCCAGCACTGTCTGTTACGGCGCGTCCAACTGCACCATTGGTCTGTTCGACTTTTCCTCTGCCTCTGGCTTCTGGCGGTCCTTCAGTTACGGCATGGCGGGGCTGACGGCCAGGGACCTGCAGCTGTCGGGGGCTTCAACGCCAAGATCGTGGGCTGGGGCAAAGAAGATGTGGACTTCTTCGACAGGTACTGCACAGTTGTCTGTCGTGTTTTCGTTTTCGTTTTTGCTTCTTCTGCAGACACGTACCCATGCACAGAAGTGTACGTGCATACTTACACGCGCGTACGTATGCATGCACGCACGCACGCATACACGCATGCACGCACACACACAAACACACACAAGCACACACACACATCACGCATCTGTGTGTATGCATAAAGGATATTGTGAGATTGGAATCAGTTGTTTATCAAGTTACAAAGTAAAAGAATAAAACATGTCACAAGTTAACTTTGGGATTGTAGAAATAAAAACGTAACTATAGTTTTTAAAAAGTTATTTTCATTATTATGAAGAAAAATGTTGCAAGTAAAGTGTCCTTTAAGCCAACAGAAGCATAACGAATAGAAATGAATAGAAATAATGAATACCATTATATAACACATAAATACGCTTAACAACTATCTAATCTCTCAAAAACTCTGTGAATGATCCTATAAACATAATCATCTCAAATTCGGGGCTGATTGATCAATCACTACATACTGTTGAGGGGTTTGCAGAAACTGATGACACATACCCCAAACAATTATTGTTGTTGTTATATCAATGTCCCAGCGGAGATTTCCGATTTAGGGACACACCGGTACCAAGCAGTGACGGAAGGAACATGTAGGCTTGCATCGGTATGGCGGGATTGTCCTTCGTGTATATTTGTCTCCATATTTACATTTTTGTTTTATTTTCTGTTTTCTTTATCAGTATGTTTTCATATGTTTCGCTGTTGTTGTTACTTCGATTTTTCGTCTGTTTACTCAAAGTGATATTAGACGTACTATGTGGTGTTATTACTTTTTCATATGTTTGTTTGTCTGTTTGTTCCAGGTGTGTACAGAGAGGGCTAAAGATTTTTCGAGCCCCGGATCTAGGACTGATCCATCAGTTCCACGACAAGTCATGTGACCAGAGACTTCCGCCTGACCAGCTGCGCATGTGCAGGACTTCGAGGAACGCTCTGATTGGTTCTGACTCCAAGCTGACGCAGATGGTACTGGATCTGCACGCTTGATGACCTGTGCATTTTCCTCTGTTGTCAGTGGAAAGCAATGCCCTTTCTTTGCCACAAAAACTGCTGTTCTGACGTTTATGCAAGACTCAGGTCACCAGACAACTTAGGATTGGCAAAAAAAACCTTTTTCCATCAGACCTATATTCTGCTATGGTAAATCTTAACGCTTAGAGTCACAGTAAAAAGGTAATGGTAGTGTCCCAGGCGCTTCGATTTGTTTGCTTTACAAGATTTAGCGCTATATAAATACCATACATTATTATTATTATTATTATATTATTATTATTATTATTATTATTATTATAACCTAATATGTGGTCGCAGGGGAGTGAGGCATCAGGGACCTCAACTTCTCAAGGGACCAGCATATTGAGGGCAGCGCCCATCTCTTCTCCCTCGCTGCTTTACCTTCCCTGACCCTAAAGAGGGCAGGTACCCATTTATAGCTGAGTGAACTGGGGGACTGTACTGAAGCCAAGGCGCGCAAACTATCCCCCATCCAAAGTGGTAACCACGCTCGATGCTGCTTAGCCTTAGCTGGGGGAAAGCGAGTGCTCTGACCACTGAGCTACCCCGTCCTCTAAGTCACATTACTGTTGTCGTTTTGTGTTTTTGTTGTTGTTGCTGCTACTGTTGTTGTTGCTGTTGTTGTTGCTGTTGTTGTTGCAGTACATTTCCCAGCTTAACTAAAACACCCTAGGGGTCACCCAGAGTATATACCCATCTGTCTCACTGACCCTTCCTGGGAATCCCTGTGCGACCGTAACTGTACAGGCTATCATGCTGAAAGAGTTTTTGTCATGGTTGAAGACAATCTTTTAATTTTAAGTTTATTCTTTTATATCGAGGATAGTGGAATAAGCACTTATGTGCTTTTTTTTTTACATCCAGTGCCCGTGTGTATGCGGTTTTGTAAATTCTGTCATCTGTTCCCACTGGCACATAATGGCCTACTCTTACGAAAAGCGGAACAGGATTTAACGTGTGCGCAAGATGTTTTGCGTGCGTTCGTTCGCATACGGGGCCTCGGTTTATAATCTCATCCGAAGGACTTTTTGGGAGAGTGGAGTCTGCACTGATGTTAACTCCAGGGGGAAAATATCCCCCTTGAACGGGAATCGAACCCGGGTCGTCGAGATTGCGAGCGCAATGTTCTAACCACTAGGCTATCCCGTCCCCCTATCTTAATATTAACAGCACATTAATGGTTTACAGCAAAGCAACATCGGATGCAGGCTTTGGCATTACGCTTACATCCATCACTTTTGGGCTAGCACAAGGAGATTCAGTATGACTGACAACCACCCCATAGCAGTATGGGGCAGAATCTTCTTTCATGCCGTCATCGTTGCACGGAAAATCACTCCCTATCCCCCCCCCCCCCCCCCCCCCCCCCCCAAAAAAAAAAAAAAGGTATCTATATAGTGAATATCTTGCATTCAACCTATTCTTACACAATCATGCAACCAACAACAATTAATAGTTGAAACAAATTTACACATACACAACAGACACAGACAGACACACACACACACACACACACACACGCACGCACGCACGCACGCACACACACTCACTCACACACACACACGCACGCATGCACACACACTCTCACACACACACACGCGCGCACACACACACACAAATACACATACACACACACACACACACTCACACACACACACACACACACACACACACACACACACACACACACACACACACACACACACACACACACACACACACACACACGGAGGTTATACACTTTGGCAGGGTATGGGATATGGGCTGTTGAAGGCAGGGACAGTTCTGAGATGAAACAGGGATGTGGGGGGGGGGGGGGAGATCTTAGATTTGAAATAAGTATATCCTGAGGCTGGATTTAAAAGTGTCATAAGTCGGCTTTTGGCGGAGAGAGAGAGAGAGAGAGAGAGAGAGAGGAGGGGAGAGAGAGAGAGAGAGAGAGAGAGAGAACGCAGATAGGGACAGCGTCAGAACAGGAGTTTTCTTGAGCAAACAAGACACACACTATGCAAAAAAAACCCTGCATAGACTGTGTGAGAGAAAGCGTTTTAGAAAGATATATCTACTTCGGCTTGGTTATATAGCTCTGTACTTCTGTCTAACCCAGATATAAAGCGACAGTACAATGAAATAATCATTTCAGCGTGTCTTTTTGGGTCTGTCTGGCTGGCTGGTGAGTTGAATGGCTGTCTGTCTATCTGTCTGTCTGTGTATCTGTCTGTCTGTCCGCCTGCCTGTTTGTTTTTCAGAATCTCTGTGTGTCTGTTTACTCATGTCTCGTTGGCTTCATACATTCGTTCCATGCTGTACCTTGGGAAATAGGTTTATCAGTTCTGCTGAATGACTGATATCTTTACTTTGTAAAAAAAAAAAAAAAAAAGGGAGTTTCCTGGCTAGAGCTCCGAGGTTCACCAATGGTGAGATTTTTGCGTTTGCCACCGTTTTCCCCCCACTATAATGTAGCCGCATTCCGACTTCAGGGATGGGTGTCTAAACAGGACACCTGTATAGATTCGTTTCTTTTTTTTTCTTTTGTCATCCGTTCCTACTAGCACACAATGGCCTACTCTTTCGAAAGGCGGAACAGGTTTTTAATATGTGTTCAATAATTACGCTCTGCGCGCGTTCACACACAGGGCCTCGGTTTATAGTCTCATCTGGACTTTGGAATTGTGTAATATCTTCACCTTCACCGATCCCGCAGTCTTGTAGACACGTTATCGAGGGGGGCACCACTGAAGATTTTGCAACCAGCTTCCTCCAATCTCTCGCGGGTTTCAACTTTCCACAGCGAGTCGTTCCAGTGAAGGCCAAGTCCCCTCTCTGATGTTGTCTTCCCTCATCGTTGTCTCTGTCTGCCTCTTCGTCTCCCTCCTCGCATTTGTCTCACTGGTGACTATAATGATAAACGAACCATATCTGCCTTATATGTTGTTTTTTTTGTGTGTGTTCACAATCAATAGAGTAAAGTGCAAATAAGTAGGACTAACCGTGTACCGTAAACCAAAAAACCAAAAACAGCAACAACAAAAAATCACTAGTCACTTTGGGCAGGTTTGGGATAGAAAGCCCCGGAGACTATACTTATGACGACTGTGACTATCTGCCTCATGCTTTTAAACCATAAACAGAACAGACTACAAATTATGAAGAATAATTGCCTGTCTGTGTGTGTGTGTGTGTGTGTGTGTGTGTGTGTGTGTGTGTGTGTGTGTGTGTGTCTGCCTGCTTGTCTGCCTGTTTGCCTGTCTGTTTCTCTGTCTGCCTGTTTGTCTGTGTGTCTGCCGGTGTGCCTGTCTATTTCTCTGTCTGCCTGTTTGTCTGTGTGTACCTGTCTCTCTGTCTGTCTGCCTAGTTTTGTTAACCATGCCACGTGTGCCGGTGAGAACGGATGACAAGATTTACAAAACTTCATTGCACACTGGATGTGAAAACAAAAAGTGTGTATCCTATTATGTTCGAAATAAAAGAATGAACTTTATTTTTTAAATTGTGTTTCATAAACATGATAGGCTTCAAAGAGGGTACATCCCTGATGTCGGAATGCGGATACCTAAATACAGGGTAAAAACAGCCGCTTACGCAAAAATTGGTGAACCTCGAAGCTTTTGGCACAGGAACGAGAAAAAAAGAAAAAAGAAGAAGATAAAATAATGGTGTTCGCGTCTTTGTTGGGCAGAAAAGTTATCGTTCTTGGTTTGGGTTTCGTATTTATCGTTCTTGCCTCCTCTCTCGTATGTTGTATCATGAAAAGAAGTAGACTATGTATTTTTTTTTTTTAAATACACGACTGCACAATACAAAGTGTCCTTGTTGTTCTTGTTTTTGTGTGTAAAGTACTGTTCTTTTCATTCAAGTGTGCGTTTGAATAATCTTGGCGCGCACGCTTACAAACCAGCGAAATTATAGGGATAGTCCAGAAACTCGTTGAAACGAAAGTGAAACTTTGGCTTCTGACGGCAACCGATAAAAATAGCTCCAGTTTTTAATCATTTCCCCCAAACAGAACAGTGATCTGATGTGCAGTTTGACTCGTTCAGCTGTTGATAGTTTCATTCTCAATCATACTTTCAAACATTACACAATCTACTTGAGTATTCCGATCTCCTTGTCCTCAGGCACCGCTCACCCCCACCCCCCCCCCCCTAAAAAAAAATTACGTGGTTTTATTTTAAGGTTTTAGACTCAGTTGTCGTCGTGGTTGAATATGATTGGTTAATATTGACCTCACCGTCGAGACTCCGACTAGCACGTTCCTCGTGGTTGAATACGATTGGCTAATGTTGACCTCAGCTTTAAAAATCAGACAGAGCATGCTGTGCTCCCCCCCCCCCCCCCCCCCCCCCCCCCCCCCTCCACACCACACACACCCTCAACCTCCGTCCTTCACAGACCTGCAGACAATTTTGAACAAGCTCTACCTAAAATGTGCTAAACGATGACTAACACAAAACACTTTCTTTATGAATAGCACGAGAGAGAGGACAGATTTAAAAAAGAAAAAAAAAAGGATAGCGGGAATTCCCCATCATCG
>CM054144.1:41624586-41644586 GCA_028751875.1 Rapana venosa
TTGAAATTACTCATCCACACATACTTTTTGTTCGTCCATCCAAACAAAACTCATACAATGTCTTCGCCGACATTTGGAACTATGGCACAATGAAGCTGCTGTCCATTGCTGACTACTCCCCGGAAATCATGTATGATTTGAGCGTGCTGAAAGACTTAGCCGTAGCTTCTGGCATCATTCTGGACACAAAAGATGCCATTCTGATCGGTGTGGGGTTTGGTGGCTTGGTGGCGGTTGCATACTTCATTTCCTGTCTCTTGAAAGTCGTTGGTCAGCTGTCCAAGAGATGTATCTTGGATGGGTCAATGGGATACCTCCACACTGCGGTATGGAAATTTTGCAGTCTGCAAGACGATGAAGCAGAAAATGCAAACCTTTCAAAAGCTGGCAAGTTTGACGTCTTCCTGTCCCATTCAGATTCCCAGGTAGAAAACAAGATTGCGTCTGAATGTATTGCGCCTTTGCTGGAAAGCCGACTTCATCTTTCTGTGTTTCTCAAGCACAGGGATCTTCCACCCAATGAACTAGAACTGAAAAGCGTGTCGGAAGCCATTGAGAACAGCCGGGCATTCATCATTTTCTTATGCAAGGATAATGTTCGAGACCCCTTTCTGGAGAGAGAAGGAGCTATCATCATGGAGAGTGTTTTGGGACGTACAGCTTCCAAACCAGGAGTGCTGGTGATCCAGCTGGACGACTGCCCAGTGCCGGCCCTCTGGAGGGGCTTCCCTGTCCACAGCTGGACTTCTGGTAACCTGGCTGTGGAGGACCACCAGCTGAGACTGGTCCAGTGGCTGCACACACACACAGTCCAGAGACGGTGGTCTGCTATAGAGACCTTCATGGTCTGCATACCTTTTCTTTTCCTTCTCGTTTTCTGTCTGATTCGAGGATTACTTTGAGAACGGTCTTTGATCAGCAGACCGAGCTGCTGCGTCTCTTACAGTCAGATAACAGAGCCTTGTCCGTGTCATGCACGCGTGTCTATGGTGCACTAGATCTTCCTACTTTGTTCTTGTTCAAAAAAAAGAAAAAGAAAAGAAAAAGCATAATCGGGTCTGAGGTCAACTGCAGCAAAACAAAACAAAGATACACAAATGCTTTCATCGTTTATAGTAGATGCTCCATCATGAGAGCAAATCTAGTCTTTTTTGTTGTTGGTAGAATCGAGAAACAAAAAATAATATCTAAAAATGAAAAATGTCTGCTTTATGCATACACCATAATTGTGCACATAACTAGGAATCTAGTACATTTTTTTAAGATGACCATTAAGAATATGGACTTACTATGAGCTGAAGACACAGAAATAAACTACAAAGTTTGAAGTTTAGTTCTGTGCTATCAGCCCCCCAGAAAAAGTCTTTCATAATCAATAACCTGTAAAACAAAAGTTAAAAAAAACCAAACAACTAAGACAGACAGCAATTGCTCTGGATGTAAACCTAACATAACAAGACAGTTACAAAAAAAAAAAAACACAACAAGGAAGACACTCTACCCTGAGTCCCCAAGGGGAGTGAACTTGGAACTCTGTGCGCAGTGGTTTAGCTACACAGCAACTGTCGTCTTTCCCCTACCACGCCACAGATGGGCACATCAGTCCAGCGATGTGTTCCTCCATCCTTTCATCAGTTCTTAACCCACGGATGGATGTCCACTTTCCTCCACCCATGCTGCCGCTCTAACGCGGAACGTTTCAACGACTGAACATACCTGGGAACACTCAGGCCAGGTACAGCATTCGAATGTGTTAGTTTTGACATGAGACAGACGTAAAGGACTGATTCTACAGTACAGTCGCTACGAGAGAGCTGGGTTTTTTTTTCTTTTCAGGATGATTCATTGAAGATGAATTTAGCTTTTAAAGGTGCGAAGAATCAAAGAACTGATCTTTGGATTCTCGGTGAAACGACGAGGAAGATTGTGTGTGACTGAGTTATTTGTTTTCTCTGTAGTTTTGCCGATCCAAAAGTCTAAATGTTTATTCTCTCTCTCTCTCTCTCTCTCTCTCTCTCTCTCTCTCTCTCTCTCTCTCTTCTCTCTCTCTCTCTCTCTCTCTCTCTCTCTCTCTCTCTCTCTCTCTCTCTGTGCGTGCGTGCGTGCGTGGTGTGTGTGTGTGTGTGTGTGTGTGTGTGTGTGCGTGCGTGCGTGCGTGCGTGCGTGTGTGTACGTGTGTACATGTGTGTGTGTGTGTGAGTGTGTGTATGAGTGTGTGGATGCTGGCATTGCCTGGAACTGTGTTTCTTCCATTTTAAAAAACATTTTCTTTCAATTGAATTGCCATCCAGATACCTAGTCAATAATCCATCTTTGTGTGTGCGTGCGGTGCGTGCGTGCGTGTGGTGGTGTTTGTGTGTGTGTGTGTGTGTGTGTGTGTGTTGTGTGTTGGTGTGTGTGTGTGTGTGTGTTGTGTTGTGTGTGTGTGTTCGCGCGCGCGCGGGTGCCATATTTTATGAATTTTTCACCAACAAGAAAAAGTATTGGTATCATATTTTAATAGGGAGGGGTCCCTCCATTTTTGTGTGAACATTTTTCTTTGCATTCAAGGCGGAAATCAGAAAGGGTAAAATTAGAAATCATACTGTTGTAAGTTGCTCTGGTGATCTAAAATTGTAGTCTATATAGAATATGAATTTAATCCATTCAGATATATGCATGAGTGAAAGCATATCGATCGCTGAATATTTCATTCAGGCCATTTAAAAAACAAATGTCATAGAGATTATGGAAAAAGCTCACTAATGGGTTTTTCCCATCTGGTACAGGTTTCTTTCTCTGAAATATTTCTGAATTCTGAAATGTTTGTTGCCGTAGAAGTTGGTATATTGTGAAGATACTGGAAATCCAGTCTGTATCCGGCAGGTGCTGATGTGTGTGCGTGTATGTGTTTGTATGTGTTTGTGTGTGTATGTGTTTGTGTGTGTATGTGTTTATGTTTGTGTGTATATGTGTTTGTGTTTGTGCGTGTATGTGTTTGTGTTTGTGTGTGTGTATGTGTTTGTGTTTGTGTGTGTTATGTGTTTGTGTCTGTGTTTGTATGTGTATGTGTTTGTGTGTGTGTGTATGTGTTTGTGTTTGTGTGTGTATGTGTTTGTGTGTGTGTGTGTGTGTGCACGCGTGCTCGACCGCATCTTAATGTAAATTCTTGTGTGTGTATGTGTGTGCGTGCGTGCGTGCGCGCATCTTAATGCAGATTCGTGTGTGTGTTGTGTGTGTGTGTGTGACTTGGCTGGGTATCAGTTACGTCGGTTGGTTACCACCTTTGGCTTATTTTGTGGGTCTATGATGGCTTGTTTGAACGATCGTTGACATACTATTATTTTTTATGCAGGTGATGTGGTTTTTTGTTTATTATTTGTGACCTAATTTTATGGGATACAATACATATATATTTGTATTGTTCATGACATAAATGTCCGTTTATCGTTCATAGAAAACATCCCTGCATTGTTCAAGAAATACATATGTCTAATGTTCAAGGAATACATCTGTCTCTTGTTCATGGAAATCATCTTTACATTGTTCATGGAATACATATCTGCATTGTTCATTGAATACATCTGTCTCTTGTTCATGGAATACATATCTGCATTGTTCATGGAATACATCTGTCTCTTGTTCATGGAATACATCTCTACCATTGTTCATGGAATACATCTCTGCATTGTTCATGGAATACATCTCTGCATTGTTCATGGAATACATCTGTGCTTTCTTCATGGAATACATCTCTGCTTTCTTCATGGAATACATCTCTGCTTTCTTCATGGAATACATCTGTGCTTTTTTCATGGAATACATCTCTGCTTTCTTCATGGAATACATCTCTGCTTTCTTCATGGAATACATCTCTGCATTGTTCATAGACTACATCTCTGCATTGTTCATGGAATACATCTCCGCCATTGTTCATGGAATACATCTGTCTCTTGTTCATGGAATACATCTCTGCTTTCTTCATGGAATACATCTCTGCCATTGTTCATGGAATACATCTCTGCATTGTTCATGGAATACATCTGTCTCTTGTTCATGGAATACATCTCTGCATTGTTCATGGAATACATCTCTGCCATTGTTCATGGAATACATTTCTGCATTGTTCATGGAATACATCTGTCTCTTGTTCGTGGAGTACATCTCTGCCACTGTTCATGGAATACGTCTCTGCTTTGTTCATGGAATATGCACGTGTATTGTTCATGGAATACACCTATGTGTACTGTTCATGGAATATGTACGTGTATTGTTCATGAAAAACATATGTCTAATGTTCATGGAATACATCTATCTATTGCTCATGGAATACACCTGTCTATTGTTCATGGAATACACATCTGTCTAATGTTCATGGAATAACCTATGTCTATTGATCATGGGATACATGCGTCTATTGTTCATAGAATACAACTCTTCCTAATGTTCATGGAATACATACGTCTATTGTTCATGGAATACACCTCTGTCTAATGTTCATGGGATACATATGTATATTGTTCATGGGATACATATGTCTATTGTTCATGGAATACACCTGTCTAATGTTCATGGGATACATATGTCTACTGTTCAGTGATAACATCCCTGCAATTCAATGAGTACACCCCGTTATTGTTCATGGAATGTGTTGTGATCTTACTCATGCATCAGATTTGTGTATAATCTTCATCGAATACATGTTGGTATTCGTTACAGAATTCAACCATGCTTTTATACCTTGAATGCGCCTCGGGTAGTAATCTTTGAATACATACCTGAGCAGTTCATAAAAAAGTATGTATGTCTCTTTAAAAAAAAAGGCCTAACATATTTTTATAGGCGCATACTTAATTAATGAGTTTATAAGGAAAGGAAACAAAAATGTGATATAAGTGTAATGTAAACATTGCTTGTGATATTTACTGCGTCAGCAATGAGTCAGAGAGAGAGAGAGAGAGAGAGAGAGAGAGAGAGAGAGAGAGAGAGAGAGAGAGAGAGAGAGAGAGAGGAGAGAGAGAGAGAGAGACAGACAGACAGACAGACAGACAGACAGACAGAGACAGACAGAGAGAGACAGAGGCAGACAGAATGACAGACAGACAGACAGACTGACACACAGACACACACACATACACACACACACACACACACACATATATATATATATATATATATATATATATATATATATATATATATATATATATTTAGAGAGAGAGAGATTTCTTGACACACACAAAACACAGACACAGACTCACACACACACAACACAACACAACACAACACAACACAACACACACACACACACACACACACACACACACACACACACACACACACACACACACACACACACACACACACACACACACACACACATATATTCTTCTGATTTTTATTTTGGTTTTAATCCTCAGTAGCCTATGTGTGACCAAGCGCAAACATTGGAAAACTGCTAAAATGATCACCTACACTGGTAGACTTTTCAAAACTGTACTTTTACGTTATTTACAATGTGTGCCATAATTTTATTTTACTAATTAAAAAAAAAAATTAATAAAGACGCGAAATTATGTGAATGTGTGTGTGTATGTGTGCTTGTGTGTGTATGTGTGTGTGTGTGTGTGTGTGTGTGTGTGTGTGTGTGTATGTGTTGTGTGTGTGAGTGTGGGGGGGGGGGGGGGGGCGTGCGTGCGTGCGTGCGTTCTCCTGTTCCTATCGAAACGAAATGGTCTACTCTCCCGAAAAACAGAACAACGGGTTTTTAACGTGTGCCGAAGATGTTCTGCGTACGTTTGCACACGGGGCCGCGGTTAAGAGTCTCATCGGAAGGACTTTCGGAGGAGCGGAGTCGAACGAGTGCCTCGGTAGTGGCTAGAACCCGGGCCGTCAGATCACGAGTTCTACGCTGTAACCACTAGGCTACCCGCATCCCCACCCCTAAAACAGAGTAAATAACTCATCTCATCTGCTCCCGTAACTCCCTCCGGGGTCGTAGGGGAAATGCAGTGACGAACGTTGCACCAGTTAGCTCCATTTGCGACGGTTGTGGGCAAGTGCCTGGGTTGTGGAGAAGCTCTTTTCCCGGTCCATTCAGTGATGTTGTCTGTGCCCATTTCTTCTTCGGCCTGCCTCGCCTTCTCTTCCCCCTGCACTGTTCCCTTGCAGTACGGTCTTGGACAGCCCATGTTATCTTGTCACATGTCCGTACCATCTGAGCTTCCTTATCTTGACTGTGGTCAGCAGGTCTTCGCAGTGCTTTACTTGTTGGGTGATGGTTTTATGGGAAATAACTAGAATAGAAATTCAGATACACTAGCTAGATGAGAGGGAGTCAAACCTCGGACAACAGCTATTGATACACTTCTGGAAAGACCATAGGTCAAAGACTCTCTGGTTCGGAGTCTGACGATATATAGGATGTATGGGGTTTTTTTGTTGTTTTTTAAAAATTGTGTAAATAACATAGGAAGATCTTTCTTCCAAACTTTTGACGCCCAGATGAGATGTTTTATTCGCTCCCATCCCGTAAGACAGGTTTTGACAAATCAAAGTCAAATGGTTGTCTGAGTCTGATGACCATCAACAATCAAGAAGTTTTATGGCGAGACCCCCCCCCCCAAAAAAAAAAAAAAAAAAAAATCAACCTACTTGTATACTGCTTTATTTGGCAGTTTCAGTTAAGTAAAGATGACAATAACCCTTGATTGATACATTCTTTGTGGACACAGTGTTGGGATGATGGGGGTAGGGGTGGTGGTGGTAATGTCGTGGTGGTGGATAGAATTCTTTCCGATTCTGAGCCTTTTTTTGTAATCTCACCTGTCAGCGACATCTTTATTGATTTTTGTTTTCACTTTCATATTTTGTCATACTACTTTAAGTCACGGAAGATTTCTCTGCGTGGAATTTCGGGCTGCTCTCCCCCGGGGAGAGAGCGTCACCGCCAGAGAAGCGCTACCCACTTCTTTTTTTTCTCTGTCTGCCACTGTGATTGTGATGGCGGTAGCCTCTGATGCTCCTCCCATCAGCTGTCTCCATCCTCCCCCATCTGTCTTCAGTCTGTGTGTTGGCAGTCTGGTTATCTACCTCACTTAGTGAGTTATCTACCTCACTTGGTGAGTTATCTACCTCACTTGGCGAGTTATCTACCTCACTTTGTGGGTTATCTACCTCACCTGGTGGCTTACCTACCTCACTTGGTGGCTTATCTACCTTACATGGTGAATTATCTACCTCACTTGGTGGGTTATCTACCTCACTTGGTGGGTTATGTACCTTACATGGTGAATTATCTACCTCACTTGGTGGGTTATCTACGTCACCTGGTGGGTTATCTACCTCACCTGGTGGGTTATCTACCTCACTTGGTGGGTTATCTACCTCAAGTGGTGAGTTACCTACCTCACTTGGTGAATTATCTACCTCACTTGGTGGGTTATCTACGTCACCTGGTGGGTTATCTACCTCACTTGGTGGCTTATCTACCTCACTTGGTGAGTTATCTACCTCAAGTGGTGAGTTACCTACCTCACTTGGTTAATTATCTACCTCACTTGGTGGGTTATCTACCTCACTTGGTGAATTATCTACCTCACCTGGTGGATTATCTACGTCACCTGGTGGGTTATCTACCTCACTTGGTGGCTTATCTACCTCACTTGGTGGCTTATCTACCTCACTTGGTGGCTTATCTACCTCACTTGGCGAGTTATCTACCTCACTTTGTGGGTTATCTACCTCACCTGGTGGCTTACCTACCTCACTTGGTGGGTTATCTACCTCACTTGGTGAATTATCTACCTCACTTGGTGGGTTATCTACCTTACTTGGTGAATTATCTACCTCACTTGGTGGGTTATCTACGTCACCTGGTGGGTTATCTACCTCACCTGGTGGGTTATCTACCTCACTTGGTGGGTTATCTACCTCAAGTGGTGAGTTACCTACCTCACTTGGTGAATTATCTACCTCACTTGGTGGGTTATCTACGTCACCTGGTGGGTTATCTACCTCACTTGGTGGCTTATCTACCTCACTTGGTGAGTTATCTACCTCAAGTGGTGAGTTACCTACCTCACTTGGTTAATTATCTACCTCACTTGGTGGGTTATCTACCTCACTTGGTGAATTATCTACCTCACCTGGTGGGTTATCTACGTCACCTGGTGGGTTATCTACCTCACTTGGTGGCTTATCTACCTCACTTGGTGGCTTATCTACCTCACTTGGTGGGTTATCCACCTCACTTGGTGAATTATCTACCTCACTTGGTGAATTATCTACCTCACTTGGTGGGTTATCTACCTCACTTGGTGAATTATCTACCTCACCTGGTGGGTTATCTACGTCACCTGGTGGGTTATCTACCTCAAGTGGTGAGTTATCCACCTCACTTGGTGGCTTATCTACCTCACTTGGTGGGTTATCCACCTCACTTGGTGGGTTATCTACCTCACTTGGTGGGTTATCTACCTCACTTGGTGAGTTACCTACCTCACTTGGTGAGTAGTAGTAGTTCTTCAGTTTAACGTCCTTCCACTAAATAGTGATATCAGACGGGAAAGTGTGTGTATATGTGTGTGCGTACGTGTGTGCGTGCGTGTGTGTGTGTGTGTGTGTGCGCGCGCGCGCACGTGCTTGCGTGTGTGAAGGGGGAAGGGGTATGCACATAACTAATCAATCGCAATAAACAACTATTATGAAAAAACATAAAAGAGAATTCTGAGAAAAAAACAAAACAACCCCCCCCCAAAAAACCCCCACAACAACAACAAAAAACAACCAGCCCCAAAAACATCAAACAGCAAAAATACTAACTTTCCAATTCATATAACTTGAAGCTATCCTTATATCAGAGGAGTCTGAAAATAGGAGTACGGCTTAATGACAAAACAATTTCTTTCATTAATGGAATATCTTTAAGAACTTGCTGTAAGCTACGGACTGGGAAGGCAGGTAAGATATTTTTCAGATCTCTGCATCGTAAAAGAATGTGATCATTGGTAAGATTTTCACCACAGATACATGTTGCTTAAAAAAAAAATTGTTCTAAAAGCATTGAGCTTAAACCTGTATATAAGAAATACAACATTTCTACATTCATGTAAATTACGATATTTGATCTTATCAAAAGATAATTCATGGGCTACATCATCACTCCAGGAATAACCGGTACTTTGTAGTTTCTTTTCACTTGATGAGTTATCTACCTCACGTGATGAGTTATCTACCTCAAGTGGTGAGTTATCCACCTCACTTGGCGAGTTATCCACCTCATTTGGTGAGTTATCCACCTCACTTGGTGAGTTGCCTACCTCACTTGGTGAGTTATCTACCTCACTTGGTGAGTTATCTACCTCACCTGGTGGGTTATCTACCTCAGCGAGTTATCCACCTCACTTGGTGAGTTATCCACCTCACTTGGTGAGTTATCCACCTCACTTTGTAAGTTATCTACCTCACTTGGTGGGTTATCTACCTTACTTGGTGGGTTATCTAACTCACTCGGTGAGTTACCTACCTCACGTGGTGAGTTACCTACCTCACCTGGTGGGTTATCTACCTCACTTGGTGGCTTATCTACCTCACTTGGTGAGTTATCTACGTCACCTGGTGGGTTATCTACCTCACTTGGTGGCTTATCTACCTCACTTGGTGGCTTATCTACCTCACTTGGTGAGTTATCTACCTCACTTGGTAATTTATCTAACTGCATAACAGAGATCTTTAGTCTCATTCATACGATTTCGTATAGCTCCAAATTCATTAACCAACTCCCCCCCCCCCCCCCCCCCCCCCCCCCCTTGGTAAAGATAAGGATCTGTTGATAGGAAAGAAGACAGATTTTTCTTTGTTTTAAGCTGTCTTCACATGAATTTATTATTACTTTAGACACACACACTTCTTTCACAAGAGGTCAAGCAAATAAGAGTTTTGCATTTGGGTCGTGGACGATATTTTGAATAAGATTTCGATATATAATTATCTTCTTCGCCTTCGGCTAGGCCCTATCCTGTAGTTGCATGGACCGTGGGGGCACCAATGAAGATTTTGCAACCAGCTTCCTCCACTCCTCACGGTCCTCTGTTTTCCGTAGCAAATCGTTCCACTCAAGGCCAGTCCACTCTCTGATGTTGTCTTCCCATCGTTTTTTTCTTTGGCTGCTCTCTTCTAACCACTCTTATTCTTGCATCAGTGTACGCGCTGAAAATATGTCGAACATGCCAGTTCATCAGTCTGTTTTAAGGCCAGCTTCCTGCTTCACCAACACCCCCCCCCCCCCCCCCCCCCCTCCATCCCCTTCCCTGTTTTATATACACAGCAACACTGGCAGAAAAATGTACACACGACGCTCGATTCTACGTAAACTGAACTGGATGATTTTTTAAAATTTATTTTTTTTATTTATTTTGTTCTTTTATACCGAGGATAATGGAATAAGCACGTACGTGCTTTATTAATCCAGTCCCCGTGTGTATGCGGTTTTATAAATTCTGTCATCTGTTCCCACCGGCACACGATGGCCTACTCTTACGAAAAGCGGAACAGGATTTAACGTGCGCGCAAGATGTTCTGCATGCGTTCGCACACGGGGCCTCGGTTTATAGTCTCATCCGAAGGACTTTTGGGGGAGAGTGGAGTCTGCACTGATGTTAACTCCAGGGAAAAATATCCCCTTGAACGGGAATCGAACCCGGGTCATCAGATTGCGAGCGTTATGTTCTAACCACTAGGCTGTCCCGTCCCCCTAAATTGGATCGGTGGTCTAGAGGTAACGAACCTGCCTAGAAAGCGGCAAGTCCGGGTTCGATCCCCGTTTGTGCCCCAAAACTTACCCCCCCCCCCCCCCCCCCCCCCCACCTTCCCCCCATCCCCCTCCCCCAATCTCATCTGCTAGACACTGAGTGATAGTCTTGGACTTAGTCTTTCGAATGAGACGATAAACCGAGGTCCCGTGTGCAACATGCTATCAGTGCACGTATAGGAACTCATGGCAATAAGAGTTGTCTCAGGCACAATTCCGTAGAAAAAAAGCCTCTCTGACAGGGCAAAAATACAATTGCAGACCAAAAAAAAAAAGGGTGGCGTTGCTCTTGTGGCGACGCTCTCTCCCCGGGGGAGAGCAGTCCGAGTTTCATGCCGTGACTTAGGTAAAAAGGAAGGAGGAGTCCCATAACCTACGTAGTCGTAGGGGAGCGAGGCGTCAGAGACCTCACTTCTCTAGGGCCAGCATATTGAGGGCGGCGCCCATCTCCTCTCCCTCGCTGCTTTACCTTCCCTGACCCTAAAGAGGGCAGGTACCCATTTACAGCTGGGTGAACTGGGGGAACTGTACTAAAGCCAAGGCGCGCAAACGGTCACCCATCCAACTGGTAACCACGCTCGACGCTGCTTAACTTGGCTTGGGGAAAGCGAGTGCTCCGACCACTGAGCTATCCCGTCCCCGACTTAAAAGTGATACACAAATACAAATATAGATACAATCCAAACGTTTTGCTTGAATCTCCCCGTACAGAAAAGAAAAACAACAGACAAAATTGTGCGAAGATGATTGTAGTCTCGGTGTAATTTTTTATTTGACATAATTATTATATACACAGAGGAGGGGGCGCCAGGAGATGAGTTTTCCCAAAACAAGAAGCAGTCCATCCATCATCTACTTTTTGATTGTCCTGTTATTCAAGACTTGACTATAACTAAAAGGAAGTTGATACGAGTAGGGGAACGTTCTGAGTGTACGTATTACAGAATTCTCAGCAATAGAGATCGGGATGGCCTGGTGGTTTGAGTGATGCGCAAATGCGCTTGTGATCTGCTGACCCCGGTTCGAATCTCGTTCAAGAGGATTTTTTTCTCTGGAGTTAACATCGGTGCAGAGTTCACTCCCCACAGAAGTCTTTCGGATGAGACTATTAACCGAAGTCCTGTGTGCAAACGCACGCAGAACATCTTGCGTACACGGAAACCCGTTCCGCTTTTCGGAAGAGTAGGTCATTGTGTGCCGATGGGGACGGATGACAAAATTCACACAAAAAAACCCTGCATATACACGGGGGATTGGATGTTTTAAAAAAAAAGCACACGAGTGTTTATTCCGTTATCTTCGAAAGAATTGCTTTACAAGATTCAGCGCTATATAAGTTCCATACATTATTATTATTATTATTATTATTATTATTAAGAAAAGAATAAAACAGAAATAAATAAAATAAATACACTGCTGAAGTCATGGAACATTCCATAGCGGGGAAGGTTACTATTAATCTTCATGGGCACTGCACACCCCTCTCGTCTGCTTCACCCCATTTATTATTATTATTATCATTATTATGATGACAATTTCTTTGCCTAAATCATCTCGTAGTCAACAGACACTAAACCAAGATTTTTTTTTTTAAACAGGTAATTCATCCCACTTAAAAAGAAAGGCATGTAACTTTAAAGTTGGTGATATGATGATGGGTGTTTTGTTATCAACAACAACAACATCGTCATCAACAATTAATAATTTAAAAAATCATCATCATCATCATCATCATCATCATCAACAACAACAACAACAAGAACAACAACAAAAACCAAGTAAAGATCCTTCCAGGTGACATATAGCAAAAACCTTGTCTCCTGCTCAACTAAAAACATGGCAAAAATATGTCACGTGAATACGAGTCCTCACAATAGTACTAACACGCACGCTCGGACGAGACGCACCACACACACGCACGCACACACACACACATACACACAACACCACACACCCACACACACACACACACACACACACACACACACACACACACACACACACACACACACAACACACACACACACACACACACACACACACAGCTGATTTCTAAAGCATGCTGTTGATAAGAAAAAAATCCTGCTGCAATTTTGTAAATCCTTTCGAAGATTAGAAGTATATTTCCTGATGTAAAGACTAGGCAAAATCCAAATAGTGGTTAAGTAGCGTAATTTGTCTGCTGCTATGAAATCTAGCTTCTTAAAAGGATTTCTCGTCGTGGCCATGAGAAAATTTTGCGCTGAAATGTTTTATTTAAAAAAAAAAAAAACAACTATAAGCAATAGCATCAAAATTACATTCATCAAAAAGTAGACAAACAAACAACAATAACCATCAGAGGCAACATATTTGTGAAAATGTGTTCAGGATGAATGATTATGCATTATCATGGGTGGTTACAGTTTATAACGAGGTCAATACAAATGAGATAAACGAAATATCTTTGCTACACGTGTGTTCTAACTGTGTTGATACAAGCATACACACGCACTCGTAACCATTTCAAATGTATTTATATGCAGATAACTCGCAATTGCATGGTCAGTGAAGATGAAACCCGTCTCACTCTTGTAACAGTGACCCATCAGTAGACACTGGCAAACACACAAGATTGTCTGATCCCAATTTTTTAATATTCTGGTATGTCTTCTTCTCTTGTTTTTTTCCTTCTTAAACATCATGAAAGCTGGGCCACAGGAACAAGCCCCCTTCTGGCTGTTGTAAAGAGGAGGAAGCTGGCATGGTTTGGTCATATCACGAATCACAACTCTCTGGCAAAGACTATCTATCCTAAAGGGGACACTTGAAGGAGGGAGACGCAGAAGCCGACAGATGAAGAACTGGATGATGCAGAACATCACAGAGTGGACTGGCCTAGACATGGCTGTGTTGCTGCAAAAAAAGGCTGAAGACAGACCAGCCTGGAGTGAAATATTGATTTATATTGATTTATACCACTTTAAGTCACGGCAGATTTCTCTGCGTGAAATTCGGGCTGCTCTCCCCGGGGAGAGCACGTCGCCACAAGAGCAGCGCCGGGCCACCCTTTTTTTTCTGTTTCCCTATATGCAACTGTATTTCCCTATCAGAGTGGCTTTTTTATACAGAATTTTGCCAGGGACAACTCTCTTGTTGCCGTGGGTTCTTTTACGTGCGTTAAATAATTATGTGCAACACACGGGACCTCGGTTTATCGTCTCATCCGAAAGACTAGCGCCCAGACCACTACTCATGATCTAATGGATGGGGGAAAAGTTTCGGGGCCAAACGGGATAGAGATCACCGCATCCTGCGTGTCCCCCCTCCCCCCCAATGGCCATCTAGGTCAAGAGACTGCTAAATGCTGATGCTGATGAATATCCAAGCCTTTGTTTTCTCCATGATTCTTCCCCTTCATCACTGTCCTTGTAGCATTCTTCATTATTGTCGTCATTGTTTTTCCTTCTCAGTTTCATCATCTTCTTTTTCTTCTTGTTCCGAAATTGTAGAAACATTTGTGTTCGTAAGCATCAAAACTTTTTCTTTCTTGTTAGGCTTGTCAACACGAAGCGAGGATTATGCTGATAACTATAATTCATGGCTTAGATAACCATCATAGCGATTTGTACCAACACCACCCCCACCGTATCTTCATCATCATACCACCACCAGCACCACCAGCACCACCAGCACCACCAGCACCACTACTACTACTACTACTACTGCTACTGCTGCTGCTACTACTACTACTACTACTACTACTACTACTACTACTACTACTACTGCTACTGCTGCTGCTGCTACTACTACTACTACTACTACTACTACTACTACTACTACTACTACTACTTCCACTACTACTGCAAATAATAATAATAATGATAATAATAATAATAATAATAATAATAATAATAATAATAATAACGTCTTATTAACAATAGTAATACTAACTCTATTAATAATGATGAAATAATTCCAACGATAACTTGTCATCGTCTATATTATACTTTCAGCAGGAAAAAAACTACTAGAAATACCATGAATAATAAAAAATTCAACAACAGCAACAGCAAATGTCTACATTAGCTGATCTCTACAGAACGATTTTATAAGAAAGTCAACAAGAACAAGAACAAAAAGCACAACGTCCACAACAACCGCTTGATATTGTCTTTAGGTTTATAGTCAGTAACGACAGTAACAACAAAGTCAACAATTTATTGCTCTATTTCATCCTTTGAGGATCTGTTCTAAACATAATCATCCACAGATAAATCACCACCACCAACCTACCTACCACCCATTGCCAAACCATCATCCCCCCCCCAAAAAAAAAACCAAAAAAAACCCCACAAAAATCCCATCCAACAAAACAACAACAACCCACAAAAGAACCCCAAAGAAACAACCAAACATCAACCCATAAATATAAAAAAAACCAACCCAACAACAACCTAAACTCTCACACAAACAAACAAACAGAATATCTCGGTAAAGTACATATTCAATCACCCTCAGCGACTCCTTTATAAAAATAAAGGATTAGTCTCCCTTGGTGTAGGCGTGGAACCAAATCTTGGACAAACAGATGGCGCTGTGGAAGCGGAAGTAGATGTAGAGAGGCACGCAGAGGTGGAGGAGCACAGTCCAGGGCAGGTCACCATAAAAGTCCTGGTACATGGGCAGAACCTTGGCTCTGCGGGTCTCGAAGAGCGTCAGCAACCACTGGGCCAAGTTGCACACCAGCACGAAGGTCACTGCTGCTCTTCCAGGCTTCTCCTCCACCTGTGATTGGTTTTGAAGTTTCTGTTTTAGATGCTACTACTCTTCTTTTCTCTCTCTCTAAAAGACGTTTCTCAATGTGCAGAATGTTTTTATTGTGTGTGTACACTAACACCTTGCCCAGGGGACGGGATAGCTCAGTGGTCAGAGCACTCGCTTTCCCCCAAGCCAATGTTAAGCAGCGTCGAGCGTGGTTACCAATTGGATGGGTGAACGTTTGCGCGCCTTGGCTTCAGTACAGTCCCCTGGTTCACCCAGCTGTAAATGGGTACCTGCCCTCTTTAGGGTCAGGGAAGGTAAAGCAGCGAGGGAGAGGAGATGGGCGCCGCCCTCAACATGCTGGCCCTAAGAGAAGCCAAGATTTCTGACACCTCGCTGCCCTACGACCACATAGGTTATGAAAACACATTTACCTTTTACCTTGTACACCTCACCAAAAATCCACTTAGTACATGCTTGACATACTATGTAGTCCATTATCCTCGATATAAAAGAACAAAATAAAAAAAATCCAATGCACTGGTCTAGTCTGATTAAATTTTGTTTTAGTTCAATTGCAGATATTTAGTAGGGAAATACCACCTAAATCAAGTAATTCATCTGAAACTTAGATGTGCTATTAATTTTGTTTTGTTTTGATTTCAATGCTATGGTTGAAGAAAACAACTGCAACACCCAATACAGTAAAGAGGAGATTCACTGAACCATCCATTAATCAGTAATGATAATTATATCAACTTTGAAAAATCAAGAATTTTCTAAATCTACTGTCACGAAAACTGTTCTTTCATGCCCCATATTCTACCTCTTATTATGTTTCTAACTTATGGGACAGTGCTAGTGAAACAAACCTCAAGCATATAAGCCGCCTGCATAAAAGAGCTGTCAAACTAATCCGATTGAATCCTAATACACTGACGTCTACCACTCTACCAAGACCAGTTACTACAAAGAATTAGATATTCTTCCACTCAGAGACAGTTTCAACAAGTGTCTATGTATGTACAATATATTAAACGGAAAAACTTCAACGAAAATTGTGGAAAATTTTGCTGTCAATAAAAACTCATGGACTGTTTTTCCCAGGCCCCCTCACAATCTCTATTAGTCAAGCCTTGCTTTTCCAAGAGCATTGTGGACTAATCTAATAATAATAATAATAATGTATGGAATTTATATAGCGCTGAATCTTGTAAAGCAACAAATCAAAGCGCTCAGATTTTTTTTTATCGAGGATAATGGAATAAGCACTCATGTTTTTTTTTCTATTTTTACATCCAGTCCCCGTGTGTATGCGGTTTTGTAAATTTTGTCATCTGTTCCCACCAGCACACAATGGCCTACTCTTTCGAAAAGCGGAACAGGATTTAACGTGTGCGCAAGATGTTCTGCATGCGTTCGCACACGGGGCCTCGGTTTATAGTCTCATCCGGACTAATCTACCTCCCTTTCTAAAATCGGCTCCTTCAAAACAAACGTTTAAGAACTTTTCAAGAGACGCCTGACGGACATATTGTAAGATCACTTTTATGCTCAAGATTACCATACATTTGGCTGGTTTGTATATTGTTATTCTTACCCTTGTTAATTTGTATTTTTATAATGTGTGTCTATGACTTGCGCTTGTGTTGTACTGTCTTGGATTTTGTGTTATCTTGCATTGTGAGGTCTGGATTTATGTTTAAAAAAATCCTAATTTATTTTGGTTCTTTTCAACATAGGTTAATATTGTCTTTTGAATGCTTTTATATATCAATTTTCTTCATTTCTTTTTTTTGGAAGTAAGGTCAGGATGAAAAAAAAAATGTTGCGTAAACTTAATCATTTACCCTCAATAAAGATCACTAATTTAAACTTGACTTGATCCAACATCCTCTTACAACCCACCTACCTACCTGCAAGTCGTTCTGAGCCCGTCTGCAGAACCCGTCCACCACGAAGACGACCTGCAGAGTGGTCTGCAGGAACTCCAAGATCAGGCTGAGCACGCTGAACAGGCTCATCAGAGGATGCTCGTCCAGGGAAGAGGCTGAGGAGACGAGGCGGAATCCCAGATACAGGTACACCCCACCCAGGCTCAGGAGAAGCAGCAGGGCATCCAGAGAGGAGGAGGAGGTGGAGTCCATGGGAGTCTTCAGGAATCGAAGCTTCTGGAACTGGCGCAGTCCCGTCACCAGACCCATCCCCGTCAGCAGCAGGAGGGAGATCTCCAGGGTGAAGAAGACCTGTCAAGTCAGTGTTTTATTTTCCAGGTGGTACATTGAATAAGCGATGCATTTGGGTTTTTTGGGGGTTTTTTTGTTTTCAGCAAGCCATCTATCTAGGAACGAAAAAACAACAACTTGATCAATAATATCTAACTACGTTGCTACGATAACCAATAATGACAATAAAGCTGACTCAAAGAGAATATGCAACAGAAACACACACACACACACACACACACACACATACACACACACACACACACACACACACACACACACACACACACACACACACACACACACACACACACACACAAAACCAACAATAACAACAACAAAAGCCCTCCCATTTAAAAAAAAAACTTTTTTTTAAACAAGAAACGTACACTGCAGAACATACACATACAACACCACACCACACCACACCACCACACCACACCACACCATAACACAACACAACACCACACCACACCACAACACCACACACCACAACCACACCACACCACAACACCACACCACACCACACCATAACACACCACACCACACCACACCACAACACCACACCACACCACACCACAACACCACACACACACACCACACCATAACACACCACCACACCACACCACACCACAACACAACACCACACCACACCACACCCCACCACACAACACTACACACACACACAACATACACACACACATTTTCTCTCTCTCCTCTCTCTCTCTCTCTCTCTCTCTCTCTCTCTCTATATATATATATATATATATATATTATATAATATATATATATTCTATATATCTATATATATATATATATATATATATATATATATATATATATATATATATATATATATATATGCCTCTTTAGGGTCAGGGAAGGTAAAGCAATGAGGGAGAGGACATGGGTGCCACCATCAACATGTTGGCCCCTGGAGAAGTTGAGGTCTCTAATGCCTCACTCCCCTACAGCCACATTCGTTATGGGACACCTTTAACTACTATATTGACCTTAATTTACTACAATTACCGTTTTAGCTGTCATCAGGATGTTACTACAATTTACATTTATAGCTGTCATCAGCCTGTTACTACAGTTTACCTTTATAGCTGTCATCAGCCTGTTACTACAGTTACCTTTATAGCTGTCATCAGCCTGTTACTACAGTTACCTTTATAGCTGTCATCAGCCTGTTACTACAGTTACCTATATAGCTGTCATCGGTCTGTTACTACAGTTTAACTTTATAGTTGTCATTGGCCTGTTACTACAGTTACTTTTATAGCTGTCAACAGCCTGTTACTACAGTTTACCTCTATAGCTGTCATCAGACTGTTACTACAGTTTACCTCTATAGCTGTCATCGGCCTGTTACTACAGTTACCTTTATAGCTGTCATCAGCCTGTTACTACAGTTTACCTCTATAGCTGTCATCAGCCTGTTACTACAGTTACCTTTATAGCGGTCATCGGCCTGTTACTATAGTTACCTTTATAGCTGTCATCAGCCTGTTACTACAGTTACCTTTATAGCTGTCATCAGCCTGTTACTACAGTTTACCTCTATAGCTGTCATCGGCCTGTTACTACAGTTACCTTTATAGCTGTCATCGGCTTGTTACTACAGTTACCTTTATAGCTGTCATCAGCCTGTTACTACAGTTTACCTTTATAGATGTCATCATTCTGTTACTACAGTTACATTTATAGCTGTCATTGGCCTGTTACTACAGTTTACCTCTATAGCTGTCATCAGCCTGTTGCTAGTTACCTTTATGGTTGTCATCAGCCTGTTACTACAGTTACCTCTATAGCTGTCATTGGCCTGTTACTACAGTTACCTTTATAGCTTTCATCAGCCTGTTACTACAGTTACCTTTATAGCTGTCATCGGCCTGTTACTACCGTTACATTGGCCTGTTACTACCGTTAATTACCTTTATAGCTGTCATCGGCCTGTTCAGTCGCGTATCCAGGACGAAGAAGGTTGCTATGGCAATCAGCGTTCCCACGGCAACCAGGAGACCAGAGAACAGGCCTCTGTGGGCCTTCTCACAGTCCACCAGCACCATGCCCTGCAGGACACAAGTCAGCTGATGACATTGGTTGTTGTTGTTGTTGTTGTGTGTTCCCCAGCTTAACACACTAGGGATCACCCAGAATGTGCACTCTGACTCACTCATCCCGCCTGAGAATCACTGAGATTGAAATTGCACATTGAATAAGTTTGCATGTATGAC
>CM054144.1:41654586-41664586 GCA_028751875.1 Rapana venosa
TGCAATGTGTCATAGAAAGATGAAATCCTTTTTGTTGCCATAGAACCACATCAACTTAGAATAAAAATGTATTGAACAGAAATAGTATAGTAAAAACCTTGCTTTTTATAAAAATTGAATTTATTGACGTTTTGTACAATCGTGAAGTTACCCAAATATATTTCGTTATTTTGTGTACAAAAGCTTTCAAGCTTCGTGAAGCAACTTTGTGATCAAATTAATCGCATTTCACTGTCTTTACGATATCAGGACTGTATTGTTCACATTTCCTTTTACAAGGGTATGTGACCTATTTCAAATATACCCCCCCCCCCCCCCCCCCCCCTCTCTCTCTCTCTCTCCTCTCTCTCCTCTCTCTCTGTCTCTCTGTCTCTCTCTCTCTCTGTCTGTCCTCTCTGTCTCTCCGGTCTCTCTCTCTCTCTGTCTGTCTCTCTCTGTCTCTGTCTCTGTCTCTCTCTCTCTCACTCTCTCTCTTTCTCTCTCTCTCTCTGTCTGTCTGTCTGTCTGTCTGTCTGTCTTTCTTCCTTGACCCCAACACCAAAGCAGGTTTCCCGGCCAAGTGAAGAAGGTTTCTGAGAGATTTATTTCAATAAACCGCGGCGCCAAGTGGCTAAGTTTTCAATCAGACGACTGCTATCATCAGGCCTAGGCCTAGGCTCCAAACATGATTGCCTCGCTGAGTGATTTACGATCTTGTCCTGAAAATGCATGGCTCGGTCGAAGAGCTAGAACTCGTGTTGAGATAATGTATTATGGCTCTGAATGTGTGTGTGTGTGTGTGTGTGTGTGTGTGTGTGTGTGTTGTGTGTGTGTGTTTGTGTGTGTTGTGTGTGTTGTGGTGTGTGTGTGTGTGTGTGTGTTTGTTTGTGTGTGTGTGTGTGTGTGTATGTGTGTATACAGTGAGAGAGAGAGAGAGAGACAGAGACAGAACCAGAGATAGAGAGAAAGAGAGTGACGCAGACGCAGAGAGATATATACATAGAGAGAGAGACAGACGGGGACACACACACACACATCCATACAAAATTTTCTAGAAATGTGCATTGTGTGTGTGGTGAGGCAATCTCAAACATTCATATTCTTTTCGAATGTCAAGTGTTAAAAAAGCACCTTCCCACCATTCGTGAGAGATCTTTGCATGAGGTTTTGAATAATTGTACATTGCTCTGTGAAATTGCTTTGCTGTTGAAAGAGAGTTGTGTTAGTAATTTGCTATAGCACAAGTAAATATGTCATTTATTGATTTGAAGCAGAGAGGCATTCTACCCATCATGGTATAGTTTTCGAAATTGTTACCTTTCTTCCCAGTGTTCCTTTGGCGTGGAATACATGACGAAGGTTTTAAAAAATTTTTTTATGTCTGTTGTAGTTTAATTAGTTATACAGTTATTCACAAGGTAAATTCATTTCTTCATTGTATTATGGTTGCAGTAGTTAGACAGTTCCTTAACCTTTTTTCTGAATTGTTTGCCTTTTTTTTGTCTAATATCACTTAATGTGAACAGACGTTAAATTGAAGAACAACACACAGAAAGACACAGAGACACAGAGAGAGAGACAGACAGAGACAGAGACAGAGAGAGAGCTGATATCAAAGACTGGACAGACAGTACAGTTTCTAGCTAGCTGAGTGCATGCCACTGGCCCAAGACAGTTTGATCACGACATCCACTGCACGTTAACCCCAGTCGTTCTTCTTCGTCATCGAACGCTCAGACAGCAAATACTGTTGTCTATCATATGTGCGAAAATACATTACGCTGCCGTTAAGCGCCTGAAAAGTCAGGCCCAGCGTATCCGACTTCGGCATAAGAGAGAATTAATTATCTTTTTAAGTTTTTCTGGGGAAAAACCCCCAGGAGAGTGGACCAGGAAGGCAGAAAATAGACAAGAAGGAGGTGACAGGAAGAAAAGGAACGTGGTAGAAACAAAGAGAGAGTGGTAGAAAAGAGAGAAAATTTCTTGCACAGAATTTCCAGAAGGTGGGAATGTTAGTTTATACTGACAGGCCTCCTGGCATCCCCACAGGGGAAAACCCCAGCCTTAAGGACGGCATCTAAAGTCCTCGGAACCCAAGGAATCCTGAGCACAGCACTGACCTGTTTCCCTCGGAGCACCCACAGCTGAAGATACAGCAAGATGACCAGAGCCCCCACGTACAGGTAGAGCAGGAACACTGCACACCCACACACACATCACACACACACACACACACACACGCGCGCGCGCGCACACGCATACACACACACACACACACACACACACATACACACACACACACACACACGCACACGCACACGCGCACACACACACCACACACATGTGCCGGTGGGAACAGATGACAGAATTTACAAAACCGCATACATACGGGGACTGGATGTAAAAAAAAGCGCATACGTGCTTATTCCATTATCCTCGATATAAAGGAATAAAATAAAATAAAAAATAAATAAACACACACACACGCACGCACACACACACACGCACACACACACGCGCGCGCGCGCACACACACACACACACACACACACACATACGCACGCACGCACACACACAGTTTTCGTGCACTGCTGTTTGTGTATGGAAACCGATTTTGTTATAAATACATATGCCACTTGTCTGCATAAGCACCAGCTGTCAACTCAAAGGGAAGGTAAAAGTGTCCCATAACCTGTGTGGTCGTAGGAGAGCGAGGCGTCAGAGACTTCAACTTCTCCAGGGGCCAGCCTATTGAGGGCGGCGTCCATCTCCTCTCCCTCGCTGCTTTACCTTCCCTGACCCTAAAGAGGCAGGTACCCATTTACAGCTGGGTGAACTTGGGGAACTGTACTGAAGCCAAGGCGCACAAACGGTCACCCATCCAAGTGGTAACCACGCTCGACGCTGCTTAACATTGGCTGGGGGAAAGCGAGTGCTCCGACCACTGAGCTATCCCGTCTCCGACTTATGGGGAAGGGTTTAAAATAAGCTGTGGCTTGATGCCTTTTCCCCTGCTGTATAGTATTCATTATTGTTGTTTTATGTTGTAAATCTGCGTGTATTAAATGAATTATGTTTAAACAAAAACTCAGACAGACAAACACAATTAAAAAAAACCCATTTAAACCAAAAAGAACACACAGACAAACACAGTTTCCGTGTGCGAACGCACGCACAACATCTTGCGCGCACGTAAAAATAAAAATAAATATAAAAAAAGCACATAAGTGCTTATTCCATTATCTTCGATATAAAAGAATACAAATGTTAAAAAATAAATCAAAATAAATAAAGAGTTTTACCTGTAAGCAGTACAAACGATGTGTGTGCGTGTGGTCAGTGAGGGAGGCGGCCACAGCAAACACCAGGCCCATGACCACCAGCAGGAGGGCGTACAGCCCACACAGCAGCTTGGTCATTGCTGACCTGTACCGGACAGTCCGCTTAGGGTCACTTCAGCTCATCTTCCACTTCATCATCGACATTATCGCGCACAATTATTAAACACGAACAAATGTTACGTAAAAGTTAAATAATTTGTGAGCGTGTGGGCTGGTTACGTGCAGAAGATGCCCCAAAAGAAAAAAAAAAGAACACAAGGAAAGATTTTAGTTTTCACCAAAGTAGGCCTTACAGGAATCATCATCATTCTCGTCCTCCTCATCGTCCTCCTCATCATCATCATCAGCATTATCATCATCAGAAGCAGCAGCAGCAGCATCAGAATCATCATCATCACCATCATAATCATCATCATCCTCGTCGTCGTCATCATCACAATCACCTTCACCATTTTCACCTATTCATTGTTAGATTAATGTGACGTTTTTACTAACATGAATTTATGAAATGACAATTGTAAAGAAATATCTTGTAAACAAGAAAAAACAACTTACTCGAGTGAACAGTATTGGAAAATAAAAACAGATCAATTTCAACACGAAAAGTTAGTTTGTGGTGAAAAAAAGGAATAAGACTTTGAATCGCTACGAGGGTGTCACACACACACACACACACACACACACACACACACACACACACACACACACACACACACACACACACAACACACACACACACACACACACACACACACACACACATCCTTACTTCTGATATCTAGACATTTAGTAAGAAATAATCCAACTTTAAACATCAAACTAGGTTTAGTGTTCATACAAAGAAGCTGCACTTTCAGATTCGATGGAAATCTGTAAAAACTGAATTAAAATTATTGTTATTGTTATTGTTGTTATTGTTATTGTTATTGTTACACACACACACACTACACTCATCGTTCTTACTTAGAAACAATTAAAATCAAACTAAATCTGTAAACATCCTACAGTTGTGTTTCAAGCACATCAGTCAAATTATGATACATATTTAAGAAGACTCACACACATACTGAACATGTGAATGCAAAGAAGTTATCACACAACATAACATATCAACTGGGGATCATACGACCTAAAGTAAAACCGATCAAAAGAACAAACCTGCAGTCATGCTGACTCCTGTGACTCAGACCATGTATAGGCCTATACGCGAGGCAAACCATAGCACTCACTGGTTTCTTCTAGTGCTCTCCAAGAACAATTGATAATTCAAATAAGATCTTTTGTCAGATTTCTAGACTTTGATCTCTACAGAGGTTTTCAATTTCGATTCTTAGTCATCAATTCCAGTGTGCTTATCTCAAAGAATGAATTCACGCCTCTTCATGAATACCGTGTACATTCGGAGTTAATGCCAATGACAATTTGGAAGAAAAGAAAGATACTTCTTTTCCTCTTTGACATTGGAGGTAAGAGTTTTCAGACATGCATCAGTTGTAGTTTTCCTTTGATTTAAAAACTAACATGGGAAAATGTTGAGAGAGAAGAAAATGGCAGAATACAGCAAAGACATTAACATGACGATATCGGGTCTGTTTTCAAATTCTAGGAACCAAAAAAAAGGTCAGTTTGTATTTTACACTATGCAAAGAAACCAAGAAAGACCACAACAGGAGAAGTTTGAAGAAAAGAAAAGCAGACTGAAGTGTGTGCCTGTTCTGTTGCTGAAAAAAATCCACACAATATGACTACTTCATCAGAAATTTAAAAGAAACTCCTGCTTCAGATGTTTTTTCTTTTAATCACTATCAGCCCCAGACAAACTGATTGACAAACCAAGCTTATCTGCAGTAACATACAAAAAATATCCACTGAACCAAGAAAATTCACACACACACAATGTCAACACTTTTCATCACAGTACCGATAGATCCTGCGTTGAAAACACTCATTATATCATAATAGAATGAAATATTGTGTATAGAAATTAGTCATTCTATTTAATAGAGACAATATTTTCAAAAATGTACACATGAGATCTTAGTGTATCGGTAAGCCAACAACGAAAGCTAGGACAAGGCCACTGATCAACATCGGCTCGGCAATTCACCACATTCCATGTGTGTGCACTGTGAAGTCAGAGGTACACAATACCCAGGCAGGTAGAAGAAACGTTTTCAGAATGTACACTGGCTAGAGAGAGTGAGAGAGAGAGAGAGAGAGAGAGAGAGAGAGAGAGAGAGAGAGAGAGAGAGAGAGAGAGAGAGAGAGAGAGAGAGAGATGCATGCCAGAACACTTTGGAAGTGACGGACAGTACATGGCTGTCTTGAAAAAGGAGGTGATCCACGCCCTGGCATCGTTTGTACGACAGTACCCTTCCATAAGACTGTCCTACAGGGAACAGTAAAAAGGAAGGAGACGAAGAGGCAGACAGAGATAGCGTTGGAAGACAACATCAAAGAGTGGACTGGCCTCTAGTGGAACGATTTGCTACGGTAAGCAGAAGACCGCGGGGAGTGGAGGAAGCTGGCTGCAAAATCATTAGTGTCCCCACGGTCCAAGAGACTACGGGATAGGTGAGATGAGATCCTTCCACGTAACTTGTGTTTGTCCTGGAAATTAGCCTAGCAGTCCGTCAACAGCTGGTACACCTAGTGTTCTGGGTGTGATACAGATTCAAAACTATAGTGGTTCTTTTTTGCTTTTCATTTTTATTTTTTATTGGCTAGAACTACCACACTAAGTGGGGTTGGGTTTTGTTTTTGTTGTTGTTTTTGTTTTGTTTTTTGCAATTCGGGTTTAAGCTTATCATTCATAGAGGTCGCCACACTTCGACTTTGGGAATAATGTCTAAGCATTTTACAAAAGTGTGCATGTCAATTTCATCATCATCATCTTCTTCTTCTCCTCCTCCTCCTCGTCGTCGTCCTCCTCCTCCTTCGTATGCTGAGACAACAGCCATTGTTGTCCGTTTTATTCTGTGTTGTGTTGGCTGTTGGTTTGCTCATTCATTCATTCCTGCTGACCAGTGACGGTCTACTCTTCTCCGAAAAGATGGAATAGGATTTAGCCTGTGTATATATACACAGGAGTGTCTAGTTTGCCATGCCTTCACGTTCAGGGCCTCAGTTTACCAGGGGAAAAAACGAAACAAACTTAAGAGCCAACACAAGCGCTGGCTCCAAACAGACAAAAATTCTTTCAAGCTGATGGCTGCGGTGAGAATCAAACCTTTAACTCTTGGCGTGAACGGCCAACATCGTCGAGTCTCCTGTCAGCCAACCAAGTCCCCAACATGTTCATGGTTCCATTCTTCAGTAACGCCTGTACCACTTTTTTTTCTTTTTTTTTAAAATTCTTGAGGAAGCGTCAATGAATGCGAAACTATTGTGTTACTTCATGCTACATAGTTTTTGCTGATTCTACATTCACGCACTCACGCACGATCGCGTGCGCGCGCACACACACACATACATACATACATATACACACATACATACATACATACATACATACATACATACATACATACATATATGTACATATATACATACACACACGCGCACACACAAAAGCACGCAAGTACACACTCACACGTATGCAACTGGCACTAACACACCCGCAAGAGCACGCTAGTATATTCGTCTAATATCACTTAGAGTGAACAGACGTTAAATTGAAGACAACAACAACGCTAGTATACACATATCCACGCACGCATGCATGCACTCACGCGTGCGCACACACAACACACAGAGACATACACAAACGCACAAACACACACGCATACGCACTCATACCCCCCCCCCCCCACACACCACACACACACACACGAACGCACCCACACATTTTTGTACGCACACAGATTCATATACACATACGCCAGCGCGTGCATCTACGCATGCACGCACGTACGCATCAAATTCTACAAATATTTTTATGCACATAATTGTAAAGAAATTCTCTACTCATAGATACTCTCTACTCATAGATACTCGTACATCTACCCTCAAGGATATATATATATATATATTTTTTTTATATAAAGAGAGAGAGAGAGAAACATAGATAGATAGATAGATGAATAGATAGATAGATAGATAGATAGATAGATGTACACTTTTTAAAGAACCAGTTTTTATGCTCATGATTGTACAGAAATGTTTTTGCTCACACATCTACCCTTAACGGAATATTTGCGTATAAGTACACAGCTTCGAAAAAAAACCTCTCTCTCTCTCTCACGCACACACACACACACACACACACACACACACACACACACACACACACACACACACACACACACACACACACACACACGACATATGGCAGCTTCAGCGAGCCGAAACTTGGAAAGAATGCCAGAGAGGAAGGACAATAGTGGGAATGTTCCTCCCCTGTTTCTTCCTCCTCTCTTCTTTCACTTCCTATTCACCGTCCTTCTTCTGTCAGCATTCTTTCTTGACTCGTCTGTCTCCTGACTGTGTTGCTCTTAGGATCCGTGAATGTGTTTTGTGTATAGGATAGGGAGGGGGGGGGGAGGGGCGGGGCTGGTCGTGGAGGTGGTGTGGTGGGGGGGGGGGGGGGGGGGGAGGAGCGGCGGACGGGGGGGGGGTGGTGGGGTGGGGGGGGGGTGGGGGGATTGCGTGTGTGTGTTTTGTGTGTGTGTGTGTGTAGTGTGGGTGGTGGTGGGTGTGTGTGTGTAGGTGGTGATGTGTGTGTGTGTGTGTTGTGTGTGTATGTGTGTTGTGTGTGTGTGTGTGTGTAAGTGTGGTGTGTGTAAGTGTGGGTGGTGTGTAAGGTGTGTGTGTGTTGTGTGTGTGTGTGTGTGTAAAGTGTGTGTGGGGTGGTTGGGTGAGTGTGTGTGTTGTGTGTGTAAGTGTGAGTGGGTGGGTGAGTGTGTGTGTGGGTGTGTGTGTGTGGTGTGTGTGTGTTTCTTTCTTTTTTCTTTCTTTCTTTCTTTCTGTCTGTCTGTCTGTCTGTCTTCTTTCTTTTCTTTCTTTCCATTCTTTCTTTCTCTCTTTCTTTTCATTCTTTCCTTCCTTCCTTCCTTCTTTTTCTTCCTTATGTCTTCTATTCTCCTGTTCTCCTCCCTTTTCTTCTACTCCTTCTCTTTCTTTCGATATACTTCTCTTCTTCCTTATCTTCCTACTTCTCTTCCTCATCTTCCTACTTCTCTTCTCTTCCTTCTCCTACTCATTCTTCTCCGGTCTTTTCTTCTTTTACTGCCTCATTATTTTCTCTTCATCTTGTCTTTTTATCTTGTTTTTTGTGTTGTTGTTTGTTGTTTTTACTTTAATATCAGCCCTGTCTGTTTGTTAGTATTGGCAAAATAGAAATGAGTCATGCCTTCTGTTACACGAGCATTTATTTCATTGAAAATAATAGTTTTGTCCCCGAAGTATTATTTCTAAAAAAGAAAAAAAAAAAGGGTAAATGTGTTCCCATAATCTATGCGGTTGTTGGGGAGCGAGATTTTAGAGACCTCAACTTCTCCAGGAGACAGCATAATACTATTGAGGGCGGTGCCCTTCTCCTATCCCTCGCTGCTTTACCTTCCCTGACACTAAAGAGGGTAGGTATCCATTTACAGCTGGGTGAACTGGGGGAACGCACTGAAGCCAAGGTGCGCAAACGGTTACCCATCCTCTTGGTTGGTAACCACGCTCAATGCTGCTTAACCTTAACTTCGGGAAAGCGAGTGCTCTGACCACTGAGCTATCCCGTCCCCTTAGACAAAGAAGCAAACAAACGAAAAGCTGCTCTGGCAGATTAGACATGGTGTGAGTCATTAACGTGGTGGAAACTCTGATGTGGCCTTAGTGACTGGACCTAGACTAGCTGAGCTGTAAACGCTTTTGTAAACCAAAAACCGAGGAACGCTCATCAACAACAAACAATAAGAATCACAACAACCACATCAATGATGATGATGATGATGACCATCATCTTCTTCTTTATCATCATCATCATCATCATCATTATCATGAAAAATAATGATGATTATAATGATGATAATGACAATAATATAGTTATAACAATTGCAACATAAAGAAGAAGAAGAAGACCAACAACAACACAACACAAGATCAAGAACAAGAAACTACCTGACAACAATGATGAAGCAACAGAAACAATAACAATGATAAACAACCATCTTTAAAACAAAAACAAGAGCAAAAATAACAAGAACAAACAAGAACAAGAAATTACCTGACAACAACAACACCAACAATAACAACAAAAACAACATCTAAAACCGTCTTTACGCACACTTCCATACATTATTATTATTATTATTTGCACTCACCTGTAAGCACTATCAGGCTTTCTGCAGGAGACAGACACAGACAGGCGACCTTTCCCCCCTTCACTTTTCTCTCCAATCAGCTTCGACATGTTGATCCGGGTACTTTCTGGCCTCCCGCCATTTTGTTTCGCAGCCTTTTATTGACAGTTGGTGTTTTTGCCGCGACTTCGTAGTCATCTTCTTCTGCACTGTCGTCAGCATCGTCACTATCTATGTCATGCTGATGATTCTTCTCGTCGGTAATAGGAGGAGGAGGAAGAGAATGAGGAGGAGGAGGAGGAGGAGAAGAAGGTTCTTGTGCGGGGCTTGGTTTAGAGCTAGGGATGCTCTGATTGGTGAGTTTCGAGAATGGTCTTGGAACTGGAATGA
>CM054144.1:41669586-41672086 GCA_028751875.1 Rapana venosa
GAGACCCTGTGCGCGAACGCACGCAGAATATCTTGCGCGCGCGTTAAAAACCCGTTCCGCTTTTCGGAAGAGTAGGCTATTATGTGCCCGGTGGGAACGGATGACAACATTTGCAAAACTGCATACACACGGGGACTAGATGTAAAAAAAAAGCAATGAGTGCAATTTATTCTCGAAATAAAAGAATAAATAAATAAATCAGTAGGGAGCATCGCTAAGCATAGTTACAGAAATTTCATCACGAAATGAATCTCTTTGCACCTCACCCACTTTTCCGCTAAGAGCCATTTTAAGCAGGTGGGGAGAGAGGGGGGGAGGGAGGAGGGGTGTTTCAAGTTGCCGATTTTGAGATTTTGATTGATATGAAAATATAACCAGCCACTCTGCCACCGTATACTGAAGTATCAAGGGGTAATTTTGTTTCCATTTGCTTTAAAAACTGCGTTTTAAAAAACCCACCCAAGCCTTCTAATCTGACCATCTAGTAGGATGCAAAAACTTGTCCATTTCTAATTTTGTCACTTTCTGCAGTTTATCATTTCAATTCGTAATAACTTTTCATAGAATTGTCAGATTTTCAGTCTGTTTTCTGTATTGAATAGCTTTTTTATTTTATATTGCAAAGGAATAACATGTTAACAACTAAATATTGACCTCCGGTGCATTGCTACTCATTATGTCGTAGAACGTCAATTATTATACCATAGTATGCGGTGGTAGTAGTAGTAGTAGTAGTAGTAGTAGTAGTAGTAGTAGTAGTAGTAGTAGTAGTAGTAGTAGTTGTAGTAGTAGTAGTAGTAGTAGTAGTAGTAGTAGTTGTTGTTGTTGTAGTAGTAGTTTAGTTAGTAGTAGTAGTAGTAGTTGTAGTAGTTGTAGTAGTAGTTGTAGTAGTTGTAGTAGTAGTAGTAGTAGTAGTAGTAGTAGTAGTAGTAGTAATAGTAGTAATAGTAGTGGTAGTAGTAGTAGTTGTAGTAGTAGTAGTAGTAGTGGTGGTAGTTGTAGTAGTAGTTGAAGTAGTAGTAGAAGTAGTAGTAGTAGTAGTAGCGGTAGTAGTAGTTGTTGTAGTAGTAGTAGTAGTAGCAGCAGCAGCAGCAGCAGCAGCAGCAGCAGCAGCAGCAGCAGCAGCAGCAGCAGTAATAACGGTATAGCAGGACAGTCTGTACAGTAACTCTGTATGTTACAGCCATCACATCCTGAATGACACTAATATGACAGCTAACCCCCGAAGTCGGAATGCAGCTACGTTAATGGTGGGGCGAACACAGGTCGCATGCACACACAAAAAATCTCACCATTGGTAAACCTCGGAGCTCTAGCTGATGAACGAAAAAGGGAAAAAATGATAGAGAGCAGCAGATGCTGCAAGTAACACGATAATGCCTGTAAGAACAAGGGGTAACAGAGGGCAGCAGTGAAGTTAACTCAGCGTGGCAAAGTAAAAACGCAAAAAAGGGGAGGAAACCAAACAAGTAATAAACACACACACATACACGCACGCACGCGCCCACACCACACACACACACACACACACACGACATACACACACTTTCTCACAGACACACACCACACACTACACAAAAACAACACAACACCACACAACACACACACACACACAACACACCACACACACACAAAACAAACAAACACAATACACGCACGCACATACACACACACACAACAACAAAACAACACAACACACACACACCACACACACACCACACACACACACACCACACACAACACACACACACACACACATTCAGAGGCGTGGTGGTACCCACAAGAAACACCCCCAACCCACCCCCCACCCTCCACCTCCCCTTCCCCCTCCCCCCTCTTCACATTCACCTCAACAACATCAAATGTATTTACAACGAAGGACGCGACAACACTAAACAACGCACACGTTAAACCCTGTTCCGCTTTTCGTAAGAGCAGGCCATTGTGTGCCGGTGGGAACAGATGACAGAATTTACAAAACCGCATACACACGGGGACAGGATGTAAAAAAAAAAGCACATAAGTGCTTATTCCATTATCCTCGATATAAAAGAATAAATGAATAAATACAAATAAATAAAACGACAAAACAAACCAGAAACGCAACCGCAACTTACTTTTTCCCAAGCGTTGCCTCAACGACTGGCCCAACGACTCCAGAACCTTCCCCGATGCCTTCCCTTGAGCTGCCTCCTTCCCGGTCACTGGCGGTCCAGACATCCCTTCTGCATCCATCGTCTTCGCTCCCTCCTCACCCTTCTTCTCAGTATCGCGTTCGTCCTCTGTCTCCTTTCCATCATCTTCAGCACTCTCTCCAACCCCTGTCTCCTCCTCCGCCTTCAGAACAGCAGCAGCATCTTCATCGTCCTTCTCAACGTTCTGCCCGTTCTCGGCTTTCGTTGTGTGTTCAGACTTTGAAGCACGTTCAGTTTTGGCTTTGGTCTTTTCTCCGGTGGAGGTAGAGGTGGGCGTTTTGCGTTCTCGGTCTTTCCTTTCCAGC
>CM054144.1:41684586-41702086 GCA_028751875.1 Rapana venosa
AGTTATGTGCCTCCGTCTACTATCATTTTAGACCTAGATGCTTTCTTCTTCTTCTTCTTCTTCTCCTCCTTCTTCTTCTTCTTCTTCTTCTTCTTCTTCTTCAAACGATCAGCAACTATTGTCTGTCATATGGGAGAGACGGGGGCACGGGATAGCTCAGTGGTCAGAGCACTCGCTTTCCCCAAGCTAAGGTTAAGCACCATCGAGTGTGGTTACCACTTGGATGGGTGACCGTTTGCGCGCCTTGGCTTCAGTACAGTCCCCAAATTCATCCAGTCGTAAATGGGTACCTGCCTGTTTAGGGTCAGGGAAGGTTAAAGCAGCGAGGGAGAGGACATGGGCGCCGCCCTCAATATGCTGGCCCCTTGAGAAGTTGAGGCCTCTGATGCCTCGCTTCCCTACGACCACATAGGTTATGGGACACCTTTACCTTTACCTAGGGATACGATTTATAGTGACTGATAGGCCCCTGGTATCCCCTCGGGGGATACACTTTCTACTGTGAACTGGTCTTCTGAATAAAACCTTCTAATTATCCCAGGACCGAAGGGGGAGAGGGGAGGGTTTGAGAGGGGGGGGGGGGGGGGGGGGGGTGGAGGTAGATGACAACCACTCTTGATGTTTTCAGCCTCGACGACCACAAAGACCATGGTTAGGGTTGTGCATGCACCTCGCTGAGAATCAAAGTTCTGATTCAAGCTGTGGAATCTTTTCTTATTTTTAACTTAAAACACCCAGATTAAAAGTAACCACCCATTCGTTCTTCGCGTCTAATCACAAGGTTTACACCATACTAGGGTGGTGACTGTTTTGATAGAAGTGCCGACTATTTTGATAAAACACCACAAATCATGGTAATTTGAAATAAAATCTCTTCTCTCCTCTTCTCTACCGTAACTACTTAACAGCATCATGAGATCACTGCAATGATTTTTTTTCAGGCCATGTTTCGTTCCGCGAGGTGAACCTGGAGGAGTCCATCCCCCTCCAAGTACAGTGTGCATGCTGGGCATGTGCCTTTACCTTCACCTATTTTTTAGTCCAGTGGATCGTGGGGGACACCAATGAAGATTTTGCAACCAGCTTCCGCGTGCGTGTTTCCATTAATCCACCAAATGTTGACCAAAAAGTTATCGGGTCGTTAACGTGATTTTATTGTGTTGTGTGTGTGGATATACACAAAGGCAGTTAAGGCACGACCCAGGAGATCGAAAACATCCCCACCCTTAATTCTTCAGACGCTGCTACCGAGGTACGAACCCACGACTTCATGGACGCCCTGGATGGAAGTCAGCCGCTGATCCACTCAATACCAGCGTCCCTTGAAATAAAAATCAAATCAGTAACTGAGGAACGTAACCAGCACTAGAGATCTAAACTATCTGTTTAAGTCTAGTCCACAAAATGATGCCCATACGTTACAAAAGGTAAAGGTGTTCCCATAACCTATGTGGTCGTAGGGGAGTGAGGCATCAGAGACCTCAGCTTTTCTCAAGGGGCCAGCATGTTGAGGGCAGCACCCATCTCCTCTCCCTCGCTGCTTTACCCTCCCTGACCCTAAAGAGGGCAGATACCCATTTACAGCTGGGTGAACTGGGGGAACTGTACTGAAGCCAAGGCGCGCAAACGGTCACCCATCCAAGTGGTAACCACGCTCGATGCTGTTTGGGGAAAGCGAGTGGTCTGACTCACTGAGTTATCCCGTCCTCTACCTATACGTACAGACAAAAAAAATGCCCGATTGACGGAAGGGGTCGAGCGGTGTGCAGTACAGTAGAACCAGAACAGACAAGGATCTTCCAGAAACCAGGATCTAGGGCTTGATATGATATCCTCAACATTCTGACACTCCAGACACGAGTGTTTGACACTACAGTTGTCTGGACATCACAAATCAAATCAAGTTCTTTTATTTCGCCGGCAATGAATAAGCTCTCGTGTGCTTTTTTTTTGTACATCCAGTACCCGTCCTTGGGGGAATTTTAGGTCCTTAGCCAGGCTGTCAGGTCATATTGTCACACACCAAACGATTCCTTCATGGATGTATTGTACTGTGCTGTATTGAGTAGCATAGTATAGTAGTATAGTATAGTATAGCATAGCATAGCATAGCATAGCATAGCATAGCATAGCACAGCACAGCACAGCATAGTATAGTATAGTATAGCATAGCATAGTACAGTATAGTATAGTATAGTATAATATAGTGTGTTGTGTTGTTTTATGTTGTATTGTGTTGTATTATTGTATTGTATACCCCTTTAAGTCACGGCAGATTTATCTGCGTAAAATTCAGGCTGCTTTCCATGGGAAGAGTACGTCGCCACGAGAGCAGCGCCACCCATTTTTTTGAAAATGTATTGTTGACTGTCTGTATGTCTCATTTGTTTTTCTATTATAATGACTTTTTCTACAGAACTTTGCCACGGGAAATTCTCTTGTTACCATGGGTTCTTTTACACGCGCTAAAAGTGTTTTCGGTTAGAGCCTCAGTTTATTCTCTTATTCGAAAAACTAGCACCCAGTCCACACTCAAGGTCTTCGCGGATGAGGACAAAAAAGTTCGCTTTTAAACGAGGATCGAACCCCCGACTTCTCTCTTTCTAGACCGATAAGTTCCCTCTTGACCACTTAAATACCAGAGCAGCATCCTTCCGTATGAAGTTTTCCATCAACATTTTGCCAGGAATGGCTGGTTTGTCACCGCGCGTGGATTACATTGCATGCTATGCACGAAACTTCGGTTTATCGTCCCATCCAAAAGACTACCACTCAGACCACCATTCATGGGAACGGATGACAAATTTACAAAACTGCATACACACGGGGACTGGATTAAAAAGCACATAAGTGCTTATTTCATTACCCTCGAAATAAAAGAATGAATAAACAAATACACAAAGAAATAATAATAATAATAATAATAATACATGGAACTTATATAGCGCTATATCTTGAAAAGACAAATCAAAGCGCATGCATTCAACCTAATCTTACACAGTCATGCAATCAATGATAAACGATCAAAAGTTTAAACAAACAGATATTTACAAACATAGTGCGCTGCAGACAAAATCTATGAAATAAAATTTCAATAGTCAAATGTTTTACAAAAGCACACACACACACACTCACTTAGGTCCTATACTTTAGCAGGGTGATAGGACATGGGTTAGTGAGGGTGGGATAGCTCTGATATGAAACAGGAGGGGGGAAATCTTAGGTTTGAAATAAATATGTCTTGAGGCTGGATTTAAAAGTGTCATAACTAGGTTTCTGGCGAAGAGAGAGAGAGGGAGCTCATTCCAGGTCGATGGACCCGAAATAGAGAAAGAGCGGCGGCCAACAGTGGATTGGTTGAATCTAGGTATTCGTAGGCACAAGGTATCTGCAGCAGAGCGGAGGGAACGTGAAGGAGTGTACAGGTTAAGACATTCACAGAGGTAGGAGGGTGCAGTTTTGTGGAGACATTTGTAACAGATGGTACTGATCTTATAATTTACTCTCTGTGGCACAGGCAGCCAGTGGAGAGATCGCAAGAGAGGGGTAATGTGCTCAGATTTTTTCTTTCTGAGAACTAGTCGAGCTGCGGAGTTTTGTATACGTTGAAGGGAGTGGATAGATGATGCTGGCAGACCAGACAAAAGAGAATTACAATAGTCCAGACGTGAAAGAATGAGAGAAGTGACAAGTTTGGCTGTTGCATCAGTGGACAGGTACTTTCGAATTGCACTAATACGCCGTAATTGATAGTAGCACGACTGACAGGTCTGAGTGATGAATTTTTTCATAGAGAGTGTGTTGTCGATAACAACTCCTAGATACTTCACAGCAGTGGATAGAGGGACTGATGTATTGCCAAGTTCTATTGAAGCTGTTGTAATGGAAGAGAGTTTGTGTTATATACACGAATAAATAAATAAATGGTCTCAAATAAATCGTCAGACAGAGTTGAAATATTTAAAAATAATAATCCCCCCCCCCCCCCCCCCCGCCTCAGATGAGATAAAAAGAACAGACCTTTCGCGTTTTAGATAGGACAACGTACGTACGTTCGCCTACATCTAAACCACCAAACGAATTGTGCAGCAGTACCCAATCACTGTAAATGGGTACCTGTTCTCTTTTAGGATCAGGGTAGGGTAAAGCATCGAGGGAGAGGAGGAAATGGGCGCCGCCCTCAATATGCTGGCCCCTAGAGAAGCTGAAGTCTCTGACGCCTCGCTCCCCTACGACCACATAGGTTATGGGAACACCTTTACCTTTCACCCAATCACTTAGTCCGTCTGCTAGCTAGAAAAGGCTAATATGTACAGAAGACAGGCTTGTTCTTGTCACCCGTGCCTTTAAAATACGAGCGTTAAGTTATTTAGGGCAGGCAGCTGGAAGTCTGTGTCTTCTTTAATGTCACTGACAGGACTGAACTGGTGGTTCCTATTGCTTCCTCTTTGAAGGGAAAGTAGGACTGTAATCTGTCACTGGTGGCTTTCGTCCTGCCTGGCGAACGGGTGGATAGGGGTGGGTAGGGATGGGGTGAGGTGGGGTGGGGTTAAGGTGGAGTGGGGTGGTGGGTGGGGGGGGGGGGGGGGGGCTTGGAAAAGTAAGTAGGGCAAAAATTGAGGAGCAACAGGGGTGGGGTAGGGGGTGGATTTAAAAGTGAAAGATCTTAAAGATGGTTTTGTTATTGTTGGGTGGGGGGTGGGGGTATTTAGCCGAATATTCAGTAGTTTCTTCATTGACCTGTTAGTTAGTTGGTTGGTTAGTTTATTTGTTTGTTTGTTAGCAAGCTAGCCAGCCAGCCGGTCATTAAGTGAGGGAGTGGGTGAGTGAGTGAGTCAAGTCAAGTCAAAATTTTATTTCCAGATGGTACATTGAATAAGCAATGTATTTGCTTTTTTTTCATCAAGCCATCTATTTAGGAACAAAAACCAACTTGATCAATATTATCTAACTACATTATCACCATAACCAAGTTAGTTAGTTAGTTAGCTAGTTAGTTAGACTATATCATATTGTGGTGTGTTGTATTCTTTTATACTGTATTGTGTTGTATTGTGTACAGCTTTCTCTCACAGGAGATTTCTCTGCCTGAAATTCTGGCTGGGCTTCACCAGAGAAAGTGTGTTACCACAAGTTCGGCATACATTGTCCATACCCCTCCTCCCCTTCAATTTCGTAATATCTGTTTCACTGTAACAATATCAGGCTTTCCCGTCTGATATGGATGAAAATGTTACAGTTGGTCACAAAGGGCGAGGTTGTTTTAAGGAATCTGGTTTTGGTGTTACCTCATTTTACGTGTGGTTGATGTGGTTTTTCCCACAACGCGGTGCCCATCCTGAGTGGACCTTTATGGTTGATCAGGGCATTGATACAAGGAGTGACAGTAGAGTCGGTTTTATACCCTGTTTTAATCTGAATAGAGCAGAATATTTTAAATCTGAGATTTAAAATTTGACGAGGTGACAGCCCTGATATGGCCTCTGTGGTCGGCGGGATTTTAAACAACAGAATTGGATTGGATACTTTAACAATATTTTTTTCCACAGAATTTTGTCAGGGACACCACCTCTCTTGCTCCCCATAGGTTCTTTCACGAGCGCTGAATGCACTATGCACACACAAGACTCTGATGTATTTTTCAGAGACCAGTGTGTACTTACGGTCCAACAATCATCCCCACAGGTGTGATGAGTGACACAGTGCATATTCTGGATGACCCTTCCACCTCCCCCCCCCCCCCCCCTTCCCACCGAATGCTTATGCTGAGGAACGCCCAACAACATAAGTATAATGTGTAGAGTTGTCTGGCACAAATTATAATTATTAATCACATAGAAACCCGTTTCTTCATATGAATAAACATTTTGTTTTTTCGTTCCTCAGCTAGAGCTCCGAGGTTCACCAGTGGTGAAATTTTGCATACGCGATCGCTTTTACCCACCACTAAGGTAGCCGCCTTCCGACTTCAGGGATGGTGTGCAAGCACGACAACTGTGTAGGTGCGTTGTTGTTGTTTTTGTTGTTGTTGTTTTTGTTGTTGTTGTTGTGTTTGGGGCAAGCTGGGCCTGGTGGACCCATCCCATACCTCTCCAGGTCGCTCGCAGATTGCGTGCAGGAGGTCCGTAGTTCGAATCCCATTCGAAAAGAATTTGTATTGTATGGTATGTCAGATAGGCACCTTTACAAAAGACAGTAACAAACAACAGCAACAACAAGACCAAGAAGAAGAACGATGACGACGACGATGATGATAACGACGACGGTGACGACAATGATGACAATGAATATGAGGAGGAGGAGGGTGAGAAGGGCGATGGTGATGACGATCATGGAGGTGGTGATACTGCTGCTGTTGATGATGACGACGACGACGATAATGATGATGATGACGACGATGATGATGATGACGACGACGACGATAATGATGATGATGACGACGATGATGATGACGACGACGATGATGATGATAATGAGGATGATGACGTGACTGACGACGACGACGACAAGGACGATGATCACGATGATTTTTGTTTTTTTGGAATGAATGTCCCCGTCGACAAAAGTGACTAAAGTGCACTGTCAACGTTAAAGCGCAATGAAAGATAGACTGCAGCTGAACACTGTCAGCCGAGTTAAAAGTTCCCACGCCAATCCGCGGTACCATAAAAGTCGGCCGTGTCTTTGTTGTTGAATTGCCTTGAAGTTTTGTGTGCGAGAGAGAGAGAGAGAGAGAGAGAGAGAGAGAGAGAGAGAGAGAGAGAGAGAGAGAGAGAGAGAGAGAGAGAGAGAGAGAGAGAGAGAGAGAAAGTGTGTGTGTGAGAGCAAGCGAGCGAGCGAGCGAGAGAGAGAGAGAGAGAGAGAGAGAGAGAGAGAGAAGAGAGAGAGAGTGCGTGTGTGTGTGGCTCTGTGTGTCTGTGTGTGTTTGTCTCGTTCTTTTGATTTAACGTCTTTTCACTATATGAGAAAGAGAGAGAGAGAGAGAGAGAGAGAGAGAGAGAGAGAGAGAGAGAGTGTGTGTGTGTGTGTGTGTGTGTGTGTGTGTGTGTGTTCGTTTCGTTCTTTTGATTTAACGTCTTTTCACTGTAAGTGATATTAGACGATAAAGTGTGTGTGTGGTGTGGTGTGGTGTGCCCATGCGTGTGTGCATGTGTGTGTATGTATGTATGTATGTATGGTGTGTGTGTTTTACAAGAAAACGATAATTTGATTTTCTAACAAATATCTATCTATCTATCTATCTATCTATATATATATATATATATATATATATATATATATATATATATATATATATATATATATATATATATATATATATATATATATAAAATATATATATATACCGGTGGATCGGTGGTCTAGAGGTAACGCGCCTGTCTAGAAAGCGAAAAGTCCGGGTCTGAAGTGTGCGGTGGTTCGTACCCCGTTTGGACCGGAAACTTTTCCCCCATCCATTAGACCATGAGTGGTGGTCTGGGCGCTAGTCTTTCGGATGAGACGATAAACTGAGGTCCCGTGTGTTACACGTAATTATTTAGCGCACGTAAAAGAACCCACGGCAGCAAGAGAGTTGTCCCTGGCAAAATTCTTAGAAAAAAGCCACTCTGATAGGGAAACAAATACAGTTGCAGACATGGAAAAAAAAAAAAAAAGGGTGGCGCAGCGCTTGTGGCGACGCGCTCTCCCGCTCTCCCCGGGGAGAGCAGCCCGAATTTCACGGAGAGAAATCTGCCGTGACTTAAAGTGGTATGAAATGAAATCTGAGCGCTTTGATTTGTTGCTTTACAAGATTCAGCGCTATATAAATTCCATACATTATTATTATTATTATTATTATTATATATATATATATATATATATATATATATATATATATATATATATATATCTGAGTCTAAACGCTCTTAATTAAAACAACATTTTACCCCCCAAAAGTCAGGTGCATTATTTTGTAGTGAACAATTTTCCTTTCAGCACTGTGTAATGTATTGTCAGAAGCTCTGTGTTTTCCTACCAACATTATTTTTTATAAACAAAAGAAGGATTCTGAAGAAAATTTACACGATAAATTTTTGTTTTTAATGAAAGTATACTTGTACTGCTTTACAGCGAGGGAGAGGATATGGGCGTCGCCCTCAATAATGCTTGCTCCTTGAGAAGTTGAGGTCTCTGATGCCTCACTCCCCCTACGACCACATAGGCTATGGGACACCTTTACCTGTTCTTGTACAAAGTCCAGTGTTTTGCATTCCTTTAAGGCTCTGTTAGATTGTTTTTCTCCTATATCACACTATTTCTTGTGCGTTACATTATTTAATGGTTTAATGCTAAACTGTTTAACGACTTCTTTTTTTTCCTTATTTCTTTTAGCTATTTCTGTTTATCAATCCTCCATTTCCGTCTATCAACATCCCTTATTATGAACAAACGTTAAATAAATCAAGAACGAACGAACTTAGAAAAAGCCAGCCTTCAGCCTAGGAAGACTATGGCGTTGCGCTCAAAGTGTTTAATTCTTGCACAGGGTCGATTTGTGGCTGGCCAGTCCGACAGGGGAATGACACCAGTCCCTATAGCAAAGACCGGGGTGGGTTGCGGTGGCAAAGCACACGTAGAGAAAAATGACCGCGGATACTGTCACGCTCTCCTCCACGTGTCTGAAATGCCTCAGATCCTTATCTTCTTACTTACCACAGCCATATAAAGAACACTATGGACGTAACTGCTGCTGCTGCTGTCAGCGCCACAGCCTTATTCCGCTTTCCGGACGTTACAGATCTTAACCTAGCTGATTCTTGACGAAGATACATAGGGCCTACACGCACGCGCGGGCGCGAGCACGTACGCGCGCGCGCTCACATACACGCACGCAAACACACACATAGATAGATAGATAGATAGATAGATAGATAGATAGATAGAGACAGACAGACAGACAGACAGATAGATAGATAGACAAACAGATAGATAGATAGAGATATCTATATATAGAGATATATATCTATAGAGAGAGACACAGACAGACAGACTGATTGACTGACTGACTGATTGATTGATTGATTGGTTGATTGATTGATTGATTGATTGATAATCTTTATTCCCAAGGGTAACAGATACTGGTGGGTGGGTGTTTTTTTTATTCCGGCCCTTGCCCTGAGAGGGGACTATCATTAAGAGACAATGACAATGACAATGACAATGACAAATTCTTTTATTTCGAGGATAAAAGAGAGAGAGAGAGAGAGAGAGAGAGAGAGAGAGAGAGAGAGAGAGAGACAGACAGACAGACAGACAGACGTCTAGACATACACACAAAGCATTATGGATCTGTCTTTATTTCGTTTAATGATTGGTGGTGGGTTTTTTCTTTGCTTCTTTGCTTTTGTGTCGCTATGTTTCATTTGGGAAGGTAGTAGGAAGGCAGCTTTTAAATTGTTTGATTTATTTTTTTTATATATTTTAGTCGTTTTTGCTTTCGTGTTGGTTTCAATGTTGCGATTATTGTTTGTTTTTGTTTGGTTGGTTGGTTGGTTGGAATTTGTGTGTGTGTGTGTGTGGGGGGGGGGGGGTGTTTGTTTGTTTTGTTGTTGGTGGTTTTTTTTTAGGGGGGTGGGCTTTGGTGGGTGGGGTGGTGGGGGTGGGGTATTTTCTAAAGAAAGATAAGCGCCCATTTCTTACTCGAAACAGCTTTTGTACTGAGGTTTAGCTTACGTTTTTCGAGAGGGTCTCGGTCCTGTCTAGTGGCATCACAGAAACCACAGAGGGCCTCAAATGTCCTTTTCCTACAATAGTTCAAGAACTGATAACACAAGCTATACTTATCTCTGGCTAATCTCCCTGCCTTTACGTACTAAGTAGATCACGAGACAGTGACGACAGACAGACAGAAAAACACACACAAAAAAGCAAATCGGCAGAGCTGATAGCTCAGCTCTTAATCCTGGAGGGAAAACTTAGCTTATGTGGAAGTGCGGTAACGGAATATAATGGCGGTTTAAGTTGTGTCTACGGTAAAGTCATCACGTGTGCCTGCCTGTCTGTCTGCTCGTATTATATCGTTGTACTGCAGTGAATGGGGACCCGATAGCTCAGTGCTCATAGCACTCGCTTCCCCCCCCCCCCCCCCCCCCCCCCCCCCACAGCCAAGGTTAAGCAGCATCGAGCGTGGTTACCAAGTGGATGGGTGACCGTTTGCGCGCCTTGACTTCAGTACAGTCCCCCAGTTCACTCAGCTGTAAATGAGTACGTGTCCTCTTTAGGGTCAGGGAAGGTAAAGCAGCGAGGGAGAGGAGATGGGCGCCGCCCTCAATATGCTGGGTCTTAGAGAAGTTGAGGTCTCTGACGCCTCGCTCCCCCTACGACCACATAGGTTATGGGAACACCTTTACCTTTTATTGTACTGAATGCCATACCACAAACAAATTTGGCTTTTTTTATATTTAACAAATCAGTATCATCCATGCCCCCCCCCCCCCCCCCCCCCCCACCAGGCCTTACATTATGTGTGATTTTCAAGGGGAAGAGCGTGACATAAGTGTTGAATTTGTTGCTGCTCTAATTACAACATTGTTGATATTGTGAATAGATATAATCATAAAAGCCTGTGGTCTGTCATCTGTTGTGGTGGATCGGGGGTGTAGTAGTAGGTAACGGGCCTGCCTAGAAAGCGAAAAGTCCGGGTGGAAAGTGTGCGAAGGTTCGGAAACTTTCCCCCCATCCATTGGACGATAGCTTTTCGTCTCCTGTGTGCTACACATAATTACTTGGCGCATGTAAAAGGACCCACGGCAACAAGAGAGATGTCCTTGGCAAAATTCTGTAGAAAAAAGCCAATCTGATAGGGAAACAAATAGTTATAGACAGGAAAAAAATGGGTGGCGCTGCTCTTGGGGCGATGTGCTCTCCCCGTGGAGAGCAGCCCGAATTTCACGCAGAGAAATCTGCCGTGACTCAAAGTGGTATAAAATAGTATATATATCTCACTCACTCACTCGGTCCCATGTCTCAAAGAACGTAGGGGGGACATGAGAGAAGACGCGACAGAGATCTTTTTCCATGCTTCACGATCCTGTGTGGCTAGTAGAAGGTGTTGCAGGGGTTGGGCGGACCATTGTTTGATGTTGTCAACCCATGATTTCTTTTGGCGGCCTCTTCTTCTCTTGCCTTCAACTGTTCCCTGCAGGATGGTTTTTGCTAGGGTGTTGTCTTGTGGTGTGACCAAACCACATCAGTTTTCTCCTCTTTATGGTGAAGAGCAGAGGTTCTTGGGGACCCACACGCTTTTTGATTTCTTCTTTCACATAGTTGTTGGTCTTGTGTTCTTTGTATGATATTTTGAGGAGTCTTCTGTGGCACTTGTTCTCGAATGCTTGGATTCTCCTCTCTAGCTCTGCTGACAGAGTCCATGATTCACAGCCATATAGGAGGATAGATATCACGAGGGATTTGTAAAGGTGATATTTGGTGCAGAAGCTGATGTTGTTGCTTCTGATGATCCTCTCGAGTCTGGCTAGAGCAGATGTTGCTGTTGCAATGCGAGCTTTCACTTCATTGTTTGATGTGCCATCTTTTGTTAGGATGGAACCTAAGTATTTGAATTGGCTCAACTCTTCCAGTATTTCTCCATTCATCTTTATTTCCGTGCTGTCATTACTTGCGCTGTTGACCATGATCTTTGATTTCTCTGTACTGACCTCCATGCCGTATGCGCTCGCTCGATCTGATAGACTATCTGTGAGGTTTTGCAGTTCTTGTTTGCTGCCGCCCATGAGGTCAATGTCATCTGCAAATCTGAGGTTGCAAAGGGGTCTTCCACCAACGGAGATGGAAGTGTGGTGGTTTTGCAGTGTCTCTGTCATGATGTTTTCGAGAAAGAGGTTGAAAAGTACAGGTGAGAGAAGGCAGCCCTGACGGACCCCAACCGTGGTCTTGAAGAACTCGCCCATGTGATTGTTCATGAAAACTGCACTTCTTGCGTTCTCGTACAGTGCCTTGATGACTTCAATGAGGCAGTTGTCAATGTTGAAGTGCCTGAGTACTTGCCAGAGGCCGTCATGCCATACCCTGTCAAAGGCCTTTTTGAAGTCTATGAAATTGTGATACAAGCCTTTTTGGTGTTGGAGATGTTTCTCTATCAGAATTCTCAGATTGAAAATTTGTTCCATTGTGCTGCGTTTTGGTCTAAAGCCGGCTTGTTCTTCTGCCAGGAGTTTTTCTGCTTGGTTTTTCAGTCTGTTGAGAACTACCCGCAGCATGATCTTGCTAGGATGGCTTATGAGACTGATGGTTCTGTAGTTCTGGCATTGCTTGAGGTTTCCTTTCTTTGGTAGGGGTATTACAAGAGACTGTGTCCATTCTTCTGGCCATTATTTGGTGTCGTGAATCTTCTGACAAAGTTCTGTGAATCGCCTTGCTGTTTCATTCCCTCCATTATATATATATATATATATATTATATATATATATATATATATGTGTATATATATATATATATATATATATATATATATATAATATATATATATATATATATATATATATATATATGAAAAAACTGTTGTAGTGAAATTAGTGAAACAATATACTAAAAATAGTCTGTGGCCTGTCATCTGTTGTAGTGGAAGAGTATGCCAGAATGGCTGATGTTCTGTCATCTATTGTGGAAGCAGAGTAGTATGCTAGAGCAATGGAATGACCTTGAGCAAACCCATCGTTCAGCGTCTGTGCAAGTGCTGTGATGTTGAAACGAGAAGCAGCCAATGTTGGGTCAGCATAAAAACAATATCTACCTAGTAAAATGCAGATGTATGTTCACTTACCTTGAAATGTTTAATCAAACTACTTCAGCAAGCAGTTTATCATGTGTGTGTGTGTGTGTGTGTGCAGCTACAAAGTTGGTAAACGCTAGTTTTTCTTCTTCGTTTTTTTATATTTTTACATCCATTGGGTGAATTCAAGTGATGACGTCCATTTGCATTTCTCAGTTTGCTATGAACAACTCTGACGTCAGACAATGTAGACCTAAGTACAAAAATACCTGCAGACTGTTTTAAATTTTAAAAAAACGATCACATCAGACGCCCTCTCCCTCTACAAAAAGTCAAAACAACCATCAACTTATGTATAATAAAACATGGAAACAAAACCCCGAACCGCCCAGACAAAATTATTAGCAGCCAACGAATTTCCCAAGCCACCAACGACAAAAGCCTGAAAGATACGTCGCAATTTTTTACCTGTTCTAAAAAAAGGCCTCCGTTCCATCAACTGTTCATTCCCTCCATTATATTTTATATATATATATATAATATATATATATATATTGTATATATATATATATATATATAATATATATATATATATATATATATATAATATATATATATATATATGAAAAACTGTTGTAGTGAAATTAGTGAAACAATATACTAAAATAGTCTGTGGCCTGTCATCTGTTGTAGTGGAAGAGTATGCCAGAATGGCTGATGTTCTGTCATCTATTGTGGAAGCAGAGTAGTATGCTAGAGCAATGGAATGACCTTGAGCAAACCCATCGTTCAGCGTCTGTGCAAGTGCTGTGATGTTGAAACGAGAAGCAGCCAATGTTGGGTCAGCATAAAAACAATATCTACCTAGTAAAATGCAGATGTATGTTCACTTACCTTGAAATGTTTTAATCAAACTACTTCAGCAAGCAGTTTATCATGTGTGGGTGTGTGTGTGTGTGTGCAGCTACAAAGTTGGTAAACGCTAGTTTTTCTTCTTCGTTTTTTTATATTTTTACATCCATTGGGTGAATTCAAGTGATGACGTCCATTTGCATTTCTCAGTTTGCTATGAACAACTCTGACGTCAGACAATGTAGACCTAAGTACAAAAATACCTGCAGACTGTTTTAAATTTTAAAAAAACGATCACATCAGACGCCCTCTCCCTCTACAAAAAGTCAAAACAACCATCAACTTATGTATAATAAAACATGGAAACAAAACCCCGAACCGCCCAGACAAAATTATTAGCAGCCAACGAATTTCCCAAGCCACCAACGACAAAAGCCTGAAAGATACGTCGCAATTTTTTACCTGTTCTAAAAAAAGGCCTCCGTTCCATCAACTGTTTCATTCCCTCCATTATATATATATATAATAAATATATATATATATGTATATATATATATATATAAAATAATATATATATATATATATATCTATATATATATATATGAAAAACTGTTGTAGTGAAATTAGTGAAACAATATACTAAAATAGTCTGTGGCCTGTCATCTGTTGTAGTGGAAGAGTATGCCAGAATGGCTGATGTTCTGTCATCTATTGTGGAAGCAGAGTAGTATGCTAGAGCAATGGAATGACCTTGAGCAAACCCATCGTTCAGCGTCTGTGCAAGTGCTGTGATGTTGAAACGAGAAGCAGCCAATGTTGGGTCAGCATAAAAACAATATCTACCTTGTAAAATGCAGATGTATGTTCACTTACCTTGAAATGTTAATCAAACTACTTCAGCAAGCAGTTTATCATGTGTGTGTGTGTTGTGTGGGGCAGCTACAAAGTTGGTAAACGCTAGTTTTTCTTCTTCGTTTTTTTATATTTTTACATCCATTGGGTGAATTCAAGTGATGACGTCCATTTGCATTTCTCAGTTTGCTATGAACAACTCTGACGTCAGACAATGTAGACCTAAGTACAAAAATACCTGCAGACTGTTTTAAATTTTAAAAAAAACGATCACATCAGACGCCCTCCCCTCTACAAAAAGTCAAAACAACCATCAACTTATGTATAATAAAACATGGAAACAAAACCCCGAACCGCCCAGACAAAATTATAGCAGCCAACGAATTTCCCAAGCCACCAACGACAAAAGCCTGAAAGATACGTCGCAATTTTTTCCCCTGTTCTAAAAAAAGGCCTCCGTTCCCCCCCCCCCCCCCCCCCCCCCCCGCCTTCCCCCCACCACCCTGTTAGCTCCCCCCCCCCCCCCCCCCGCCCCCTCATTAACGTCCACCCCTACCAAAATCATGCACCCACCTGCCATTCCTCCCCCACCCCACGTACCCACCTCTCCACACACACACACATACACTTCCCCACAACCTCTTTAGTTCTGCTCCTCAGTGTCGTCGTTCCAGTTACAATGAACCACCATAAAATCTGAGGAGGGAAGGGGCAGTTAGTGTGAAACTCTCACCCAGGAGAAGAAAGACATTGGTCCTCCCCTTACTTGCCTGGCCTTGCCTGGCCTTACCTTGCCTCTGTGGAAGGACGGAAGTGGTGCATTGTGCTGTGTGGTTATATATACAGAAGGTCTGTGCCTGGCGTTTAGTGCTGTGGGAGAGGCAATTGTTGTGGTCTGGAGTGTCGATATAGTTTTTTTTGGGGGGTCAGTGGTTTCTACGAATATTCACAGTTTCGTGGTAGGTGTAATTCACTTTTATTTTTTTTCAGTTTAGACTTTCGTTGATTTTTGTTTTTGTTTATAAATGTTTTCTACTTCTTTTTTATATGTTTTGTTGTTGTTGTCGTTTTGTTTGTTTCTTTGTGTGACAACTTTACAAGGGAAATAGATGGTTGGAGGTCTGATACAGTTCAGATTCCTCGTAAGCTTCTGTAAATTTTTACTTAGTTCTGTCTTTCTTTATTTTATCTATTCATTTATTTGTTTGGCTTTATTTCATTTATTTCATAAAAAGTGGGTTAGCTGGGTTTTTCTTTGCTTTTTTGTTGATTTGGTATTTTTGTTGTCGTTAGCTTGCCGTTGATAGGAGTTGGGGGGGGGGGGGGGGGGGGTGGAGTGCTCAAACTCAAGAGAGGAGGACAAAAAGGTAATTTTTTGTAACGTCAGTTTTGTAATGTATATTACTTTTGGAGCAATAACGAAAACATTATCAAGTATTAGGTGTTTTGTATGTATTACCGACAAATATTCTGATTCCTCCTTTAAAAAAAAAATTTGAAAAATTTAAAAAGACGGTGATAAAAGTATACTGTGTGCCTGAATAAACAAAAAGGAAACGAGTAAAATAACAACGGGAAGAGAGAGAGAGAGAAGAGAGAGAGAGAGAGAGAGAGAGAGAGAGAAGAGAGAGAGAGAGAGAGAGAGAGAGAGAGGAGAGAGAGAGAGAGAAAGAAACGAACAAAAATGAAATCAGAACGAACAGAAAACTGACAAGAGCCAGAAAAAGACCAGATTGTATTAGAAATACCATAAATATTACAAAAAAAATGTTTGGGTTTCTTTTCTTTTTCTCAAGATAAACCAGCTCCCTTTAACAACAACAACAACAACAACAACCGCCACCATGAACCAAGAACTCCCTCTCATCCGGAAGACGAAGAAAAGCTCCTACAAGCCGCTCAGCAAGCTCAACGAGGACAACCTGACAGAGCTGAAGCGGGTGGAGAAACCCGAATACACCAGCCGGGTCTTCTTCTACAACAACTCGGTTCGCGCCCAACTGAAGAACGACGTGAACGTGTGGTTCCGCGACCACCAGCACACCATGGCGCTGATCAACCGCCAGCAGAGGGCCGTCCTCAAGCTGATGGGTCGCATGCAGAGAGAATGGCACCACGTGAAGAAGCTGGAGTACCAGAGGAAGCAGCAGGAGATCAGAGCCAACATGAAGCGCCTGCAGGAAGAACTGCTCCAGAGGAGGGTCATCCAGAAGTTCAGAAGGAACGCGGACAAGAAAATGGCCACGAGGGGGCTGAAGAGTCTAGCCAGCTTAAGGCTGACAGCTCAGGTACAGACAGCCAGCGCAGAAGATGGGGACTTGGCTGCTCCCGGGGATCCAGATCTTGATGGGAAGGAGGGTGTCAGAGATCCTAAGGACGTTTTAGACAGCATCGTGAACTATGCCGCCATCGTCGGTGAAAACACAGCTAACTCTAAGGAAAGTTTATTCAAAGACAATTTGTCAGACAACCACTCTACTTTTCAGTTGCGTGTATCGACTCGCAATTCTCCGGGAAGGGAGACTTCTTTTGTGGCAGACATGCCTGGCAACGACAGTTTAGGCAGAGGAGGTGATCAGGAGTGTGACAAAATCCGTGGCAAGAGCTCTCTTTCCCAGCAGCGTGCATCAACACCAGTTACCCCAGCAATGAAGTCGTCATCAAATCCAGGTACCATCTCATCTCAAAATGTCGAAACTTCACAGCCTTTTTCTTCTTCGGTTTTGGGGTCAACTCCTACACCACGTCGAGTCTGTCTCAGCAGTGCCCATAAATCGGAATCTCCGACAGAGACATCAACAAACTGTGATAACAAAACCACAGACAAATGCTGTAGTGGAAGACTCAAACAACGCAGGCACGGGGTGATCGAAACTTCTGTCACGTCCAACCAGTTCAGGAAGACTTCGCAACGTCAGTCCTCAGCGTTGCCAGAGCCTCTGGATGATCCTGTCACACGCCCGTCCCCGGTGCTGGTGAACGCCCGTGTGGTGGAGGTCAGAAAGAGCAGACCCGGGTCTTCAGTCA
>CM054144.1:41704586-41767086 GCA_028751875.1 Rapana venosa
GCTTCTGCTGCTGCTACTGCAGTTACTATTACTCTACTACTACTACTACTATTACTACTACTACTACTACTACTACTACTACTCGCTGCTGCTGCTGCTGCTGCTGCTGCTGCTGCTGCTGCTGCTGCTGCTGCTACCGGTGAAAATAGATTGTGTTGCGTTGTGGTGTAACGTTTCATGTTGAGTCGTATCTTGCGGTGTGGGTGTGGTGTGGGCGTGGGATGGGGTGGTGTGGTGTGGTGTGGGAGTGTGGGGTGGGGTGGGGGTGAGGTGGGGTGTGGGTGGTGTGGGGAGGGGCGGGATGGGGTGAGGTGGGGTTGGAGTGGGGTGAGGTGGGGTGGGATGAGGGGTGGTGTGGTGTGGTGTGGGGTGGGGTGGGGTGGGTATGGTGTGGTGTGGTGTGTGGTGTGGTGTGGTTTGGTGTGGTGTGGGTTGGGTGTGGGGGAGAGGGGGTGATATGGGGGTGTGTTTGTGCTTCACTGCGCATCATTGGTTTATCATGCACTGTACCATTCTCTAAACGCACTGCACATTACAGGGGGCACAGGGTAGCTCGGTGGTCAGAGCACTTGCCCTCCCCAAAGTTAAGTTTAAGCAGCGTTGAGCGTGGTTGCCTTGCGTATGGGTGACCGTTCGATCGCCTTGGCTTCAGTACAGTACCCCAGTTCACCCAGCTGTAAAATGGGTACCTTGCCCTCTTTAGGGACAAGGAAAGTAAAGCAGCGAGGGGAGAGGAGATGGGCGCCGCCCTCTATATGCTGGCCCCTGGATATAAGTGGAGGCCTCAGTCCCCCAACGCCGATATAGGTTTTTGGACACCTGGACCTTTACAGTGCTGTACTGCGCTGTGCTGTACCGCACTGTCTCTAATGTAGTACACTGAACTGTGCTGCGACGATGTGATGATACGTGCTGTACTGTACTGTACTATATTACTGTACTGAGCCGTGTTGCACTGTACTGGTCTGCACTGTCTGGAATTGTATATCTATTTTATTGTATTGTGTTGTATTGCAGAACACTGTAATCTCGCCTCGCCTTGCCTTGTCCTGTCTTGTCTTATCTCGCAGCATCGCACTAAGGCGGTGGAATTGCATTGCATAGGGTCATGGCATACTTCATCGTTTCGGGTCCCTTCATAATTATTCATTTTGGTATTGAATTATCCATCATTTCGTATCGCAGCAGTAACAATCGTGAGGCTGAGGAATGGACACTGCAGACTCAGACATCACATGTTTACCAAGTTCCACATTGGTGATTCTGTGACGTGTCCCTGAGGCACTTCTCCCATGACAGTGGAACACTTCCTCCAGACCTGTCCAACACACCAACACCCTGAGGGCCGATATCTGGCCTACTGACCTGCTGATGAGGAACAAGCTCTTCGGATCCCTGGAGGGCCCTAAGCGCACGGCAGTATTATTCAGGGCCTCAGGAGTTGCTCTTTGAGCGTTTGACGACGAAGAGGAAGAATATTGCAGTAATCTGTACAGATCTACTATGCATTAGTCACTAATAATGCAACTATTCCAGGCAGTTTCGCCCGTTCAGCTGGTACATTCCTTCTTCTTGACGGACGCTATAGCTGAGTGGTTAAGACCCTTTGACTTAAATCCCGTGGGTCCATGAAGTCGTGGGTTCGAATCTCAGTAGCAGTGTCAGGTGAATGAAGGGTGGGGATTTTTTTACGATCTCCCAAGTCAATTTTAAGTACAAACCTGTCAGCGCCTTCATTCCTTTCGTGCATATGCACATGAAGAAGATCAATTAATTATGCGCGTTAAAGACCCTTGTTATTGATGCCAGCCCTCGGTGGGTAACAGGAACAAAAACATACCCATTAAGCGTCCTGAACAAAGGATTGAGCTGTTCTGAATCGGTATGTATCGGCTGAGGCCAGCAGGTAGACCTCCTGCAAAGATATAAGCGCAGGAGAAGACCAAAATTAATACAACACACTCTACCTGGTAAGGAAAGGGAACGAGGAAGAAAAAGAGGAAGGAGGAATAGGAAGAGGAGGAGGAGATGATGGAGATGATGATGATGACGACGACTACGACGACGACGACGATGATGATGATGATGATGAAGAAGAAGAAGAAGAAGAAGAAGAAGAAAAGAAGAAGAAGAAGAAGAGAAGAAGAACAACAACAACAACAACAACAACAACAACAAGAGGAGGACCAAGAAGATGGAAAAGGAGGAGGAGGAGGACAAGAAGAAGAACAAGAAGGAGAAAAAGAAGAAGAGAAACAAAAAGAAGAAGAAGGGAGAAGGAGGAGAAGAAGAAGAAGTAGTAGTAGAAGTAGTAGTAGAAGTAGTAGTAGTAGTAGTAGTAGTAGTAGTAGTAGTAGTAGTAGTAGTAGTAGTAGTGTGGTGGTGGTGGTGGTGGTGGTGGTGGTGGTGGTGGTGGTGTGGTAGTAGTAGTAGTAGTAGCAAGAAGAAGAACAAGAAGAACAACAAGAACAACAAGAACAACAAGAACATCAACAAAAACAACAACAACATGAAATCTGAACAAAAAGATGGTCTATCATTCTCTTTTTCATTTGCAGACGCAGTATTACCGAAGCAGTCGCGGCTCCTTGCAGCCCTTGCTGACCCAGGCGTGGAGGCGTCAGTTCTCCAAGCCCACGGGCCGCCAAAAGTACCAGCAGGGCAAGCTCCTCCGCCAGGAACACCAGAAGGACCTGGAACGCAGGCGTCACATCGACCAGTTCTTCAATGACCTCTCCTCTCGTCAGATAGGTGAGTTGAGTAGCCCACTGTGACTGGGTCCTGGCAGGACTTGGGTGGTGGGCTTAATGTGTGTGTGTGTGTGTGTGTGTGTGTGTGTGTGTGTGTGTGTGTGTGTGTGTGTGTGTGTGTGTGTGTGCGTGCGTGCGTGCGTGCGTGCGTGTGTGTGTGTGTGTGTGGGGTGTGTGGAGATTGTGTGTGTGTAGGGGGGAGGGGGGGAGGTGTGGGGGGGTAGGTGTGAGGTGGGGTGGGATGGGGGGTATTTTATTATTTTTTTTATTTATTTATTCTTTTATATCGAGGATAATGGAATAAGCACTCATGTGCTTTTTTTTTTTAACATCCAGTCCCTGTGTGTATGCGGTTTTGTAAATTCTGTCATCTGTTTCCACCGGCACACAATGGCCTACTCTTCCGAAAAGCGGAACAGGATTTACCCTGTGCGCAAGATGTTCTTCATGCGTTCGAACACGGAGCCTCGGTTTATAGTCTCATCGAAAGGGTTGGAGTGGGGTGAGGTGGGGTGAGAGGCGGTGTGGTGTGAGGTGGGGTGAGAGGCGGTGTGGTGTGAGGTGTGGTGGGAGGTGGTGTGGTGTGAGGTGGGGTGAGAGGCGGTGTGGTGTGAGGTGTGGTGGGAGGTGGTGTGGTGTGAGGTGGGGTGGGAGGTGGTGTGGGCTTAGGTGTTGGGAGGTGGTGTGTTGTGTTTTGGGTGGATGTGAATGTGTGTGTGCAGGCATGTGGAGGTGGGGTAGGGAGGAAGAGAGGGTGTGTGTGTGTGTGTGTGTGTGTGTGTGTGTGTGTGTGTGTGTGTGTGTGTGTGTGTGTGTGTGTGTTGTGTGTGCTGCGAGTGGGTGGATGAGTATTGGTGTGTGTAAGGGGTGGGGGTGTGGGGTTGGGGGTGGGGGAAGGAGGAGGGAGGGTTGTATGGGGGTGGGGTGAAGGGAGAGTTGCGTATGGGTGGTTGGGTTGTTGTCAATGTGTGTGTGTGGAGGTGGGGGAAGGAGGGATGGAGGGGGTGCTGCGAGTGGGTGGATGAGTATTGGTGTGTGCAAGGAGGTGGGGGTGGGGGGGGAGGAGGAGGGAGAGTTGTATGTGTGTGTGGAGGTGGGGTAGGGAGGGAGAGGGTATTGCGAGTGGGCGAATGCGTATTTTGTATGGGAAATGTAGAGAGAGAAAGAGTGGTATTGTGTGCAAGAAAGGGAACTTTTTCTTGCTGGGTTTTTTTTTATAACCTTTTGTTGCTGTTGTTGTTTGTTCGTTTGTGGGGTTTAGGTTTGGGTTGTTGTTTTTTTTTGTTTTCTTTTCTTTTCTTTCTTTTTTCCTCTCTTTCTTTCTTTGTTTCCTCCTTTCTTTCTTTCTTTCCTTCTTTCTTTCATTTTTGTCTACCATCCATCTATCTTTCACAAACACACGCACACACACTCAACCTGTCCAAACAAAAACTTCCCAAACTAAACCACAAAGACAACAATTATAAACCACCTCGTCTTTTTTAATTAAAAAAAAAGCTTTTATTTAACAATTTTCTTTTTTTTCTTTTTTGGTAAGGCCAGGATTTTTAAAAAGTTATGTAAACTTAATCTTTTACCTTCAAAAAAGATCATTCTGACTTCACTTGACCTATCAAAATTGCCCTCCATGGAATAATTAAAGTGTTTTTGACTTGACTTGACTTGACTTCACTTGACCTACTCAAATAACAACTCCAACCACCACCCCCCCCCCCCACACACACACACCCCACACCACACACCACCACCCCAACCCCACCACCCACACAAATACCACCCTTTTTTCTCTGCAGGTCAGCCCAAACTGAACTCCCCCACCCCAGAGGATGCCGAAGAACCGCCGCAGAACAACCACCTGGAGCTTCTCCTGGAGAAGATGCGGCGGCGGCAGCAGCAGCAGCAAGAGCAATCCCGCGGAAGGGCGGCCTCCATCGACTGGAACTCTGTGGAGCAGCTGGCCAAGTGTCAGTACCTGCGCCTGCATCACGGAGGACCCTGTGGACCTCCTGAGGGGCAGGGGGAGCAAGAGGAGGAGCAAGGGCAACAGCAGCAGCAGCAGCAGCAGCGGGAGGAGGACCACCAGGGGTATGCCTATGCCGCTGACCCTGACGGGCTGAAAGTCACAAGCTGGAGTCAGGCTGAACGCCGTATCCGCGGAGGAGGGTTTGTCTGGTCTTCGTTTTAGAGATTTGGGTTGGAGGGTGGTTGGGTGTGGGGGTTGGGTGGTGTGGTGTGTGGTGTTGGTGTGGTGAGGGTGGGGTGTGGGGGTGGTGTGGGTGTGGTGGTGTGGTGGGGGGGTGGGGTGGGTGTGGGTGGTGGGGGTGGTGTGGGAGTGGTGGGTGTGGGGAAGGTGTGGTGGTTGTGGGGTGGGGAGGGTGTGGGTAGTGTGTGTGTGGGTGGGTATGGGTAGTGTGTGGTGGGGTGGTGGGTGGGTGTAGGTAGTGTGTGTGTATGTGGGTGGTGGGTGGGGTAGTAGTGTGCGGTGTGTGTATTTCTTCTTTTATTCTTTTATGGTGTGGGTGGGTGTTGGTAGTGTGTATGTGGGTGGGTGGGGGGTGGGGGTAGTATGTGTGTGTGTGTGTGTGTATTTCTTCTTTTCTTCTTTTATTTCGAGGATAATGGATCATGGAGTAAGCACTCATGCGCTTTTGTGCATCCAGTCCCTGTGTGTATGCAGTTTTGTCAATTTTGTCATCCGTTTCCACCGGCACACCAATGGCCAACTCTTCCGAAAAGCGGAACGGTTTTAACGTGTGCGCAAGGTGTTATCTCTGTGTGTGCGTGTGCATGTGTGCGCGCGTTTGTACGTGCGTATGCGTGCGTGCGTGCGTGCGTGCGTGCGTGCGTGCGTTGTGTGTGTGTGTGTGTGTGTGTGTGTGTGTGTGTGTGTGTGTGTGTGTGTGTGTGTGTGTGTGTGTGTGTGAGGTGAGTCGGGGAGGAGGATTATGTGGGATGGTGTGTGGTGGGGGTTGATGCGGGGGGTTGCTATCTTTACACAACCGCAGGTACCAGATCAGAGAGTCCAGTTTGGAATGATAGTAATCCCGGAATCTCTTTTTCTTTTTGCTCTTTGTTATAGAACATATCGCGTGCTATAGTGAATACCATCATGATTTTTATCATAACATACTTTCCTGTGCCATGCGGTGTTGTGTTGTGTGGTGTGTTATTCTGTGTATGGATTTTGTATGTACTGCTGTATTGCGCCATACTGGACTCAGAACCGATAATGGTTGTAGAACTGTATCATATCGTTGCCTACTGTACCATGTAAAGTGTATGATACTGTACTGTACGCTATTGTACTGGGCGGCTTGAATTGCACTTCACTCGGCCGCTATATTGCAATTCACATATATTATTACATGCTATGCATTTTGTCGTTGTCACGGAATGTTGTCCGTTGGTTTTTGTTTTATCTTGGTTTGGGTGTGTTATTTTTGTTTTTGGTGCGGGGAGGGTGGTGGTGGTTCGACTTTCAGCCCTTTTAAAACGATACTTTTATTTATAAAGAAAATCAAATGTGCTAGGTCGATTAGTGTTACCCTTTTTTTTTTTAAAGACATGTAGTGGCCTAAAAGACATATCGATGGCCTGTTTAAAAGAAAACGTATATAGTTTTTCTTCCTTGCTATGTTTTGCTGTGGTGTTCAATACTGCGCTGATATGTGCTGTGTACTGCAGTGCTGTGTAGAACTATGTTGTGTTTTGTTCTTTACTGTGTTGTTCTGTAGATTGCTGTGCTGTGTTGTGCTGTGGTCTGTGTTGTGCTGTGCTGTGCTGTGCTGTAGTGGTGCTGTATTAGTCATGCTGAACAGAACAACAGATTCTCATCCTGATTGATTGATTGATGATTGATTGAATGATTGATTGATAATCTTTATTCCCAAGGGTTACAGATAAGTATTGACATTTTTATTTTCATCCGGCCCTTACCCTGAGACGAGGGGTAATCTTAATAATCAGAGCCAACAGTTTCAAGTTTAAAAAATAATATTAGCTAACTTTTAATCTATATATTTGATATAGAGAGACAGAGAGAGAGAGAGAGAGAGAGAGAGAGAGAGAGAGAGAGAGAGAGAGAGAGAGAGAGAGAGAGAGAGAGAGAGATGTGTGTCCTATCATCAGAAAAAATCCTTTCTATACAAGACACTAGAAAGTTCATGAAAAAAAGATGCCACAAAAGCCAATCAGTTATCAAAAAACAAGGAAGAGGAGAGAAAAACAGATAGGCAGACAGAAAGATAGGGACTTAAGAGACAGATACGCAGGTTAATATATAGAATTCTACAATAATTACTCAAATATCCTAACAAAACATAATACACAACCGAGGAAAGACAAGCAAAATAAACAAGGTACTGTACACATAACAATTTTTTCTAAAATTTATTTAATTCTTTTATATCGGGGATAATGGAATAAGCACTTATGTGCTTTTTTACATCCAGTCCCCGTGTGTATGCGGATTTGTAAATTGTCATCTGTTCCCACCGGCACATAATGGCCTACTCTTACGAAAAGCGGAACAGGATTTAACGTGTGCGTAATATGTTCTGCGTGCGTTTGCACACACCGAGGCCTCCTCGGTTTATATAGTCTCATCCGAAGAACTTTTGGGTAGAGTGGAGTCTGTACTGATGTTACGATAGGCCTAATCAGTAACAATAAACTGCTGTGTATAGCAATGCATGTACAGCGCAGTATAGTATAGCATCTGATTACGCAGAGTCCAGCGCAGAACAGACCAGTACATTACATTTGCATTATTTTCATTGCTTTTCGGGGTAGCACAGGAGGACTATGAAGCTGTACTGCCTTGCAGATCTTCTGTGTTTCCTTGCATTATTGTCTATCATGTCGTTATACACAAGTGTTCGGATGGGTGCCTTGTTTGGGTGTAATATTACACCATAGTATGTCCTGTTATAAGGGGCAGTGTCATGACAATGACAATGACATTTTTTTTTATTTCGAGGATAATGAATAAGCACCCATGTGCTTTTTTATATCCAGTCCCCGCCCTTAGGGACAAATATTTAGTTTGTTGTTGTGTAATATTACATCATATTGTGTCCTGTTATAAGTCACAGTGTTGGGTCAAGTATTTAGCTTGTTGTTATATTGTTTTATTTGTATTGCCTTGCACATGTCGATATAGCGCTTGGTTTTCAACTATTTCACATGTGACTTTTATTTATTTATTTATTCTTTTATTTCGAGGATAGTGGATTAAGCACTCATGTGCTTTTTTTTTTTTACATCCAGTTCCCATGTGTATGTAGTTTGTAAATTTTTTCATCCGTTCCTACCGGCTCACAATGGCCTACTCTTCTGAAAAGTGGGACGGGGGGTTTTAACGTGTGCGCAATATGTTCTGCGTGCGTTCGTACACGGGACCTCGGTTTAAAGTCTCATCGGAAATGACTTGAAATGACATTTTGTTGTCTCCGTAGAACTTGTAAAGCTTTTTATACTAACAGCTTCCATTGTTTAAGGTGGCGCTGACACAGTTGGATTTTTGTATATATCCAGAACCGAAGTGTGCTATATAGCAAAAAAATCTATTAACAGAGTTTTCTTTTACATGGTGAAAAGGAAGACAAGGGACAGAACTCATAAAACAATAGGAACAACTGATAATTATCACTAGTTTAGTAGCTTGCTTGGGGTGAGACAAAATTAACAGATAATCAGTACACAAATTGTTAACATGTTGAGTTGTTTCCTTCTGGGGATTTTTGTTGTTGTTGTTGCTGTTGTTTTATTTGTTTGTGGGTTTTTTTTGTGCTATTGTTTGTTTGCTGAATTTTTGTTTGGGGGGAGGGGGTGAGGGGTGTTGCTTGTTTTCGGTTTTGCTTTGGGGGAGGTTTCTGAGGGGGGGAGGGGGTTGTTAGTCGACAAACTACGCCTCAGTGTCATCTGATCGGGTGATTTTTTCCCCCCACGGAGTTAGCTTGGATTCCGACTGCACTCCCCTCAACAGGTCCGTCTGTCGGATAAGGCTAAAAGCTCAGATAGCCTACCATGTGCGACACACACGCACGCATAGCATCTTGCGTACACGTTACAAAAGCCATCCGTCTTCCACAGAAGAGGTAGGCTAGCTATGACTTGTGGTATGCATGACATGAACATGCCCAGCAGGCATTCTGTGGTTTGTTGAGGTGTAAATGAAGACCGCTGAGCGCTGGGACAGTACGATACTCCTCGCCCAAGAAGAGAAAGAAACAGAATCGAACAGAGTTCTGATATGAAATACATCGTTTTTTAACCGCCGATTTTTTTTCTCAACGCCTTACGTGTCCCCAACATTGTTAAATCGGCGGATAGTACCTGGATTTGAACCATCGACCTTCAGCGTTCTGACCATAAGAATTGATTGGATTGTCACACCAGTATTTTAGATTGTTATGGTAATTCGTGTGTCATCGTGTTTTCTTTTTGCATATTTATTTTCCCCGTAATTATTATGTACTGTTGTGTTAAGATTCTTGACCCATTCCACAAGTGTAGTAATAAAAAACATTGTAAATACAATTTTTGGTTGTGCAAAAGTATCAATACTACATGAAAAAACAACAAAGCAAACCAAAAAAAACCCGTTATCCGCCGTTTCCAAAATATTTTACAGGTGTAATAAATGAACGGCTGTCATAAATAGTACCAAGTCGAGGCTTTACACCTACTTGAACTATACCCCCCCCCCTTTCTACAATTTACAGACTATATATATGCACCTACCTATCTAGCCTAGGACTACTGCTGTCAAAAGAGATGAATGATCAAGAGTAGGGCCAGATACACAGGCAAACTGACGTAGGCTCAGACACAGTAAACACTGCAGCTTATACACAATGCACACTCAAATTTATGGCACAAGCAAACACGAGAACTAGATTCGTACATGTATGCAAACACCAGACCGACCTAGCTTATACACGCTGCATTGACGAGGTATGTTTCAACAACGCAATATGTCCCAATTGTGACAAAGTGCGTCGAGTCCCCAGGGAGAGTCAACGCGCTTTGTCACAATTGTGACAAAGTGCGTTAAGGACCCCCCCCCCCCCCCCCCCCCCCCCACCCCCACCCTACTGCTTCGATCCCGCCAGGGGTAACAAATTTGTGACATAGTGCGTTACCTCCCCCCCCCCCCCCCACCCCCCCATGTCAAAAAGCAAACCACACTTCAAATCAATACAAACTTGATATGTGCTGCTTCAGCATTTTAGAAGGTCCACAATGTACATTTTTTGGTCAAGTTTCTGACGGGGACGGGAAAGCTCAGTGGTCGGAGCACTCGCTTTCCCCCAGCCAAGTTAAGCAGCGTCGAGGGTGGTTACCTGTTGGATGGGTGACCGTTTGCGCGCCTTGGCTTCAGTACAGTTCCCCCAGTTCACCCAGCTGTAAATGGGTATGTGCCCTCTTTAGGGTCAGGGAAGGTAAAGCAGCGAGGGAGAGGAGATGGGCGCCGCCCTCAATATGCTGGCCCTAGAGAAGTGAGGTCTCTGACGCCTCGCTCCCCTACGACCTTATAGGTTATGGGACTCCTTTACCTTTTTTTACCTTTACCTTCTGACTTCAGCAGTTTCAAATTTTGACAAAGTGCGATGACGCGCTTTGTTACAACTCTTCAGTATATATCATTTTGCAATGATAAAACTAGCATTTTTTAAAAATGTGCTGATTGCAATGGCAGTAGATAAGTTTCTGTGAAAAACCAAAAAAAGCCAACATTAAATGCTTTCCTGTGATACACTTCCAGCTGATTGACTTTAGTTCCAGATGACAGTTTTTGGCCACCATTTAGCCTAGGTAATCTGATCTAATCTTGTTTAGTGCCCTGCTGTCACCTTGTCAATTTAAAAAAAATCTCATATTAAAACTGTACAACTGTATACAATTAAAATAGAGTTTAAAACCAATCCTGTCGTTCCTTCCTTGTATCAACACGCTTGCCAATCTTCTCTAAGGGTCAACCCAGGATGACCACCGCGTTGTGGGAGAGACCACATACATGACATGAAATAAAACAAGCTTCCCAAAAAGTAGTAATAACGCCCAACTATGACAACTTCATATCTGTCGGTGACAGGCATCTGAATACATCTGTATGTGGTGTTTGTGTATAGCTGATGGACTGATCGAGTACATTTGAATGTAAAGAAGGGGGGAGAGAGAGAGAGAGAGAGAGAGAGAGAGAGAGAGAGAGAGAGAGAGAGAGAGAGAGAGAGAGAGAGAGAGAGAGAGAGAGAATTAATAATTATCCCAGATCTTGTGCACATATTCTAACAGCCAGTCATTCATAAATAGATCTCTGAACAAAGACCTTGTCCAAGTTTTTGTTTTATTTACTGTCATTTTTGCACTTATTGGCATTCATTTTCATCAAGTGTTGACATAATTGTGTTAAGTCATTCTAAAGCTTCCTTTTCCTGTTTTATTTTAGCTGCGAGCGGGGTACCCAACCCTAACTCCAGCCTCTTTTGGTTGAAGGGGGAGATAGGCTTTTCCCAATGCTCTGACCAGCAGTGACACAATGACCGACCAAATGACTTTTGTTCACTTCAAAATTTTTACACCATCACTTGAAATCTCGAACCACAATGGCGTGCTCATTCCAATATGCTTTTTAAAAACAGAAGTGACAACAAGCTTAATTCCAGCCATGCTATCTTCACAGCCAGAAAGCACACCCCCCCCCCCCTCCCCCCCTGAAAAAAGTATAAAACATTAGCTTATAAGTTTAAAAGCAGCAGGAGTTGTACAAAGCTTACCCATCTAACAAAAAGGGTAAAACAGCTGGTAAGTATACAGAAGCAGTAGTTGTACAAAACTTTAAACCCTCTAAACAAAAAGGGTAAAGCATCAGCTTATAGGTTTTAAAGCAGCAGGACTTGTACAAAGCTTGCATTTTTCTCAGGAAAGAAATTCAGTTGGTAGTCAATGCCAGTGGTGTAAGCTCACCATATACAGGAAAAAATGGAAGCAATACTGGTTACAGGAAATATTATTTTATTCATCTTCTAAAGGGACATTTTCTCACACAGATACGGGTAAATCGAGTTGTAACAGTATCAACACCTTTGTACATTGTTAGTTGAGATTCTAAAGCAAAATCAGGATATTTGCAACACAAAAGCAAAAATTGTAAAATGCTACTGGCAAATGGTTTTTCCAGTTCACCCTTGCATGGGAGTAAACCCAATTGTAAAACAGCTTCAAATGCAACATATTTTGACATAATGCACATAAAACTAATTCTGACCCTGGAATAGGAAATAGGAGGAAGAGGCAGCAAAAAAGTGGAGGGCATTAACTGCCTAACTTAAACCAGTCTACAATATATCACAAAACCATTGTCTAAGAATTTCACATAAACAGGGCAGGTCAAGCATATGATTAATATGTTGTGTCCTTTAGGTAGTTATGATCAAGAATTGGCACAGGCAACAAACGACTTTTCACTTGGAGAAAATTTGATGTAGGCAAAGTTACAAGCAACTAAATCATCAAGAATTGACACAGTTTTCACTTGGAGAAAAATTTGATGTAGGCATAGTTACATGCAACTAAGTCAATTACACATATGCCCAGATAAAGTTGAGAAATGCAATGCCTCTTAAATATTTTGAAACATTAAATGTAATGTTAAAGGATTATGTAACTCGTTCAAGAAAGGGTCATATGTTTGGACGAAATATTACAAAGTTTTATTAGATCGCACTTAGCAGTTTATGCAGAAGAATTTTAAAAAATTAAACAAAAAAGCTATAGTGGTAAAGAAAGCCCCTTACAGCTAGGGTATAGATAGCCCAAGACAAGCAAACTGCATGAGCAAAACCATCAAGTCAGGACTAACAAAAATGTCAGGCTAGGTATAGTGGGTAACACAGCAGTTAACCATACCCACATTTTACACTGGACGATGGAAAGAAAACGGCATTTTGTAGTCAGCACTTCAAACTTTGTACATATAAAGCAAAAGTAAAATGGACATGTTTTGGTAATCAAGCCTAGGAAAACTACGGAATATGGTCAATACAAAATGTCAAAGATGTGATGGATAAGAGAAAAATGAAATAGCCAAGAACTTTCAACAGGATTAGCTGTTTTTATTCCATTTGGACAAAGTGATTTAAAACAAAACGCCATTAATACATCCATGTGTTTCATACAACTACTTGTAAAAAAAAAAATGTACAACCAACCTCTGAAAACCACACACATGCTAAACCATTTTCTAGTTTTACACAACCCAGGTTTCATGAAAGCACAAAAGTCAAAGCTGATAAAAATTTTTAAAAAACTACACTCACCACACTGTATTGTTGCAGAGTTCTGATGGGACATTTCACAAAACTTGCCAGTGCAGACAACACTCTCCCCAAAAGTCCTTCGGATGAGACTATAAACCGAGGTCCTTGTGCGAACGCACACAGAACATCTTGCACACACGTTAAATCCTGTTCCGCTTTTCGAAAGAGTAGGCCATTGTGTGCCGGTGGGAACAGATGACAAACTTTACAAAGCCGCACACACACTGGGACTGGATGCAAAAAAAGCACATGAGTGCTTATTCCCTTATCCACGATATAAAAGAATCTCTCTCTCTCTCTCTCTCTCTCTCTCTCTCTCTCTCTCTCTCTCTCTCTCTCTCTCTCTCTCTCTCGTGGGATTTCGGTCATGGGAAAAATAAAAATAAAATTTCTGCCTCAAACGGAAAAAAAAAGAAGAAATTTTGACTAAAATGGAAAAAAAAAGGGGGGGGGGGGGGGGGGGGGGAATCCCTTCCAATGCTTGCAGCAGTCACCAAAGTGCAAGTAATCATTTTTTGACAGGCACCATTAAAATGCGTTCCAACGTTCTGGAAATATCAGGATATATATGACGATTCACAACGCAATGTTTCTGTCCATTTAGATATATCATGTTTTTCACACCATATTGATTAATTTATTAATCTACCTCTCTCTCTCATTATTATTTTTCTTAGTCACTTGTTACACCCAATAGTTACATGCAACCTCCTTTCCTCTCTTTTAGAAACGGGGATACGAAAACGATGCATTAGAAATGCTGATTAATTATGTGGACAAACATCCAGTTGTCAGAAGCAGTAGTATTTCTCTGCCATACAAAAACACCCACTAATGTAAAGCAGAGAAGGGAAGTAATCGGCACGGAAGAGTTACATCCCTTGAACGGTTTTCATGGGTTTAATTTTTTTTTTCTTTTCTTTTAAAAGATTCCCCCCCCCCCCCCCCCCGGGATTTCTGTGAATTTGCGGAGATGTACAAGGCTCATGCTTTTTGCTAATTTAACAGGACTTTAAAGTATCTTTCAGAAATTAAAAAGATTTGATGATATTTTGAAAGGACCAACGTGCTAAATCAAAGGACTTAAAAGGCCTTTTAATTAAAATCACAAGTGAAAGCACATAAAATACCCTCATGAACTCTACTGAAAATAGAAGCAGCTGCACAATATTGTACCATTATCAAACCTTTTGGGTATACCTTCCACTAGTAATCCAAACACTTACCCAAATAAGAGCATCACATTGGTGGAGAATTCTTTGACCTTTTGGAAGAATAAGCCATGATTTAAATTACAAATGTGTAAATCTTTCACCTTTTTATTATTATATCCAGATAAGTTTGAATATTTCAATGTCGAGAATTCTTTGACCTCTTGGAAGAATAAGCCATGATTTAAATTACAAATGTACAAATCTTTCACCTTTTTATCATTATATCCAGATAAGTTTGAATATTTCAATGTCTTCAATCACCAATCTGCATGACAAGATCTTAACCTCACAACATTTACACATAAACTTAACCTTGTCTGTTGTTTTTGTAAACCATATAAACACTGACCCTGTCTAGTTTTGGGAGAACAGATGGTTTTAGTCAACCACCTTTGGTGACATAATGCCAGGGGCAGGAAATCACCATGTGAGCTCAAGGTACTCATAGAACCTGTCAGGTGAAGGAATCTGGTGACCACCTGGCGTTGTCCATCCTTCACAAACCCACTTGTGATGAACTTGCTGCCTGCAGCATCAACACACGTCATCAACTTGCTGCCTGCAGCATCAACACACGTCATCAACTTGCTGCCTGCAGCATCAACACATGTTATGAACTTGCTGCCTGCAGCATCAACACACGTCATCAACTTGCTGCCTGCAGCATCAACACACGTCATCAACTTGTTGCCTGCAGCATCAACACAGTCATCAACTTATTGCTTGCACACACCACTGAAGGCGTCATCACAGACACTGAATGGCTATATACCAAACTCGCAAAAATAAAACCTAAAAATTGATATATCATTTTTTCTTCTCTTCCAGCCCCCATCCCATCCCAAGTAACACTGCACACACTATCTTAAACTATAAATTTATAGATTCAACAATTAATTCCTTTCAACCCTTTGGGGTATGGATGATTACAAAAAACTCAACAGGATAAAAAAAACAACTCAACAGCAATACATCCACAAAAAAATAACATTACTAACAGGAACAGAAAAGCAAGAGAGTTCATGGCAAAGATGATCAGCAAACAGCATAGACTATTCTTAAAGTATACAGATTTCTCCAAGAGACACACCCTACACTTGTGAAAGACAAGAGAAATACCTGCAAATCTTATGAATTTTGACAGCCACAGGAGAACTTTCCAAGGTTTGCATTCAAAAATTGTATAACAGGACATGGGCAGAAGAAAAAATGTTGGGGAAAATGTTTGAAGTGGGGACATTCCATGAGAAAATGAAATAAATCTCCTAAAACAGACATATTCTTTCTTCAAGTGGTATATTTATATTATGGAAACGTGGAAAACACTACTAAACATCTTGGCTTGGCCGCCCAGCAACTATGTCCATGACCTGTAAGGATAATACGACACAGGGCCCCTGCTTTAAGTCCTTCACAGGCCCTGTGTGCCAACTCACGCAGAACATTTTGCCCACACCTTAAATCCTGTTCCGCTTTTCCTTGGTTTGTTGGTATGGGGGCCTGACTGTTAAAAACAAAAACATAGTAAACAAGATTGTAACCAGATGTGGCAAAATTGTGGGCTGTGAGCAAATGAAACTGAATGACTTGTATGAATGCCGTGTGAGAGACAGAGCTAGACAGATTGTGAGTGATGACACACATGTGCTTGCAAAATATTTTGAACTCCTGCCTTCTCAAAAGCGCTACAGAGTACCCAAGTCTAGAACCCTGCGATTTAAAAATAGTTTTATTCCAACCTCAATTCTGCTAATTAATAGATGTATGACAATAAATTTGAATTGAACTAAAGCCCAGGACAGAGAGAGAGAGAGAGAGAGAGAGAGAGAGAGAGAGAGAGAGAGAGAGAGAGGGGAGAGAGGGGGGGGGGGGGGGGGGGGGAGAGAGGAGACTAAAGGCTACCTTTTATTAGAGTAAACTGTGTTCAGTTTCTAATAGAATAGAGTATTAACTTTACTGATATTTGTCTTATCATACATGTTATACAAATGATTTTTTTTCTTTAAATACGTGCGCGTTTTATTATTTTAGACTGTTCAATATCTTAAAAGAACATAGTATTAATTTAATTAATATTTGTCTTATACAACATGTTATAACAATTTGACTTATATTATTAAAATGCGTGAGCATGGGTACGAATGTTTACAATGTGCGAGCGTGCGTGCACGTGCGCGAGTGACTGTGTATGTGCGGACGTACGGGTTTACTTGTGCGCACATGAGTAAAGTGATTTTTGTTGGGGTGGGTTTGTGGCTGGCTGAGATATTGCTGATTTGTGGATGCTTTTTATCTCATGATGGGTGCGTGCTGATGTTGGACAGTGTGTGTTTTAAATATTATGTTTAAATGTTTATTGTTTTTATGTATGGCGAGTAACCCGCCGGAATTTCTCTGTCTTTGAGATAATAAAGTTTTTGAATTTGAATTTGAATTTGAATTGTGTGCCGGTGGGAACAGATGACACAATTTACAAAACCGCATACACACTGGGTCTGGCTGTAAAAAAGCACATAAGTGCTTATTCCATTATCCTCGATATAAAAGAAACAAAGACTAGGCCTAGGCTACCCTAAACGAGCCAGCGTCTTTTTTTCGCTTGTGATCAGTTGGCCGCCAAGCCACATTTTCAGGATCTGGAAGTTTGTGCAATAAAAATTGGTGGTTTCTTTTCTTTTCTTCCTTATTCCCCCCCCCCCCCCCCCCCACCCCCCCTCCCAGCAGATTGCAATTATCTGTATTCCCAAGGATTAGGTTGCTAACATACTTTTTTTTCCATCCAGCCCTTGCCCTGAGTAGGGACTGTCATTAATAATCCCAACTAATTTCCATTAAAAAAACAAAAACAACCAGGTGGAGAGAGAGAGACAGACAGGGGAACTGGGGTGGGGGTGCAAATGATAGAAAAAAAAACCCTGTTGGTATGAACTGGGGTGGGGGTGCAAATGATAGAAAAAAAAACCCTGTTGGTATTGATCTAGATCTACTCTTGCTGTACGTGCTGCAATACGGGAACACACTACACTGTCCAGTATGATGCACCTCAAGGGGTATTGGGCGCACGGCCTCCCCAGCCTCTGGAACAAGCTGTCCTAGCAACGATGAGTTTGGGGACAACACGGCACTTGAGGATTCTGGGCAACCTGCCAAGATACATTCTTTGCTTGGTATTCAATCGTCATCTCCAGATTATGTGGCCGAGAGAGAGAGAGAGAGAGAGAGAGATATCACCTGTCTGTACCACCCAGTAGAGTGTTAGCCGCCGCATCCAATGACACCAACATGATTCTCTTTCTGCATTTTGTTCTAGTCTTTGCTGGCCCTGCTGACTTCATGGATTCTGGTGCCACAGGATTCTGTGATGTTGCACATGAGAGAAACTGATGGTCTGCCTTCATTCTTTTACTCTTGGGCTTGTCTTGAAAGACAGTTTTCATGAGGTCTGTATCTTGGTTTTGTAGGGCATGGCCTGTATATCTTAATTACGTTTTCTTTCATTTATTAATGTTGGAAATTTTCTTGTTGTTTTCAGTTTGTGTAATATGTTTTCATTCATTTTTCCTTCTGTCCAACTGACACTGAGCAGCCTTCTAGGAAAACCACATTTCAGCTGCTTTGACTCTTTTTTCATCCTCATTTCCTTGTGTCCAGGATTCACAGCCATACAGCATGATGGGCCATACTAAGCATTTAATGACTATCATTTTCAGCTGGTAAGGAATGCTGCAATCTTTTCAGATGTTTTTTTAAAATTTGGACTATTCTTTTAGCAATGCCAATCTTTGGTACATGACCCACCATTGACAGAGATATATAAAGAGAGACTATATATATATATATTTGTTGTTAATATACTATATATATATGTTGTTAATATATTAGATGGGGATGGATAGCTCAGTGGTCAGAGCACTCGCTTTCCCCTGGCCAAGGTTAAGCAGCATTGAGCGTGGTTACCAGTTGGATGGGTGACAGGCTGCACAACTTGGCTTCAGTACAGTCCCCCAGCTATAAATGGGTACTTGGCTCTTTAGGGTCAGGGAAGGTAAAGCAGTGAGGAAGAGGAGATAGGTGCCCCCCTCAATATGCTGGCCCCTAGAGAAGTGAGGTCTCTGACGCCTCGCTCCCCTACGACCTTATAGGTTATGGGACACCTTCACTTTTTAATATATTAGATAGATGGATATGAAGAAAAAAAGAGGAGAGAGAGAATATGGGAGAAAAAGGAGATAATTGAAGAAGCAGTGAGAGAGAGAGAGAAAGAGAGAGAGAGAGAGAGAGAGAGAGAAGAGAGAGAGAGAAGAGGAAACCACAGCGCACACAGAGAAAGCTGGCAAGTTCACATCATGTCAAACAATACCAATGTCCATAACACATTTTGCTGCACATCATCTGTATTATGTTTGCCACAGCGCAAAACATTCACAATTTTCCAGCAGGGTTTTAAACACATGGCAGTATGACCAATTTACACTGATGTGATGTCAGGTAAGGTTTACACTTCTGAATATATTATAGCAAACTAGTCTTTTATAAAAATAACAACAAACACGGATATCAGTTTTCAAGCAGAACAGAAAAAACCCAATGAGGTATGTGTAAATTAAAAAAATGAAAAGAGAATGAAGATTGACTTGTATCAAAGAAGTACTACTACTGTGAATTATATAGCATATTCAATCATGGCAGATTTTACTGTACATATGACAGGCTGCAATAATAACATGCGATTCCTTTCTGATTTTTTAAAATTATCAGTCCTTTCTATGTGTGAGTATGTTTGTCCATGAGTGAATATTTCTGCAGAATTTTGCCAAAGTCTATTGTATTGTTGCCATGGTTTCTTTCCCATGCGTTAGATGCATGTTCTGGGCCTACATCAGTCATAAAAAAAATTAATTTATCTTAAAAAATTTTTTTTTTTAAAGGCTCTCCATCTTTGGTCTTGTAGATTTGGGAGAGAGATTTGAACTAAAGACGTAACATTTTCTACTTGTGTATGTCACTTTCAGATAACCAGAGTAAAAATTATTACCCGTTGTTTAGTATGTGTGTGAAAGTATCTGTTGAGTGTGCTGATGTAGATCTGTTCGCACAAACATGTCCCCAGTATAGACAGACAGAAAAGAACGATAACCTTGGATCACTCTGTTTACAAACAAGAGGCGCCTCAAGCTTTGGTTTCAATCTCACTTGAAGAAGTGTAACCATCTTGGTGTAAGGCTCTGGGCTGGCCAGAGCATTGACACAAAGAACAACTTAAAAGTTGGTTTGTATTTTTTGGCATTTTGATTATAGCTGCACAGTTTTAATCTGAGTTTTATTTCTTATCAAGCTAACAGCAACAGGCTTCCTGATACAGCCTCTATGACCAGAGAGGCTATCAATATCAGAATTGGACCGAATCAGACTGAGGTTGCCCATGTATAGACCTGATTTCTCAGTCTGTACAGAATGTTTGTTGTCAATGAAGAGCTAAGCAGGCTCAGCTCCACTAGAACATTGTTAAAACCTGTTCTACTTTTCAGAAGAGCAAGCCTTTATGTGCTGGTGGGAACGGATGACAAAATTTACAAAACTGCACATACACTGGGACTGGATGTAAAAAAAAAAAAGCACATGAACACATATCCTCAAAATAAAAGAAAAGAAAACAGAACAAACAAAATTTGGTAACATGCATTTCTGTTTATAAATCTGACATGGAACTGAACATGAAATAATAAATAACAGTTGTCTTAATTCATTCACAACACATTTTTTTCTGAAATAATGCACACACTTCAGGCACAGCGCAAGATTCACAATATTATGTACAAAGTAAAATTGTCACTGCTGTCACAGACAAATCAAGTTCTCTCCAAAGTCCATATCTTGAAATCACAACAGATGGATAATTAAAACTACAAAAGGACAACAAAATTCCACAACTTATCACTGTTAAAAACTTGAATGACAAATTGATTATCACCAACCCTCTTGTCATTCTAAAACATTTCAGCCTGAGACAGACATAAAATTTTCACTAACAGAACTGAGGGATGTTTTGTCTAAAGCAGCACTAAAATCATTTCTAACAAAATTTTCTGACAATGATAGAAGATTGCAGATTTATCTTCCTTGTGCTGTTATAGTTCATCCTTTGTATTCCCTGGCCAACGTAAAGTTTCCCCAATTAATTCTTTTACACAAACCTAGATGATTGGCTCAGGTTATGTAAAAAGAAAACAGAACCAAAAAAAACAACAACATAGAAAAACCAAACAAACAACACAAAGTTTTAAAAAGGGGAAAAGAAAAGGAAAGGAAAGACAAGAACAGCTATCAACATTTCTGAAGCTAAAGCTAGGTCTGCAAGAATTACACAGCGTCAAATGATTCTGTACACATTATGCAACCTGTACACTGAAACGCCTGGGCTTACAGCACAGAAGTCATGTAAACCATAAGAAAACACACCTTATCATACAATCACACCCGGTTAGATCAACCACAGTAATTCAGCTTAGAGATCAGGTCCAACAGATTCTTCCAGTATACAACAGCTTATTCATTCAAGCCTTGATGGGTTGGCAAAGCATTTAGACTGGTAATACACAACTACCAACCCTCTAAATCCAACATAACAAACATTTTGATTGATACATATATATCATACACATTGCTGTCTACCTTCCACCAAAATAAATTTCTTCTCATCTTTTTGTATCAAAATTGACCAATTTGGAAAATGCAAGCAGTATTTTTTTTTTAAAGCTGTTATTTTACACATTCCTTTTTTTACTTTTTTTTTTTTCAGTGAAAGCACAGACATCACTTAATATTGTTGAAAAGAATTTGTTTACTACCTACAAAACACTCGTAGCAAAAATGTTTACCTGAAAAAAACCCAACGGCATCCTTATAATACAATGTGCTGACAATTCTCATCCTTACTGTACAACAATATCACCTTTCCTCTACCTTGCTTCTATCTGTATCCATATCCGTATATTCAAATGAACAAACTACGTCTGCATTATTGATCAACCATTCAAGTCGCATACATACAGACTAATGCTTATTATGTTCATCGCAGGAAGAATATTACAGGAAGAACATTACAAAGTCAAAACCTTCCTTTAATGACATTTCCATACCACCAGGCAATGAAATATCCAAACACAGCAATGCATGACTCACTGAGTAACATAAAAAATCAATGAGTAAGCATTTCTTGCAAAACGCAGTTCATGATTTCACAGTGTGTACAAAAAGCAGGATGGAAACAAAAATCAAGGTCCAACCCTTTCCTTGAGCAGGAAGACTTCAGATTCGCCCGACGGCTGACTGACTACAGCTGGGTGTGGAGACAGTTGCGAACACCGAGAGGTTTCCTCTTTCCCTGCATTAAAAAAAGATGAAATATGTTTACAGTGACTTGTCACTTGACAGTGTACATTTTTGTTCTCTTCTACACATTCTGAAGTAACAAGAATTGAGAGAGAGAGAGAGATAGAGAGAATGAATGAGTGAGTGTATGTGTGTGTGCGTGCATGCGCGCGTGTGTGTGTGTGTGGTCAGATGACAACTGATGTACCAAATTCCATGAGACAAATTCAAAATATCATCACTCCACAAAATTAATAATGCCAATATAATATATACAACAGGACCCAGAAACACACACCAACACATAATACACATGTGTGTGTGCATGCCCGCATATGTGTGTGCATGCATGTGCATACATGTACGTGTGTGAGCACATAAGGACTTCATATACAATGTGTATTCCTTTTCCCGTCGTTGTCACAGTCAATTTTTCATGCGGTACTTTGCTTCCTGCTTACATTTCTGTCTGTGTGCATACATGCTTCGGGGTCTCCGACATTCATTCATTACATATACTTGAATCAGGCATGCTGGTAATAGTGTTGTTAATAAAACCTTAAATACAAAAAAGAAAGGTTTTTCAATGCTTTCATTACTCTAGAATTTAGAATGAGTGGGATCAACAATTTCACTAAAAACTGCTGCAAACATGTGATGATGCAAGCATGCACAATATGGTGATGGGAACTTGCATGATTGTAGCCCTGTGCAACTTTTTTTAAAAACTTCTTTAAAATATTATCCTTGAAGAAAAAAGTTCATTACAAAAAAAGGGACAGAGAGAGAAATGCAATGAATTATTTAAAGGAAGATTTCTTCCTCCCTTCTTACTAGCACATCCACCCACATCCTCTCTCTCTCTCTCTCTCATATACACACACACATGCATACACACACATCCTCTCTCTCTCTCACACACCACTGTGTTTGTGTGTGAGTTGTTGTTGTGTGTGGTGAGAGAGAGAAGAGAGAGAGAGAGAGAGAGAGAGAGAGAGAGAGAGAGAGAGAAGAAGAGACAGATAAAGAAAGATGGAGAAAGACGAGTAGGCAGGTAGGAAGGTTACTACACACATAGTGGATGGATGAGTAGACAGAGAGATGGGTGGATAGATAGATAGACAGACAGACAGAATGTTTACTCAATTTTCTTTACTCAAGTCAAAAAGAACATGAGAAGATAAGAAACAGAGGGAAAAACCAAAAACACTCCCCCCCTCTCCAAAAAAAAAAGGATGCAAATAAATGATCTAAGTATCAATGCACAAATCACATCAGGCACATGCACATCAGGAATTTAAAGAAAATCAGCATGCAAAAATACACACAAACAAAATCTGCATTATCCAACAAAATATGGAAAATGATAATCAAAAGATACTCTACCCTTATGCTTTAACTGATTTCAACTCTGCAGACGACACCATGCAACATACAGATCATCAGCATGTCAAAAAAAAAACCCTGAATAATCTTACTTTGGGATTTAGAAAGAAAAAGAAAAGGTAGCAGGGCGGTCTAGATGTTAACCTGCCTAACAAGTAAACCCTGAGGTTCTGGGTTCGATTCTCAGCCTTGCCCTTTCTTCCCAGTTTCAGAGGAGACCCTAAACCAGTAGAACTCATGTGCTTACAGACTTGTGCATGTCAAAAGAACCCATAACAGTTCCACAAGACTGGAAAGAGCAGGGAGGTACCTCCCAACTGTCCCAGCAAAACTGCTAGATTCAATTCCGAACTGTACATATCCCCAAAGTGAGAATGTGGCTACCTTAGCGGTGTGAAATAAAATGGTCACACATGCAAAAATTCTCACCTCTGGTGAACTTTCGCGTTCTATCCAAGGAATGAAATATTTTTTAAAAAGGAAAACATGTGCAGACTTTTCTTTAGATGAAAGGTGCATTTTCTCTATGTCAAGTACAAACTCCATTCTTTTGCACCTATTCAAAAGTGTTCTATACAGCAGCCCAAGTGACACTATCCCTTTGTTCATCTACTCAGAACCTCCCCCCCTCCTCCCTCCCATCCAACTCTTATCTCTACCTATTTTATTGTGCTTTTTCTTCTCACCTACACAGTTACAGACTCCTAACACCCCAGACTCTCACATGAATTCACAACATATTTATCTATTCAACCATGATCTGTGTGTGTGTGTGTGTGTGTGTGTGTGTGTGTGTGTGTGTGTGTGTGTGTGTGTGTGTGTGTTTGTGTGTATCAATTCAACCATGTGTGTGTGTGTGTGCACACACATGCGTTTCTTTTGTGTGTGTGTGTATGTTTTTACTCTCACAACACAGACCACTATGCTCTGTCTGTCTCTTCCTCTGAATAGAGGTTTCAGATTTGCATCATTTCACGGCGTGTTTAACTGTGCCTCACCTTAGGCTGGGCCTGTTGAGAAGTTGAGGATCTTGAAGCTGTTCTGGACTTGGAGGGTGAGGTAGCGGAGGGAGACGGGCTGTCGTCGTAGTCGTCTGGTTTGGGGATCTGGGGCAGCTTGGATTTGGACAGGAAAGCTTTCTGGCGCGTCAGGATTCGGCTGCTGCCTGTCTTCACAGGAGAGAAGCCCACGTCAAACGCCACACTCTCGCCGCGAGGGTCCTGTCAAAACACACCAAGGAAACACGGTTTGGGTAAGAAATGAAGCTTCAAAGAAGAAAAAAATGACTGGAGTGTTCTGTGAGAAGAAATGGCTGAGTATTGTATGACTTGATACTCAGAGTAAAATAAGTATTTGAGTATAAGATGGCAAGCCTGGTCCATTTTAAGAGGATTAAATTTCTCTTCAGTCTTGAGAAAGCAAACGTCATGCTCCTAATAACAAAGTAAGCATTCCTTAAACAGAACTTCTGCGTAAAAGCTGAAACATTTAAATCCTCGCTAACAGCTTCAAGAACTCATAGCAGGTTTTCATGAATGTCTTCACAGGTATGCCAGGGATGAGACACAGACCCAGCCTGTGGATATATTTAATCAAATTTCTTAGAAAACTTAGTCATAATACACATCACACATTCTGAATCAAGCCTTGGGTTCATTCCATTAATATATTAAACACCAAGACAACGGTTCAGACCCATACCAGAACTGAACACATGTACTCTAAGTGTCTTTAAAATGGCTTTTTTTTTTTTTTAAACCAACCCATATCAAATCTGATTTTTTTTTTTCCAAGAAGAAATCTGATCACAAAAAAGTGTACATTAAGCATAAAAAGTATCCCCTAAGACATGGGCCTTTGCTACCCTTACTTCACAGCAAAGAGTAATAAACTAAAATCTGAACATGCAAAATGATCATGGGTACCTTAAAAATGCATCAACATAAGAATATATACAATCCAAAACTGCCAATGAACAAACCCACTTTTTCTGGATATACAAAAAATATAAGAAATTAAACAATACAAAATGCAGTAACAAGAAATTTCAAACCAAACAAAAAACCAAACTTTATGAGCAGAACAGCTCCAGAGAGATAACAATAATCATGAGATATTTTTTTAAAGACACACACACACACAGGTAAAAATGCATGAGTTCAATCAGAAATCTACAGGAGACTACTACTACAAGAGAACTACAGATGAAGCAAACTAAAAAAGAATTTTTTTTTAAAAAGCAACAGACTGGTTGAAATTTCAAGACTTTACACAAGATGAAGAAATTCATACCTGCAAGTACATAACTACAAGAATTATAATGTAACATTTACAACATTCGTGAAGGTTTGCCTTTTCAAGGCAATCTAGCATTAACAAAAACATACAACTTCATTATTCCCATCAATAGTTAAAAACAATGCACACACATTAGACACTCCATATCACCAGCACCGTACTAAATCTCACACTTAGTGTTTGCATTATTATCTTCACTTTTGATGTTGTTATTATCGTTATAAATTTGCACCCTCTTATCTCTGTAACTGTCTTCACCTGTACACTCCGTCCCGTTCACTTCGTTCAGCTGCAGATCCTTTGTGCTTTCGAACACCCAGATTTAAACAAACCACTGTTGGCCGTCGCTCTGTTTCCGGTCCGTCCACATGGAACAACCTCCCTCTCCCACTTTGCCAAAAGCCTTCATTTGATTCTTTCAAATCTAGCCTCAAATTGCACTTATTTTGTACTTGAGATCTTCCCCTGTTATTTGTTCCTACTTTTCAATAGCTACCTTCACCTCCTCCACCCCCACCTAAGCGTGTTGTGTGTATACATTTGATATTTGTTTATCTTGATATTTGTGGACAGTTGCATGCATGTGAATGATTTGAATGCAATCGCTTTGATTTGTTTACTTTACAAGATTCAGCGCTATATAAATCTCATACATTATTATTAGTAGTAGTGGTAGTAGTAGTAGTAGTAGTAGTAGTAGTAGTAGCAGCAGAAGTAGTAGTAGTAGTAGTAGTAGTAGTAGTAGTAGTAATCATGACAACAGAAAGACAATCCATAATACAAAGCATGTAAAAATAAAATTCAAGCAACATCAGGCGTGAGCACAAGAGAAATCATAAGTGCCGAGGCACACGCCCGCAGAGTTAGCTTTACAGAGAGCAGTGCTCGGAGAGTTTTCAAGATACAGTTCTGTTCAAACTCACACAGAGAGAGAAAGAACAATGTGCAGTAGCACGGAAGTGGTCTGAAGTCAGGTTTAATGACGACACGCACAAACAATAAGAGAGACATAATTAGGAAACACTCAAACAGAGTTAACACATGTCAATCACAGACCTGAACAAAATGCAAATCTACACAAAGCAACGCTCAGTTTCAGATAAGAAAAAACACACTTGTCAAAGAGCATATAATTACTGAGAAATTATACTCAGAGAACCATCAGTTAGCAATATGTAGTTTTCCATGATAATATCTTTTTAAAAAAAAACACAATTTGTTAGAACTTTTACCAACAAAGTGTTTACTTCTAAAGGTGAAAAAGCAGCCACATTCCAAAGGTGATCATGATCGTAACAAAGGTATGGCAGGCACGACACGAAAATAAATTTCAATCCAGGAGAAAAAGTGAACAGTCCCAGTCCTCATTCATCATGTTTATAACTCTTTTCAATCATCTTTTAAAGCAAGCGATGAAATCGATGTAGCCATGTCATTCCAAAAGAAGATAGGGAGAAACAACAAACAGGCATTTGAATAAACCATTGACAACATTCCTGAGCTTTTTATCTCTCTCTCTCTTCTCCAGTCTTTTTTACGTTAAATATATGTTCTTCCTATTCCAACGCTCTACAAAAAACAAAACAAAAAACAAACAAACACCGTAATAATCAAACACCTAAAAACATACAAGACAAAAGCTCTTCCACAATCAATCAAGCGATTAATAATATCTTGGTAACATTCACAAATATCTTAAATCCACTCACAACCTTCTCTATGCAAAATTTAACTGACGTAACATATCAATTAGTGAGCCAGTATTAACAACAGAGTTATTTGTTAGCAATGCAATGCACCCTGACCCAGGACAACAACAAAAAAATAATTAGCCAATTTATCTCACAATACGGCAACGAAAAACCCAAATAATTCCATGTCTTAATTTCAGGCCCTCTACCTTCAGACAGAGTATCAAAGAACGTGTCACAGTCCAAGCCAAGAAACGAAAGATCAATCCATTCATTCCCTGAGAAGCCAGCCACAACACAAAGAGATGAGCCGAATGCACAAGCTGAAGCAAAAAGCAAGATAGCAGCAAAACGCAAACGACAAAGAGAAACCAGCAAGGCTTGCTGTACCTCAGGCTATCACTTCTCATCAGCATAGCAAGCGGTGCAGCGGCGAGGTGTCAGCCACAGAGCGCAGGGAGAAAGCCTGAAAGCAGAAGCGGGGAGTGAGAGGACTTTTTCAGTGGGCAGAGGACTGCTGGGTCAGAAATTTTCTGTGGCGCTCATGAAAGCGGGGTGGGTGGCCTGGCCTTTGGTATAAGGTCCATGGCGTGCCTGAGCCACAACAACACGACATCTTACACGGCCACGCTCGCTCTACTGGTCAAGCAACTCTCTTCTCTCTTTCATACTTATATACCTTGCTGCGGTGGCCTCTACACATTGTGATAAGATAAACCGCAAATGATGTTAAAAGGAAAAAGACAAACAAGCTTGCAAGTAAAGCTATTAACCCACAAGCAATCCCGGTGACAGGCGCCATCAGTAACTAACTACTTATAATGAAAGAGTTACTACAGGAACGCTGCCCCTATGCAAGCAGAGGAGGGGAGGGGGTGGGAGTGGGGGGAAGTTTTGGACTGAAACTTCTGCCTGGATTTATCATTCTATGCATAACCTCTTCAGGATTTATCATTCTATGTGAAAATGGTGGGACTATGAAACTTCTTCAGCATTTATGATTCTATGTGTAAATGGTAAGACTCTGAAGCCTCTTCAGGATTTATCATTCTATGTGTAAATTGTAGGACTCTGAAACTTGTACAGGATTTATCATTCTATGTGTAAATTGTGGGACTTTGAAATTTCTTCAGCATTTATCATTCTACGTGTAAATTGTAGGACTCTGAAACTTCTTCAGGATTTATCATTCTATGTGTAAATTGTAGGACTCTGAAACTTCTACAGGATTTATAATTCTATGTGTAAATTGTGAAGCAATCAGAAAAGAATACATTTTTATCATGATGCTGTTTGAAAATTGGTATTATTACCAAGCACATTTAGTGAAGGTGTAAGAGGTGAGTAATTGTGTAAATTTATCATATGCATGTGTGTTATCCATGAGTTCTTGTGTGTGTGTGTGAATTTTCATTCTTTAATTTAATGTCTCTTCACTCAAAGGGACATTAGACACACACACACAAATAAAATGAAATAATAATGAAGATTCACAAACTTATGTCACATTTAGAGAATGTGTGTGTGTTGTTGTTTTGTTGTTGTTGTTTGTTGTTGTGCTTGAGCATACATGCAAATGTGTGTATATATTTGTAGACGCTTCATGTTTTAAAAAAATCTAGCTTCATCTGAACAATTACTGTTACCTCTATAATCATGTAAAAATACATTACATATACATTACATGCATATCACAGTGTCTGCAAAATGTAAACCGCTAAGCACAAAGCCAAAACCCGAGCAAAGTGCAACAACAATGGAAGGAGAGAGGAAAAAAAAATCAACACACCACTAGACAACAAATGAAATCAAAACATCAAAGTGTACCCCATCAACAGATAAGCATGACTTCAGACAAGTTTCTCATGTAGCAAAGACAATAATGTTTGGTCTTCTGTCTAAAGATTCTGTGGTATGAGCCATCCTCTTCAGGTTAAGTTAATGAACCATCTGTTGTGTGTGCTTGCATACATACAAATGCGGTACTTTTGTCATGTGACATTTCATGATCTGTACTAAGATTCAAGATCAGTACAGGAGTAGGTATGAAGAGGCGATAGTGACAGAGAAAAGATTGAAAGTGAAAGATAACGTAAGGAAAATGAAACTGGACACAGAGAGGCAAAAAGTCATAGCTATCCAGAGAACTTCCTCAATTTATAAAATGGGCAACAACAACAATTTCCATCCAAAACTGCAAACACTTTACATGACATAGTTTACTTTTTTTAGATTCTTGTGTTTGTTTTTCATTCTTCAGCTAAGGCTCCAAACTTCCAATATATTTTTGCAGCTGCATTCCAACTTAAGGGATTTTTCTCAATTTGAAATTTTATATAAAGCACCAGAAATTCAAAAGCAATAATGCCGTTGCATACAGCCAATCCAAGGAATGAGTATGTAAAAAGTACTTCTCACTTTAAAAAAAAACCAACAAAGGAAAAAAAACCCACTGACCCCCCCCCACCCCCAAAAAAAACCAAAAACAACCCACCAACAAAAAACCAAAACCCACCCAATGAACCCTAACGGAAAACAAAAAAATCCCAGCAAACACATTTCACTATCACCATCAACTACTTACAAATAAAAAAACCCCACAAAAAAACCCTGACAAACAAAAAAAAAAGCCCAACAGACCACAAACCCACAAGCTTTGACCCAGGGCAAAGAGAAACACACAACAACAAAAAAACAACCCCCCCCACAAACAACGCACAAAACTCACCAGCTTTCTGCTCTGCGGCACAGAAGCCCCGGCATGCGAGGCCAGGCTGTCATCTACGTCCATGGCCTCAGGCCTCCGCTTCCTGGAAGGAGAGGAGGAGGAAGAGGAGGTGGAGGAGGACATCCCAGAGCTGTGGGGAGAGGACCCCCCAGCCTTCAGCTCCTTGTGGGCAGCTTTGGCCTGCTGAATGGCGCGGTCGTCAAACCTCTGGCCTTTGACCGTCTGTGGTCAGGAGAAAGGAGGAGAGTGGTTACTGTGTCTGTGGCTTTAATCAATCAATGTGGAGACACTGTAATGTTTTAGGCTGTGTATATTATGCGAGATAAGAAAACATTATCAGCCTCCAAAAATCCTTATGTCTAACTTTATTTTTTACCCCACATTCTCTTTTGAGCTTCACTTGCTGACTGACAAAAACACCCCCCCCCCCCCCACCCAAAAAAAAAAAAAACCCAAACAAACAAGTGTATAAATCAGCCCACCTCACCACCAGAAATCATAACCAAAAACAACAAATTAAGGTGGTTAAAATATATGTATATGTATATGTATATATATATATGTGTATATATATGTATATATATATATATATATATATATATGTGTATATATATTCTGTGATGTTTACTTTAAGGGAAAAAAAACAACTGACTGGTCAAAAATAAACTGTCTGTATGATAAGGAGCAGCATCGGCAATACTAGCACCGAAAACACTGAAAGAAAAGTAATTAACACACACAAGGAGGAAAAAAAGATGAAAGAAGTACAAGCGCACATAGCACACACGCACAACCCCCCCCCCCCCCCCACCACACACACACATACAGACACGGCACAGGGCCTGACCTGAGTTTCAACAGGGTAGGACGACTTCATGTGAGGGAGACAGAGAGTGTTGCGCCTCTGCAGCTCGTTCAGTCGACCCCACTCAAACTTGGGGCTCTCTGGCTCGTCCTCGCAGGAAAACAGCTTGCCCGCCCCCGCTAAAAGTGGAAGGAAGGAACATTGGGGAGCCATATGTATTAATGCTAAAGAGAAGTAAGTTAGTTTGATCTTATTACAGCAAAGCATAACGTCGAACACCCAAGTGCTGAGCCTCTCAACCCCTTCTCTTTCAATCTCTCTCTCTCTCCATCTCTCTCTCTCTCACACACACACACTCTCACACACAAAATTGAAAAAACTGCATACACACAGGGACTGGATGTTGTTCGTTGTTCTTCAATTTAACGTCTATTCACATTAAATGATATTAGACAGGGACTGGATGTAAAAGAGAACATGAGTCTTTCGGATGAGACTATAAACAGAGGCTCTGTTTGCAAACGCACGCAGAACGTCCTGCGCACACATTAAATCCTGTTCTGCTTTTCATAAGAGTAGGCCATTGTGTGCCAGTGGGAACAGATGACAGAATTGACACATCCGCATACACATGGGGACTGGATGTAAAAAAGCACATAAGTGCTTATTCCATTATCCTCGATATAAAAGAATAAAATAAATAAATGAATTATTCCATTATCCTTGAAATAAGATAATATAATAATAATAATAAATATAACACAAACACACACACACGCAAACACACACACACTCCTCTCTCCCCACACACACAACAAACACGCACGTGCCTCACTCCCTTAAACACAGATGCAATTTAAAAGTAAAAACTAAAGAAAGCCCATCTCACACAGTATTCCAAACAGCATACAGACCAAATGATACAGAATGCCATAGCTGAGTGGTTAAAACCGTTTGACTTCAATCCCATAGGTCCATGAAGATGTGGGTTCGAATGTTGGCTGTGTTTGGTGAATTATAAAAGGCAGGGATTTTTATGATCTTCCAGCTCAACTTCAAGTGCAGACTTGCCAGTGCCTTAATTCCCTTACATGTATGTATATACACATGCAGAAGATCAAATATGAACGTTACGGATCCCATAATTCACGTCAGCGTTTGGTGGGTTACAGAAACATCTACATCTACACACCCAGCATACATCCCTGAAGTCAGAATGCAGCTACCTTCATGGAGAGAGGAGAATGGTTGCATACGCAAAAATCTCACCAATGGTGAACCTCAGAGCTCTAACTGAGGACCTGCAAAAACAAAACAAACAAACAAGAAAGAAAAAGACAGTATGTTTGTCCGTCGTGTTCGACGATGACCTCCAAAACAGCAGAGGAGGCAGCTGCTGTTTTGGAAACTGGGCAGAAATTTGATTATAGTGGAGATGCCTTGCCCACAGTACATCCCCAATCTCTCGGCCAAGTGGGCATAAGGACAGTCAGCGTTGGAGATGTTCTCCAAAGGCCAACCAGCCCCCAGGGCTGCAGCACATAAGGACTGTGCGAGCCAAGCCTCCTAGTCAAAGAGTCATAGTCAATTACTAAAGACTAAGCTGTAAAGTGGAATTCCATGAGTGGGAAAGCCACTGGTCATACAGCCTCTCACTTTGCTGTTGCCCCCAGCGTCAATGGCTTAATCAAGAACTGTGATACAGCCCAGGTGCTGACAGCTAACGGCAGAAAAAGAAAAAAGACACACACACACAAAAAAAGACCCCCAATGAAAGTCATCCATCCATCTATCTTACTGGGCACAAAGACGACAGACTTGGTGGAGCCTGTGGAGTAGGTGCTGGACCGGCCAGAGGAGTAGGTGCTGTAGCGTCCGCTCCTGTCACTGGCCGTGCTCATGCTGTCCAGCTCCCTCAGAGCCGCCATCTGCTTTTCCGCCGCTCCCGGCGTGGCTGGCAACCTGCCACACCGCATCGGTCAAGAGATAAATAAGACAGCTGAATAAATGTGAATTACCAGAAAGTGAAAGACTTGTCGCCCCAATCCAATCTTGTTGTTTTCAGCCCCCATCAACCAAGAGGCCATATCCGGCTGTCACCTCGTGAAATGTTAAATCTCAGATAAAAAAACTGAGCAACTATATACATAGATTAAAACAATCACGCCATTAGAGATTGATAAATGAATATAAAAATGGAAAAAAAAAAAAGTGAAAAATTGTTACGCCGTAAGGAAAGACAAATGAATACATATCAAAGAATGAAAGAAAGAAATAAACTTCTCCGAAGTCAGAATGTGGTTACCTTAATGGTGGGTTCAACACCAAAAAAGGCACCACACACAAAATCTCACCATTGGTGAACCTTGGAGATCTAGCCAAGGAACACACACAAAAGAAAACCAAACACACACAAAAACCAAACCAAAAAAAGAAAAGAAAAACCCAACCAAAAAAAGAAAAACCCAAAAAAACAAATATAAACCCATCCCCCCAAAAAACAACCCAACCCACCTAAGCAAACAACAAATCAAAAGTTTTTTTGGTTTTTTTCTTAAAAAGGAAAACAGCAAAAGCGATCTTACGTGTTGGTAAACGAGCCATCCAGATCCCCCTGTGCTTTGGAGCGTAAATCATAGCGTGACGCTGCTGGCGCTGATTCCGTGGAGCTTGACTTGCTCTCTGAAAGATGAGGAGAGTCATTCACCTGATAAACAGCAACCTCTCAACCAACATGTGCCAAATGAACATCATCAATTCATTGGAATATCAGAAAATTTGGCGTTCAAATTTGCATGTGTGCAGTTGAAGATGTTCAGCTGAATCTGAGCATGTGTGATGAATTGATACCTAAAAAGCTGTTGCGGTAATTTCTACATGTGATTTTATGCTAGTGTTCCACTATACACTGCCAGACAACAGAAATGTAACAGTAAATGATTTAAGAAAAATTTAGAAAACCAACCAACAACAATATCTTAAAAAAACCCCAAACAAACCCCACACCAAAAACTCCAAATTTAAACAAACTCAACAAAAGAAAGAAACAAGCAAAAAGCCTCAGATTCAACAGAACATCCTATTCAACAACTCTCCACTCAACTGTCTCCATCGCTGCTATCATCGAGTAGGAGCTCCACACAATGCCACCAGGGTGCATGCACCATCTATCTCTGTCTCGGCCGAGTTCCACTATCTTCTGCAGCCCTCTAAGACCTACCTCATCAACTACACAAAAGCAAATCTGAATGCTAAATGTTCTGCTACCTAAAAGGAGATCAAACTGAACAAAGGTGTGAAAATAAAACAATTTACAAGATAAAAGACAACACCACCAAAAGAAAACAAAAAGCCTCCCAGAAAACAAAACCCACAAAAGACCAACAGCAAAAATATATAGCTCCCCCCCCACCCCCTCAAAACAACAACAACCAAACCAGTTAAACTATAATTTACCTGACAGCGTCAGTGTGTCAGGAGAGGCAGACTTGATAGGGGCAGACTCCAGTTCATGCAGACGTCTTGACAGCTCCTGGGCAATCAACTATCACTTCAGCATTACTGACACAGTCTTCATTGACAAAGCCTTCAGTCTTTAGGCTAAAAAGTCACATCATCTATCACTCCAGCATGACTGACACAGTCTTCAATCTATAGGCTAAAGAATCACATCATCTATCACTCCAGCATGACTGACATAGCCTTCAATCTTTAGGCTAAAAAGTCACATCATCTATCTCTTTAGCACGACTGACACAGTCTTCAATCTTTAGGCTAAAAAGTCACATCATCTATCACTCCAGCATGACCGACACAGTCTTCAATCTTTAGGCTAAAAAGTCACATCATCTATCTCTTTAGCATGACTGACGTAGCCTTCAATCTTTAGGCTAAAAAGTCACATCATCTATCACTCCAGCATGACTGACATAGCCTTCAATCTTTAGGCTAAAAAGTCACATCATCTATCAATCCAGCATGACTGACATAGCCTTCAATCTTTAGGCTAAAAAGTCACATCATCCTATCACTCCAGCATTACTGACAGTCTTCAGCCTTTAGGCTAAAAAGTCACATCATCTATCACTCCAGCATGACTGACATAGCCTTCAACCTTTAAGCTAAAAAGTCACATCATCTATCACTTCAGCATGACCGACACAGTCTTCAATCTTTAGGCTAAAAAGTCACATCATCTATCACTTTAGCATGACTGACAAAGTCTTCATTGACATAATCTTCATTGGCAAAGTCTTCATTCTTTAGACTAAAAAGTCAATCAAATACCCCCCCCCCATCCCCCAGTTCTCTTCACAACTAGTAATAATATATTTCATTGCTGCTTATTACAATAATGTTTTTGATTGAATATACACAGAACTATTCTCATTAAAGAGAAAATATTCTTTGGGTCATTCTCAGGCTCATACACATTGTTTTTTTATTGTTTTTGTTTTATGTCCTTTTCCCTTCCTTTTGCTGTAGTCTTAATGCCAAATTTCCCTTGCTACTTCTCTAGGTATATTTTCAACTGCATTCATAAACAGCTAAGAAAGTACCTAACTTACAACGAAGGCGAAAAGATACTTCACAAGGAATTTTGGGGTCATTTTTTAGTATGTCTTTCAACGTAACTCTTCTCTTCAAAATATCTAATACAGTTTTTCCCATCACTGCTCTATATACTTTACACATAAGAAAAAGGTAAAGGTAAAGGTGTCCCATAACCAATGAGGTCGCAGGGGAGCGAGGCATCAGAGACATCAGCTTCTTTAGGAGCCAGCATATTGAGGGTGGCACCCATCTCCTCTCCTCTCCCTCGCTGCTTTACCTTTCCTGACCCTAAAGAGGCAGGCACCCATTAACAGCTGGGTGAACTATACTGAAACCAAGACGCACAAACGGTCACCCATCCAATTGGTAACCACGCTCAACGATGCTTAACATTGGCTGGGGAAAGCGAGTGCTCTGACCACTGAGCTGTCCCGCCCCCGCAGAAAACTAAAATTTACCTAGGAGTGGCAGACTTGGCATGAGCAGTTTGTTTTTCCCCACATAAGAAAAGGGTGGGAGTTAAAAAAGAAAGCGAGTATTTGTTTTTATCATTTAACACATACTAACAAACAGATCTTCAACTTTCTCTGCATACATCTTTCACTTTCTCTGCATACATTTCAGGCTTTGTGGAAAAAAACAAACAGCACAAATTAAAAAAAACAACAAAAAACCCCCCAAACTTCTGATACCTGCATTTTCTCGGCATCGTGTTTCCACTGGGCCTCCTTCTCGGTGAAGGCACGCAGGCGATCAGCTAAGACAGAGAGCTGAGTCTCATTCTGCTGGCACTTGCGTTCGTAATGCTTCAGCTTTTCCGCCATGCTTCTGGTGCTCTGTATTGCTTTCTCCTGCAGATACAGAATGCATTCAGTCTATCACTATGTATATATATATACATCACACATTCCATCTATTGCTGTGTTTATTTTACATATTCCATCTATCACTGTGCATATATACATCACACGTTCCATCTATTGCTGTGTATATTTTACATATTCCATCTATCACTGTGCATATATACATCACATGTTCCATCTATTGCTGTGTATATCTTACATATTCCATCTATCACTGTGTATATTTCACACATTCTATCTATCACTGTGTCTACATCACATGTTCCATCTTTCACTGTGGATACATCACATATTCCATCTCTCACTGTGGATACATCATTCATTCCATCTATCACTGTGTATATACATCACACATTCCATCTATCACTATGTATATACATCACATATTCCATCTATCACTGTGTATATACATCACATATTCCATCTATCACTGTGTATATACATCACATATTCCATCTATTGCTGTGTATACATCATACATTCCATCTATCACTGTGTATATACATCACACGTTTCATCTATCAGTATCACTATGTACATACATCACACATTCCTTCTATCACTGTGTATCTATACATCACACATTTCATCTATCACTGTGTCCCTGTTCAGAATACCCAAGACTATGCATGTAACTCAGACTATATCACATCATAGTTGCTGACAGGAAAAGCTGAAAATCTGATCTCAAAACAAAAAACAAACAAAAAATCCATCACTGTATACTTCATACATTCCATCTATCACTCTAAGTAGTACTTCAGTTATAAATGTGCCAAGCTAGTTCTGCAGTTTGTCCATGCACATTGATAATTGAGTCTTGTCCTTTTGAATCCCTAAGCCTAAAGCACTGGAGTAAAAAGATAACAAGATCCCGAAGATGTCGTGGCTGCCCAAGCTCCCTAAAACAGAGTCCCCTAAAACTTCCAATCCAATCAAATCATTTACAGCCCTGTCAACCACACTTTAAATAACAGATTGGATATTCAAACAAAAGCAATGAATGAACAGTTGTCTACAGTACGATAGTGCAATCTGAACACCCATAGAAACATTTTTCTTTTACTATCGCACAAACTAAATCGTCAAAGAGTCCTAAAAACTCGCACAGTTGAGCCTAACCGTCAGCATTTTCTAGCACTAAAGCAGAAAAAATGTCTGCCACCAAGAACAAAGAAAACCCCACATACAAACAAAGAGTAAAATAAAATTTTCTGATCCCTTATATTTGCAAATTTTCTTTTCGTTGATATTAGCTAAGTTCTGATTTTTTTATTTATTACAGACACGCTAACATCACTAATCATCCACACAAACACATTTCTCAATAAACCACAAACACAGACACTAAAAATGCACACACAACATACAGCAGAACACCTTGCACGCACGTTAAAACCAGTTCCGCTTTTCGGAAGAGTAGGCCATTGTGTGCCGTTGGGAACGGATGACAAAATGACAAAACTGCATACAGATGGGGACTGGCTTTTAAAAAAATTCCATTATCCTTGAAATAAAATGAATTAAAAAAAATATATACAGATAACTAAAAGTACAGCCACAAACAGAGCCCCCCCCCCCCCCGACACACACAGAGCCCCCCCCCCACACAGCCACACACACACCCATACACACAAATTCACACACACAGCCACACACACACAGCCACAACACACACAGCCACACACACACACTCACACAAACTCACACACACACAGCCACACACACAGCCATACACACACTCACACAGCCACACACACACCCTCACACACAAACTCACACATACAGCCCCACACACACAACACACACACAGAGCCACCCACACACACACACACAACACACAGCCACACACACACACACAGCCACACACACACAATGGCATGATGAAAAAGAGCAAATGCACTGCTTATTCAATGTACCATCTGAAAATAAAAGTTTGACTTTGACACACAAACAGCCACACACACACACACACACACAAACTCACCCACACCCACACACCACACAAACTCACCCATACACACACACACACCCACAAACTCACACAGCACCCGACAACACCGCCGCCTCCTGCCCTCACCTGGATGGCCTTGTTCTCAGCCTGCAGGGTGTCGTACTCTGCCTGCAGGACAGACAGCTGGCCCGACACTTGCCGCGCCTGGTCCTTGTACAGCGGCTGGCTCTTCAGCGCCTCCTTCAGCTCCCGCTCCCGCGACTCCCACTCGGCCTGCCGACGCCTCTGCTGCTCCAGAGAGGACCTCAGGGTCTTCAGCTCAGACTTGCGCTGAGCCATGACGCTTTCCAGTTCAGCGATCTAAAGGGGACAAGCAAAAAAAATGTGTACTACATGCACTACAGCTTGGTCTGCAGGGTTATCTCCATCGGCCGCGCAATCTTGTTCAGATTGTTATATAGCGTGTTTCATGATTCATTAGCTTATGATAGCTAAATTTCATAATGTACCGACCGTACTTGACAAACTAGTGATTGAGGGACTGCGGGCCACTGCGTCATGTCATTGATTCGCAAGCTGCCTTTTCCTCTCTCATTCATTTCACACTGACTGCGGAAAAATAATGGCATGTCTTCCCAGCTCCTCTCATGGGCCATACAGCTTGGTCTGCAGGGTTATTTCCATCGGCCACACAATCTTGTTCAGGTTGCTATATAGCATATTTCATGATTCATTAGCTTGTGATAGCTAAATTTCATAATGTACCTACCGTACTTGACAAACTACTGATTGGGGGACTGCGGGCCACTGCGTCATGTCATTGATTCGCAAGCTGCCTCTTACCTCTCTCATTCACTTCACACTGACTGCGGAAAAATAATGGCATGTCTTAAATTTATTGTCTTCCCAGCTCCTCTCATGGGCCATACAGCTTGGTCTGCAGGGTTATCTCCATCGGGCACGCAATCTTGTTCAGGTTGCTATATAGCGCGTTTCACTAGCCATTAGCTTATGATAGATAAATTTCATAATGTACCGACCGTACTTGACAAACTACAAGCCAGTTTTGGTATGTAAAGTCATAGCCTTTACTTTTTTCATACAACTTTCTTGAACGTAATGTGCAGCTAAATCTGCTTTAGGTTTTTGCACGTGTGGCTCATTTCTATTCTGTCATCAAGGCGAGTCGACTGTACAACTGCCTTCAAAGAGAAAACTGCAGTTTCAAAAGTTCAAGCTATCACTGCTTCTTTACCTCACAATATCAGAAAGAGATAACACCACTACTTTTTGTCAATCATCCTCATAACGACATTCTGTGTGTGTTGTGCTGTATATCTACCCTCGTGTGAACCATACACACCTTTGATGTTATTTAACTTCTATCCTAACTCCTTGTGGAATTGTTGGACCATCCCAATGCACTGAATTTTTCAGGCATCCATGGACGAGTTAAAACCTGGTGGAGTGCTTCCCTCTCCAGTTAGCAGGGTGCATGCTGGGTAGGTCTGTGTCCTCCATACCTCCAGTCATAGCCCACCTGTTCCTTCTATAAAACATGGATTGGGTTTTTGTTCTTTCCTCGGCTCAAGCTCTGATGTTCACCATTGATGAAATTTTGAACATGCAATGGTTTTTTTGTTCACCATGAAGGCAGCCGCACTCCAACTGTGGGGATGGGTGGGCTTTTCACTTGTTAGACACTAACCAATATGCACTATCCAAAACACAAACCAAAAACCAAACAACAAAATCATGTAACATGCTTGGTACAACCTCTACCACACCGACACACACACACACTTACAACTACACAGATGTATAAAAACATACAAAAATTGGGTGCCAAGACTGTGCCCCCCCACCCCCCAAGTTTCAACAATACAAGGGACTTAACAACTAGCTATGCCTTCAGAGCTTGACAAGAGTAGATAAAAGCAAAACACACTGGAGGAGGTGGGGTGGGGGAGTGGAAAAATGACAAACCACAACACACACAAAATCCCAAACACACACTCACTCACACACACACACAGAGGAAAAAAAAACCAAACCATCCTAACAAACCAGAATACACACTGTTCACACACACACACACACACCTTGGCCTGCAGCCTTCGGTTTTCCTCTTCAGAGTGTCTGACAGTGTGGATCTGCTTCTGCACTTCTCGCTCCAGGCGCTGTACGGCGTCGTTCTTCTGGGTCTCCAGCTCCGACAGCTGCTTCTGCAGCGTTTCTGTTCGCCGTACCGATGCTGTCAGCTGCTCCTGAAAACAGAGAACCCGCAGAGTTTGGTGAGCAAAAGAGGTTCATCTTGGAGCAGCTGTCACAACACATGGAACAATAAGAGGGTGCAGAAATGACTGCGATAGCTAACTTCTGCTGGTTTAAGCCTGGTGTGATATCCCGTGTGAACGTAATATCTTTTCTTTCTTCACTGGTTTTGTGCTTTTTTATGTGAGCTGGAGCGAAATTTGCCCTTTTAAATTTTTTGCTGGGAAGCAAGTGTGTGTGTGTGTGTGTGTGTGTGTGCGTGTTAAATTACCTAGTTTAAAAAAAGAACACTCACTGTTTGTGCAAAGGCAGAGAAGGGGTTAATGTTTGATTTTTTTTTCTCATTTCCCAAATGTTTCTGTATGAGAGTGGCTTTTCTCAACATGATTTTTTTCAGGGACAACTCTCTTGCTGCAAAACCTTTCATATGTGCTAAATGTACATTCACACAGAACCGTGCTTCACCATTTCCCACCAAAAAACCCCTAAAACCCACACCGCCAATCACGGCCTAATGAACGGTGGAAAAGTCTGGCTGTAGCAGGGAATCCTACCTGCGACCTCTCGCACCGCTACACCATCACCACTACACCACAGGCCTGAGGCACAGGCTTTGCCAAGCTCACCTTGATGGCGCTGGTTTCTGCCTGCAGGTCACCGATCTGCTGCAGACTGTGCTGCCTCTCTTCATCCTGGGCTTGCTGCAAGGCCCGCAACTGCTCCTGGTTCTCCTCTATCACCCTGGCCACCACCTCCCCCTTCTCCACATGCTCCGTCTGCAGCAGTTCCTCCAGCTCCCGGCACCGCTCAGCCAGCTGACTCTGGAGAGTTGTAGTGTTCCCAGGTTGTATGTACACAGTTGGGTCACTTGTCAAGTAATGATGCCATGAAGCACACACCGACACACAGGCTTGTTCACATGCACACACACAGGATAGCCTAGTGGTTAGAACATTGCGCTCAAGGGGATATTTTCCTCTGGAGTTAATATCAGTGCAGACTCCGCTCTCCCCAAAAGTCCTTCAGATGAGACTATAAACCGAGGTCCTGTGTGCGAACGCACGCACAATATCTTGCGCACATGTTAAATCCTGTTCCGCTTTTCGGAAGAGTAGGCCATTGTGTGCCGGTGGGAACAGATGACAGAATTTACAAAACCACATACACACGGGACTGGATGTAAAAAAAAGCACATAAGTGCTTATTCCATTATCCTCGAAATAAAAGAATAAAATTTTTTTTTTAAAAACACCCCCCCCTCCCTCTACATGCTTTTGCCCTCCAACATGCCTTTGCACATGTATTCATGCACACACACACAAAAATGGCAGTCATTAACACATTGCATAATATTGTTAAGGCTTGTATATAACCACTAGAGTAACGATTATAGTAAAAATTCTTCAACTCGGAGATCACTTTTCCTTTAAACTATTGCATGTTTATTAACATAATGCATCGAAACTCCCCTTTAAATTGAAATTACTTGTACTCACACTGGACAAAAATCTCTGGAGTTCACTTAAATAATTTCCTTCCCAGCAAGTCAGTTTTTTTTTGGGGGGCTCACACACACACACACACACACTCCCCCATTCACTCGGAGCTTACCTCGAGCTGATGAATTTTGCTGCGGTCTTGTTCCATCTGGCTGCGGATGGCCCGGTGAGACTCCATCTCTTTCTGCAGGTACCGGTTCAGGTTCTCTAGCTTCTTCTCCGTCTCCGCCTCCTGGGCCCTCAGCTTCTGCTGGAGCTCCGCCTCTTTCTCCGCCACCCTGACGTCCAGCTGTTCCTGGACACTGGCCACCCTCCTCTCTGCCTCCGCCTGCTGGGCCTGAAGCGTCTGGGCAAACTCCGCCTGCTGGGCCTGAAGCGTCTGGGCAAACTCCGCCTCCTTGCTGGCCAGCGTGCTGCTGAACTGCGCCCTTGAGGAGGTCAGGGTGTCTTGGAGGGTCTGGAGTTTGTCGGTGAGGAGGGCTTTCTGCCCCACAGAGCATCCCTTCCTGCTCCTCCAGCATGGAGGTCAGGCGCGTGTCGTACTCCGCTCTTTGCTCGGCAAGTTCGTTTTGGAACGCTACCTGCTGCGTCCTCATGTCCGCCTCCATTTCGTCCTGTAGGGTGGCGATTTGCTGCTTCCAGTAGTTGTCGGTTTCCTTCATGTCGAAGGCAGCTTGCCTTTTCTGGGTCTCCAGACGGATTAACAAATCTTCGACTTTCTTGTTGCTCTCCTCTTGGATACTTTTGATGGCATCCGCATCTTCATTGAGGGTGTGTGGATGGGTTTGAGGAGATCCTTCAGGGTATTTGGGAGCTGTGGTCTGTAGGTGGAGGGACTGATATGCCTCTTGCAGTCTGACCAGCAGCTCTTGTTCCTTTCGTTTGGCTGCCCATTCCGAGGCTTCAGTTTGTTTCAACAGATTCTCCACAGAGTTTGCAAGCTGAACTACACTCACAGGAGGAACATACCCCAGTTCTGTCAACACTGGCACAATCTGACGAACAGTCCGCGCTTCTATTGCATCAACCAGTAGCTTTACAACTGTACGCAGGTCGTTTTCTTTGACGGAATGCGTTTCCTTTGCTTTTTTCTCCCCTTCTCTTTCAAGCTGCCTGGGCATCTCTCATGGTGCTACATGCAGCTTGTGTCTGATTTGGCAGCAAATCTTTGGCTTGTAGGTTCTGCTGGAGCTCAGCTGCCTCTTCTTCAAGATGTTCAGAGGGCTCAAGGTCCTGTTCTCTCTGGGACCTCTTTTGCTGGACTTCTTGCAGCGCTTGTGCATAATTCTGTTTCAGTTCTTGCAATTCTTTTTCTTTCTGATTTAGCGTAGATTCATAGCCCTCCAATTTCTGCATTAACTTTGCATGTTCCTGTGTCTGTAAACTGATTTTGTGCTGGAGTTCTTTGTCTTTGGACATGGCTGTTTTCTGGAAGGCCTCAACGTCTGCTTTGTGCTGGTGTTCCATTTCCAAAAATGCTTTTACCTTCTGTTTGATGATGAAATCTTGCTCTTCAACTTGTTGTTCTAGTGTTGTGATCTGCTGCTGTTGTAAGGAGATCATTTTATTGAGTTTCATCTGTTCAGCAGCTGCAGAGTTCTGGAGGTCCACCACCCTGTCCTGAAGTGCCTTGTGATCGCGCTCATGACTGCCCTCTGCACCGCTTAGGGTCTCCTCCATGGCGTTTAACTTCATTTCCAACTGCTGTTTACTGAGCTGGTGTTTTTGCTTTTCTTGATCCAGTTCCAGTGCCTTTAAGTTTAACTCCTTTTGAAGTTCTTCTTGTGTAGAAAGATGACCACTTTCAATGGACTTCATCTTTTGTTGACTGCTCTCCAACTCTTCAGACAGTTTCTGAACACGGTCCTCTTTCTGCTGAAGACTGGCTTCGAGTTCATGGATCTTGACCGTCAAATCACCCTGAACGTCTTGGTGTGCAGCTTTCAGAGACTCCATCTCAAGATCCCATTCTTCCTTCGCGTGCATCAGCTGAGCGGATGTGGTCTCCTCCAGGTCAGTGAGTTTGGCCTGGGCCTGGCAGTGGTCAGTTTTCACCTGGTCACTGAAGGTCTTGGCCGCTTTCAGCTCTTGGCTCAGGGCGGTCAGGTCCTCTTTCAGGGCACTGGAGATGGTTTCCAGTTCCTCCATGTCCGCCTGTTTTTCCGACACCTGCTTCTCCAGGTTCTGGTTGAGCGAGCGCAGTTGCTGGACTTGGCTGTGCAGCTCCTGCCCCATCGCCTGAGCACTGCGCAAAGCTTCCTCTCTGGAGGTCAGGTCCGAGGTGAGGCGGGTCAGCTCTGCCTCCTTGTCCCGCAGCTGTGAGGTGAGAGCCTGCAGCTGCTGCTGCTGTTCCCTGTCCTGGGCGACTGTCCTCAGCTGCTCCTCCAGCTGTGCCTGCAGGGAGGACCTCGCCCTGTCCGCGTCTGCCTCCCTCTGCTGCTGCAGCTGTCGGGCGCTGGTCAGGTCTGCCAGGGTCAGGTTCGTTTTCTCCTTCTGCTCCTGCAGGTCACTCTCCAACCCTTCACACCTGGGAACATAACAAAAAACAGGTATTTTTTACAAACAAGCTATACAGTTCAAGCACCGTCATGCAAAATCATTTGATGAGTCTATTGAATATGTTGAACTAGCATGTTTTTCTCTACAGGTGAGGCATAAAATTAAACAGAAAAGAAAAAAAAGCTATCGGATAAAGAACTATTTGTGACGCTCAACCACATGATGAGTCTCTTTGCACCTGAGGTCAATTTTTAGTTATTGACATGGTATTAATCTGCAATAAAAAGGCTGTTCAATACAGAAAACAAATTGAAAATCTGACAATTCTACGTAAAGTTATTACAAATTGAAATGATAGACTGCGGGAAGTGACAAAGTGAGAAATTGCAAGTTTAGCATTGTAAAAGGTGGTCAGAATGAGGGCTTGGGTATTTTTAAACATGGTTTAAAGCAAAAGGACATTGATATTTCAGTACAAGGTAGAATATCGGCCATAGTTTCATAATTAATCAAAATCAACAACCTGACCCCCACCTGGCTTAAATGGCTCCTAGCATAAAAGCAGGTCAGGTGCAAAGCGACTCATTTCGTGGTGGAGTGTCACATTTATGTGCTAATTAATGATTGTGAAAAAAAAGTCACATCAGCAGCGACATGATAATAATTAGTGGTGGTGGTGGTAGTTGTAGCAGAAGTGGGAGTAGCAGCAGTGGTACTAATAATGAAAAAAAAAAGCCACCCTTTTTTTCAGACGCAATCAAACCTTAAAATCATTCCTAGCAATCACTGACAAACTGCTTCATGTACGTCTAGAACTAAATCTAAAAACGGAAAATAATCTGACAGAAAAAACAACCCCCCAAAAAGTAATTCAGATAACAACAGAACTTTGCAATATTTTATCAACAATGAATGCCTTACAGTGGAATCGTTGCTACTCTTATTTACTACTGTTAGCAGGTTTTTCCCCCCTCTTCTCTTCATCACTTTCCTTCGCAAACAGACCCCACAGACCACTGACCTCTGGCTGAGCTGAGCGATTTCAGAAGATTTTTCCGCCAGCATCTGCTGCAAGTTCTGGCACTGGGTGTCCTGGACTTCTGCAGCCAGCTCCCTCTCCTTCAGCTCCGACTGCCTCTCTTCCAGCTCCTTCTGCAGCCGCTCCATGGCAGACTCTTTGGTGCCCAGGTCGTTCCGAAGCTCTGAACATTCTTGTTCTTTGCTCTCCAGCGTTTGTTCCAGGTGTGCGTAGTTGCGGAGTTTGTCTTCCAGATCGGATTTCAGAGTCCTCCATTCCGTTTCTTTCCGTTCCGCGTCCTCCTTCAGGTTGTGATATTGCGATTCCTGTTCCGCCATTTGTCGCTGCAACTCCTCATTCAGGGTCAGGATCTTCTCCAGGCTCTCTCTGCTGTTTTCGCTCTCGGCCACAGCTTGTGATTTCTCAGACTCCAGCTGAGAGTGCTCTGAAGTCTTGCTTTGCAGATCGGCAACCAGCTCATCGTACTGCTGGCGTTTCTCCTTCAGGTCTGCTTGAGCTGTGATCAACATCCGCTCTTTGTCGGCAAGGTCGGAGGTCAAGCACGCACAATGCGTCTGGAGGTCGTCGACGGCAGTCTCCAGCTGGATGCACCGCTGACTGCTTTTCTGGAGGTCGAGTTGCAGACCCTGTAAGCCGTCTTGTTTCTTGTCCAGCTGGCTCTGAAGGTCATCGCGCTGGGCAAACCAGGCGGTCTGCTGGGCCTGCAGCTCCTCCACCGTTTTCTGCAGGAGGTCATGGCCCTCCTTAGCCTGGTCCATGTCTCGCTGCAGCTGCTGGCACCGCTCTGCTCTGTCTGTCAGCTGTGTCTGTGCCTCCTGCAGGTCCTTGCTCAGCTCCTGCACTTTCTGCACAAGGCCGTCGCTTTCTCCCTGTCACGATAAACGTAAATGTTAGGAATGCGGTGATGGAACATTGATAACGACGGCTTAAAAGAAACAAACCCAAAGAAAGAACCAAACATCTGACACGGTGAAGAAAAGCAGGAAAACAAAAAGGAAAGTGACAGGATTTCACTGATGCACAATCATGCAATTCTGATATGCTACAGGATGAAAAAATCTATCAATGTCCACAACGGCCCAATACAAAGTTAAAAGACATTTGTCAAAACTTCTCAAAGATTAGGTATGGTGGATTCAGTTTTTACTGTAACAGCAATACATATTATATCGGATTCATCAATGACAAGTTTCCTGTCTGAAACAACATAAGCTGTGACTGGCTCTGATATCCCCCCTCCCCCCTCACATCTTACAATACAATCTATAAACCAAGAGCTTGTAAGGAAACATAAGTCTGTTAACCCTAGTGGCGCGGTTCCCGGAATATTCCGGTAAAGGCGGGTCTAGGCTGTGTGGCGGATCCCGGAATATTCCGGGATGACGTGGGTGGTCATAGTTGAAAGCTTACTTTCGCTTTCGAAGGTCAGCCAATGAATGTTAAGGCCGTTGTAGGCCCGCAGAAAGGGGTGAAGGTCGTTTGACACACACAAGCAACGAAGAATCTGATTGGTTAAGAGTGTATTTTAATTTTTTTTCGGACCAGCCGAGATCGTCTTCAACAAAAATGGCGGCCAGCGTTTGCACTAGAATTTTTTCGAGCTTTTTTACAAAATTGACAGCGAGGAGGAGTTTTAGAGGCTGGATTTGGTTGAAATAAACAATGAGAGAGACGATGAGGTAAGGATTGTGGAATATTTTTGAAAAACTTGGTAAAAATCGATCGCGATCGGACTGAATCGAGCGGTGCTAGTTTTGCTGGATGGACTTTTTCGCTACTCGGCGATTTCAACGTCACAGATTGTTTTACTTTATTTTGACGCAACGAGGCTTCGAAATAACTGTTGTTAAGTCAAATCGCTATGCTGCTGAGTACTTTGCATCACATGAAATCAAGCGATCTTTGTATTTTTGTCATAGAAAGCCACCACTTCGCACATTCCGCCATGACGGTCGCGATGGCGTCGATCCTGTCGCTGAACTTTTCCGAGTATTTGGTGACCGATAAAGCGATACAAACTCCTTATTTTTTTAAAACTAATGTCAAGAAATAGTGTTTACCTAATCATGACATTTATGCACCGCAAGAACTTTGCTTATCGTGTTAAAACCGATCCGGGGCCCTGACAGTGGAACAGTGATCGGTAGTGTGAACATGATTTTTGTTTTTTGATTTTTTTTTTACATAATCATAAACACTACACACTATTATAAAATTATACTCATTTAAAAGCATATTATCTCTTCTTTCCAGTGATCTATAGCTTAACACATTTAATTCAGTTTTATATATCAATATCAAGGGTTGTTTGAGCCCACCCTGCTCCAAAACAATGCTAGCCAATGTTAATTCAGCCAATAGAAGTGAGGCTTGTTGCTGTTTATTTAGCGCTACTAGGGTTAATAATCCATTCATCTTTCTGGAAAGAGTAGATCACTCATAGCTGGTGGTATACACAACGCATATCTTCCCAGGATACAATCTACACTCTACAGAACAGTCTACACCATGAAGACTACCATGAAAGCTGAGGCAACATAAAAGTTCCTTAATCAAACAAAGACACCCCCTGTTGGGATGCCGGGGGCCTGTCAGTGTAAATAGCATCCCCACCTTCTGGAAATTCTGCGCTAGAAATTCCCTCTTTTCTATCCCTCTCTTCGTTTCTGCCTTGTTCCTCTTCTTCCTGTCACCTCCTTCTCATCTTGTCTATTTTCTGCCTTTTGGGGTTCATTCTCCTGCCCTTTTTTTCCCCCAGGAAACAATCCTCTCCCACACCTGAAGTTGGTTGCGCTGGGCCTGACTTGTCAAGCGCTTAAAAGCAGCGCAACGCAATTTCGCTCTTATGACAATAGTTGCTGTGTGCACGTTCGACGAAGAAGACAATGAAGACAAGTGTTCAAGCACGCCCTAAAAACTACTGTCTCAACTGAAGCCGACCTCTGATTCTCCTCTACTGCAGCCACACGCCAGAGAACTGTCAGCCAGCGTCTGCTCACCTGAAGCTGCGCGAGGGCCGTCTGACTGGCTTCCAGGTCACTCTTGGTGGCAAGGTGACGGTCAGGAGAGAGCCAGGTGCTGCGCATCAGTTCCAGTTCTGCCTGCAGTTCTGCGATCAGTTTGTCCGCCACCACCCCCATCGACTCCCCACTGCCAGAGCCATTGAGGTCACCTGCAACAGTCTCTAAAAATTCATTCTTTTTTCCTCCTCCCCACCCATTCACTCTTTTCTCTTTGGTCCTCACCCACAGACTACTCACCACTCCTTTAACAAAAATTCATTTTTTAAATTTTTTCCCCCCATTCCTTCCTTCACTGCAGCCCTGACCCAGAGACTACTTACCGCTCCTGTGCATTCTAAACTGGGGGACGGGATAGCCTGGTGGTTAGTGTTGCGCACGGTACTCCATCTGCTGACCCGAGTTTGAATCCCCCCGTTCAAGGGTTGGGTTTTTTCCCCCCTTGGAGTTAACATCAATGCCAACTCTCATCCCCATGAAAGTCCTTCAGATGAGACTATAAACTGAGGTTCTGTGTGCGAACGCAAGGTAGAAATCTTGCGCACACGTTAAAACCTGTTTCGCTTTTTGAAAGAGCAGGCCATTGTGTGCCGGTGGGAGCTGATGACAAAAACTGACAAAACTGCATACATACAGGGACTGGATGTAAAACAGCACATGAGTTATCCTCGAATTCAAAAAAACAAATACATACATAACATAAATTTTAAAATTCACTTTTTCCCCATTCCTTTTGTTCACTCCAGCCTTGACACACAGACTACTCACCACACCTGTCACTCCTACCCAAAAAAAAAAATTCTTTATTTCAAAACCCCCCCCGCCTACCTCTTCAGCCTTGACCCACAGACTACTCACCACACCTGTCACTCCTACAAAAAAAATTTTTTTTTTAATAATTCTTTATTCCCCCCCCCCCTCCCAATTCACCTCTTCAGCCCTGACCCGACCCACGCACTCCCTCCCTACTGACCGCTCCTGTCCATCAGCTGCTGCCTCTGCTGCTGGTTGACCTTCTTCAGGACCTCCATGTCCACCTCCAGGGCTCTCTTCTCCTCCTGCCCCTTGCCCAGGGCCTGCCGCCACCTCTCCACCTCCGCTTCCAGCTCCCCCACCCGGGCCCGAAGCTTGTCGCTCTTGTGCTGGGCCTTGCTGGCCTCCAGCTGAGAGGCCTCCAGGCAGTTCACCTGTAAGGGATGTGAGGTCTGCTTGCTTGGCTTTGTAAAGGAGGAGTGAGGAGGAGGAGGAGGTACAAGAGTGAGAGAGAGAGAGAGAGCAGGTCAAGCTTTTGCTCATAAGCTACGTGCGGGTTAGTGTGAGTGTTTGCTTTGTGTGTGTGTGTGTGTGTGTGTGTGTGTGTGTGTGTGTGTAAATTTGTTATCTATGTGTGTAAATTTGTTATCTGTGTGTGTGTAAATTTGTTATCTGTGTGTGTGTAAATTTGTTATCTGTTGAATGAATACTTATTCAGGGATGATTGCATGCCTGTAAATGATTTGAATATTAAGTGGTTTGATTTAATTGCTTTACAAGATTCAGTGCTGTATAGATAAATTCCATACATTTTTATCAAATAGCCACAGCAATATATATATATATATATATATATTTTTATATATATGATAATACTGATAGACAATATAATATAAATATTTCTTTCACTGTTATTTCACCCTAAAAATACCTAAGAAGCATGCATGAATGAAATAGCAATAACTTTTTTTTTCGTTTTGTTTCCTACTTCTAACAATTCAAACAAAGTTGGGGGGAAAAAACCCACCGGAAAAAACATTCTGCCTTAAAACATCATCCACAACATGGAAGAAGCCAAATTTAAAAAAATGGAGAAAAAAATTATTAAACCCATTAAAAAAAAAACAACCCACCCTGCTACACTAGCAAACATATCCATCTTCACAAACACAACCACTAGAAAATAAAATTCAATCCCAAAAGATCATAGAATAAGCCAAAATTGATGAAAAAAAATAAAAATAAAAAAACCAACCCATCCTGCTACACCACTGAATGGGTGTATCCCCCAAAACTACAAAGCAGCTATGTGTGTGCATGTGTGTGTGTGTGGTAATGAAAATAAGTACTCTTGTATCTTGCTTTTGGCTTTCAAGAATGATTTCTAAATTTTGTGTGTGTGTGTAAGTTTATGTCTTTACTAGACAATGGTCATTATGGTGCATGGGTGCATGTGTGTGTGTATGTGTGTGTTTTCTAGTCAATAGTCTCTATAAAATTGTGTTCATATATTGGTGTGTGTGTATGGGTGTGCGCGCGTGCGTGAGTGCACACGTAAAAAACAAGTTTATGTCTTTTCCAATCAATGGTTTTACAACATTGTATTCCTACATTGGGGTGTGTGTGTGTGTGTGTGGTGTGTGTGTGTACGCGGCGCGCGTGTGTGTGTGTGTGTGTGTGTGTGTGTGTACGCGGCGCGTGTGTGTGCGCGCACCTGGGTTTGTGTATGTGATAATTTTTTTAAAGCTACCTTGGAATGTTTATAACAATCTGAAATGTACTTTTCTCGTGTCTTGTGAGATAATTAGGTATCAATGTGCCTGTCAGTATTGTAATTGCCCTTCATGGGATGATTACAGTGTTTTTGACTTGACTTGATAACGAAAGCACTGCTACCTTATCTCGCAGGGTGCTGAGGTCTTCGTACAAACTGCTGTTCTCTTCTTTCAGCGACTGGCAGCACTTGGTCATCGTCTCCGCTGTCTGAGCAGAACTGCGTAGGCTGAAACAAAATCCAACATTTCTTCTTGTCACTGCATCAATGGCCATGTAAAATAAGAGAAAATGTCAATTCAAAAACTGTTACAGTATAAGCTAAATGTGTCCACTCATTACCATATAGTCCCCGAAGAAAACTATTAGAGCTACATCAACTGCAGACAAAAATTTGGTTAAATAATACAAAATGTGTATCCGACATTTGCTATGAAACGAAATTAACTGATTCGCGCGTTGCCACATAGTCTCAGAATGAAACTATCAGAACTGCATCAACTGCAAACAAGAAATAATTCTATTTGTAAATGATATAAAATGTGAATCGAGAATTTATTATCTAAAATTATTCACACACTGCTCCAAAATGAAACTGCCAGAGCCAAATGACTAGCCATGCTTTACCACTAGGAATAAAACAGGAAAGTGTTTAGTCAAAAATAAGCAGAGAATCAAAACAAAACAATCACAGCTGAATAACCTGCCAAGCTTCTTCATCGAACGCTCAGCTACTTTCGTTGGCTGTCATATGAACAAAAATGCATTGCACTGCCATTAAGCACCTGACAAGTCAGGCCCAGTGCATCCAACTTCAGAATAGAAGAGAATTGTTAAATTTTAAGTCTTTCTGGAATATAAAAAAAAAAGGCAGGACAATGGACCAAGAAGGCAGAAAATAGACAAGGAGGTGAAGAGAAGAAAAGGAACAAGGCAGAAACAAAATGAGAGGGATAGAAAAGAGGAAATTCCTAGCACAAATTTTCCAGAAGGTGGGGATGCTATTTATACTGACAGGCCCCTAGCATCCCCGCGGAGGAGGTTAAATGACAAATAATAATAATAATAAATAGAACTTATATAGCGCTATATCTTGCAAAGACAGATCAAAGCGCATGCATTCAACCTAATCTTACTCAGTCACGCAATCAATGATAAATGATCAATAGTTTAAACAAACAGATTTTACAAACATGGTTCGCTGCAGACAAAATCTAGGAAATAAAATGCAGACAAAATCTATGAAATAAAATTTCAATAGTCAAATGTTTTTTCAAAAGCACACACACACACTCACACAAATGACAAATAAGCCAACGCTACCTCTCCACATCACGCTCCAGCTCCAAGTTGGAATCCCAAGCAGCCCCCAGCTCGTTCAGTCGGTCCTGAACAGCTCTCAGTCGCTGTACTTGCTCTTCCAGCTCGCGGATTCTACTGTCTGCAGACCCACATAGCACTGTCATGTTATGCGTGTTAAAGATCCACCCATGCACACAGTTAGCTTGCAACACACAGGCATGCAAGGGCACATGCAAGCTCCCGCACACACACACACATGCACCAATATACAAGAAATTTAATCTTTTGACCTCCTTTTGGGGTATAGAGGATATGAAATTCAATAAGAATGTATTGAAACATTGAAGTTCATCTTGAACAATCCCTGACAAACATAAATTCTTTGATATAATTAGGTAAATCAAGTAACAATTTTATTTCAAAGCCTTTTAAAGATTGATAAACTTCCCCAACTTTAAAGGAGCTGCTCTTTCCACACACACACACACACTCCCAAATACACACACACAAATACACGCTGACATGCCATTGTACAGTTTTTTTTGTATATGTAGTCAAGGCAGATCTTTTCAGCTTTTGCAGCTGCAAAATCAAAAGCCTAAAACAAAACAACAAACCCCTGGGGGGGGTTCTGGAAAGCATCAAACCCCACAGCCGTTGTTCTAAACATCCATGCCAAACACAACAAATGTTGATCTGAATTTTCACTAAAAAAATAATAATTTTAAAAAAAAAAATTTTTTTAAAGTCAAGCAAAACGACAGTCACAATCTACATTTACTTACAAAATCCTTTCCTACAATCTTGCAGTTATTCTCACCAGCTATCAACTGGTGGGAATAAAAAAAAAACAACTGATCACATCACACCACAAAAATCTCACCATTGGTGAACCTCAGTGCCTTAGCTAGTCAAAGAACAGGACCCCCCGACCCCACCCTACACCCAAAAAATTCCCACCCCACAGCTATCAAGCACATCCCTACACTGCCCAGACTGAAGTCCTATGCTAAGGTGAGCTGACCTTTCCTCAGCAGCTGGGCGGAGGACTCCTGCAGATCCAGCTCCAGCTCGTCTCTCAAGTGAAGCCCTGTGCGCAGCTCCTGCTGGCACTTCTTCAGGCTCTCCTCCTTCTCCTTCAGCTGCCGCTGACAACCCAGGCACACACACACACAGACAGTCAAGTGAAGTGAAAATGGTTTGTTGCTGACAAGTCGAGTAACACAGACAGACAGTGAACTGAAGTGAAAATGGGTTGTGGCTGACAACTCAGTCATACAGACACAGTGAAGTGAAAATGGTTTGTTCTTGACAGCTGAGTCACACAGAGACAGTGAAGTGAAATGTGAAAACAGTTTGTAGCTGACAAGTCGAGTCACACAGAGACAGTGAACCGAAGTGAAAATGGTTTGGTGCTGACAGTCGAGTAACACAGACAGACAGTGAAGCGAAAATGGTTTGTTCTTGACAACTGAGTCACACAGACAGACAGTGAAGTGAAAATGGTTTGTTCTTGACAATTGAGTCACACACAGACAGTGAAGTGAAATGAAAATGGTTTGTAGCTGACAAGTCGAGTCACACAGAGACAGTGAAGTGAAGTGAAAACGGTTTGTGGCCAACAACACAGTGAAGTGAAAATGGTTTGATTCTGACATATGTCACAAATATAGATGAAGTAGAGTCTCACCTGCAGCTATAGACCTTTGAGATTTGGGGGCCACCACCAGTGTACTGTATTGTCATGGATTGTATTGTATTATACTGTATATGATTTATAGCTTCAACAGAATTCTCTACATTAAATTTTTACCGTTCTCCCAGGGGGAAGAGTGTCACAACAAGTGCAGCTCCATACGTTTTTTCTTTTTCTTCTGTTCTTCCTGTCTGCATATGTGTTTCCATGTAAAAGTGCCTTTTTCTACAGAATTTTGCCAGAACAACTCTGGTTGCCAAGGAAAATTTTACATTCAATAAATGTGTGTATGTATGTGTCTCTGTCAGCGTGCGTGCAAATGCATGCATGAGTGAACATGACAAGAGAGGAAATGAGTATGCGAGCAGATGAGTGAATGACTGAACAAATGATGGAAAATACTGATTTGAATGTGACAGGTCACACAACCTTAGCTACAAATACTCCACTGTTATAGAGGTGATATACAGAAACTTTTCCGCCTGTATGACATACCCCTGTAAGACTTTAAAGACTTATCACTTTATCTGTCACACTGCTATAATACCGTCTATTCCAACACTTCATAAAGAGTAGCTAGTATCTCTGCAGGAGCATGAGACTGACAGACACTTCTTCTTCTAAGTCAGCGTAAGCAAGCTTTCAGCTCCTGACAGCGCCCCCCACCTTTCCAAATCTAAGCATATATGTATGTAAAAAGTAAAATCAAAAGCTTGATCAACTTACTTCCATCTTGAATCGGTGCTCTTTCTCCTTCTGCATTATCTGAAACAGTACCTTGATAAATGAAATACGTTATTCAAAATGCGCACTGAAGAATGAAGTTGGGACGTAAATGAACTCCCCCCCCCCCCCCCACAAAACCCAACAAAAAACAAAATACATGCACGTCTAAATTCTAAGAAAAAGTCCTCGAAACATATATCAATATTGTACTAATAGAAGGCAAACAAAAACAGGCTCACAAACACAATTTAGTTTTCCTGCCCACATCACAAACAACTGAAAAGTCTACAACACCATATCGAATGAACCGTTCAGAAAACATACCATTTTTCTCAGGACTTCCTCGGCCTTTGTATGAACCAATGAACAGTACAGTTTCTCTTCTTCCCCCTCTTAAAAATAATGAAATAGAATATCAGTCATTAGGAACTACAAATAAGCTAAGACACACACTATAAAATCCCAGTCAGCCGTACTTTTCTAGCCAGCTGAGGCGAGTTGACCAGCTCTTCAAGAGGTGTGATGGGGAAGTCGTTGTCACCGGCGCGCAGAGGGGACGTGATTTGCAAAGAGTCGTTCAGGCCACTCAGGTTGAGGCTCGCGATGCGCATACGCAGAGGGCTGTCTCGCATCTCCGGCACTGCAATCCACCAACAGCCACTGAATGTGAACCACTTTCACATCCATGAAGAATTTTAGTCCTTTCATTTCAAAATGCATTATGGGTTCACACTGTCAGGTTGGTATGGATCAGAAATTCAAACGGAATTATGAACATGGCCAACAATGTTTTGCTTGACTATTTTGCAAGGCAAAAAATTATTTCAATTTAAGAAATAAGATTGACCTTGTAAAAATTTTGAACAGGAATTTTAGGTTTTGTAAGTCTTTTTCAGTTATTACATTACCGATTTTGAAAAAAAAGTTGGCCCCTACTGACTTTCTGCCCAAATTCCATGACAATGATAACATATATGTACTTCATAAAAACAACAATAACAAAAACAAAAAACCAAGCAATAAACAATCCACCACTAAAAAATAACCCACTTGTGCACAGATAAAATTATCCAATTATCAGGTTCATTGCAGAACTCTTTTTCCTTTAGCTGGTAAAAGAATCAGAGAGTCAGAAAACAAAAGAGAAGAAGATGACAAAGAGACAAAGAAAGAAGAAAATAAGTCAAGGAAAAAAAAAGACAATGTCAATTTCTGTAACAGAATTATCATACATACAGGACCTCCAGCACCCCCACAGGAAGAAAGATCAGAGATCGATCAGTTGATGTGATTTAGATCTATTCCAGTGAAAATAGGCAATTGCATACAGTTTGATGGATATGAGAAGCAAAACTCGGAATTCAAAGAAAGATTATAGAAAAGGGGGAGTAAAATTAGTAGGAAAACACAGAAAAACATGAATGTAAAAGACAGTAAAACTAACAGTAAAAAAAAAGTATACAAAGCACATACATAAGCACATAAGACCCACCATCCCCAAAAAAAAAGAAAAAAGAAAGAATTGTTACTGCTGATGCAAATCTATTGTTTTCAATCAGAACTTCAACGTACACAAACTTGAAGACCGTAAACCGTACATCCATATATGGCTTTTAAAAACTGACATGGGTATAATTACAGTATGTCCTGCATGTCAGCAACACAAAATCATAAACTCAGCTTTTAAGTATGCCAACACCTCTGAATTTGCACAAGACTTCTTTCTGCTGCACTTAACCCATCTGTTTCTCTGATGCCTGACTGCCCTTTGCGGGCAAGAGTTTGCTAAGCTAGCCGCTTTTTGTACAAGCGATTCCCAGATTGTGTTTTCAATATAGACAGACTTCAGGGAGGCCTTCAGTGTGCCCGAAACGCGCTTCTTCTCACCCTCATATACGAGGGCGTTTTCTTTTTGTTTTTTAATAGCTCACCATAAAAAGCCATGCCCAGGGGATGTACTGGTCTGACATTCTGACAATATTTTGATCAGCGAATCTGAGCCCCCATCACTCAGCAAATCATGAACTGACAGCCAGTCTTCCCTGAAGAGGACATCTGTGTTCAGCACCTTACCAGACTAAATCAATATCATAATCTAAAGTGGTAAAGAGACAATGTGAAAGCGGGAAAGAAAGCAAAGCATCAACACAGTAACTAAAAAAAAATTTTTTTTAAAAACCCAACCCAAACAAAGAAAATATCTGTACACAAAAAGCAGTGATTCACACCAAAACCCCCCACCAAAATTCAATCTGTCTTATACACAACAGAACCGCAAGCCATCCAAACCACCTACAGATCGCTAACTTTGCAGATGACAAGGAAGAGATGGCCCCTGATAATGAAGAGTTGTCATTCACCAGGCGATGCAAAAGACCAGGACTGTCGTTAGGGCCAGGATCTACAGAAGCAGCACAGAAGCAAAAATGCTACAAGCACAAAACGACAAATGGATAAATGGCAACAAAGAAAAGACACACTGACATATAATGGTCCGTTAAATTTTCTAATACTCCGAGACAAAAAAGCAACGGGAAAGAAAATCGAGTAAGACATGAAGACAAAGAGAAGAGAACAAAGAAAACAGAATAAGAAATGAAGATGATCAGAAGAGTACAAAGAAAACAGAATAAGAAATGAAGACGAACAGAAGCGAACAAAGAAAACAGAAGAAATGAAGACGAACAGAAGTGAACAAAGAAAACAGAGTAAGAAATGAAGGCAAACAGAAGTGAACAAGCAGACAGAAATGTAAAGCAGACAGAAAAAAAGTTCTTTTAAAAATCTCAACAAATTAACACATATGATACCACTACTTGTCTCAGGATGAGACAACTTATAAATTATAATGATAAACTCACACTACAACTTACCAGTACAAGCATGCACTACAAGTCAGTTTAAAGCAACAACAAAACTGTCACAAGAGTCTACAGCACAGGAAAAAAATATGTATTTACAACTGTAATAAAGAACTTGCTATGCCGACATGAAATGACAACAATCAACAACAGCAAATCTCAAAAGTTCAATTCTGTCACTGTAAAAAGAGAAAAAAAAACAGTCTAAAGCATTAAAAAAAAAAAAGCTCACATTGAAAAATTGAAAAGCATAACCACAGAGAAAAAATATCACTCCACAGGTGAATGAGCACACACACACACTCACAACACACAGACAGACACACACACTCTTAAATACGCTGAAACAATAAGAAGTCTGAAGCCAATGACCGAATGCTCTAAAGACAACAAAAATCCCTCTATCCCCAAGAAAAAAACAGCAAAAGCTAATGCAGTCCATAAAAAAAAAAGTCCAACTCCTCTTGCTTTTCCCTGACCTGAGCCTTCTAGCAACACTTTGGCAAAGTCGGCAGGCAGAGAGGTGGTGGGTTCGTCTGGTCGCACCACAGCTTCTATCAGCTGCCGGACATCCCAGTGCAAAGAAGCATCCACCTTCATCGCTGCCGTCAGGATATCTGAGTTCTTGTCTTGTATGCCAGCGCACAGCAGCAGTAACAGCACCTGAGGAAACCCAACAGCATCATGGAAGTGTTTTATCACTATAAGCAATCTTGAAAACTCACGACTTTGTATATCTCCGATATAAAAAATGACATGGCTGAGATTCTTGTCACTTGCTTCAGCAATGTGGGACATTGCGGCCCTTCACTGACACATGACAATTATACAAAGAACTACATCTTAGCACAAAAACTGGGATAAAATCACCAAATTTATTGAGACCAACATATAGTTTAAAAAATATAAAAACTTCTAAATTCTCTCTGATGATTACAACATTTCTTAATGTGGATCAAACCTTGATGTGTACATTGAAATAACAGCTACGGTAATACCTGTTCAATTTTTCAACACTTTAAAAATGGCTAGTCTGAAGAGGTTCACTCTCTTTCTCATGCATAAATGATGTAGAAACTCTTGTTTCACTCTCACCGACTCATTTTCCTGATGTGCAACATGTACGAAATTTTTTCACACTACCCACAGATAAAAGGGTGGTTTTTGTCTGTACCATTATTGTTTCACATTTTAATTTGTATTCCACAGGTACCACACTAGTTTGCTTTCAAGAATTCTTTCATTTGCAAATCTGTTCTTTTTTGTTTCTTTACAACAAATACTTTTATTCATGATCATATACAAAAGTACTATCATGCCTTGTTTTGTATAGATCTGTTAAATCAAGACTTAAAGCGAGCCAACCAGTGTGGATGTGATCCTGAATGATGTAAAACATTCATAAAGATCTTAACAAATCAGACTCAACTTTACCACACACAAAAACCTAGCTAAACAACAAATTGCATCACTTGTGAGTTTTTACCTTTGCAATTTCTTCCTTTCTGACTGCGTCTGGTGTTGCGTTCGATAAAACGTTAAAATCAACAAGACTCTCATCCAGAAAGCTTGTGTTGTAAAAATCTGTAACAAAGCAGAAATCATCATACACATTGATTTTTGTTCTTCAATATGATTGCCAACAATACATTTACGAATCTATCGCCTGATCTTTTATTTTAACTACTAAGTCAACAAAAGATATTCTGACATATTATATTTCTGTTCAACAAATCAGGTTGACAGCATTGTCTAAAAGGTATTCACTTTTTTTTTTTAACAGACTAAAATTGTTAATTACTATGTGTTTACTTTATTCACTTTGGTAATCTTAAAATAATAATAATGATGATAATAATAATAATAACAAAATCTTTTACCCAACCTCCAGTCCTACACAAATTCTTTCCATTTTACATTTTTAGTGATAGGGGTGGGCTAGAGGTAGAAAAGACAGTTCTTACCACCACAACCATAATGATATGCTTTGCAGTGGTGAACTTTAGTGTATGCAGTGCCCTCCAATTTATAATTAAAATAACACCAAAACAAGAAACCAAGAACAAAATGTTAAAACTGTTGGCAACAGAAATAACAAAACATATTAACCAGCCCTCCCAGTTAGTTTATACCACTCTGTATTAAAATATAGGAAGACAAGAGGCACACTTCCAATTTTTTTTAAAAGGGCTTTTTAAATGTTTCCAATCTATAAGAACTCATGATACAGGTCTGTAGATAGTGTATAATAACCAATCTCTTCTTCAATAGAACACTGCTGTCTCACTACAGCTGAAAGCCAAAGGTTTCAATTCATTCCCACTTTCCCCTTCTTTTTCCACTATTCCATTTTTGTCCTACTCTTTTCTTTCTAAGATAATCCTGAAAAACATTACAGTGATTTTTTTTTTAACCTTCCAGGAACTTTTTTGTTGCCAAAACTCTCTCCTTGGTGTTGGGGTAGTCATCAAGACTGATGCTGCTGTCCCTGAAAATGGTCAAAGCAACACAGCTTTATATTTTCCCCATATTGATAGAATGCATACATACATGTATGATTAATTATTTCCACATAAGCACGCAAAGCAAACCAATCTGAAGTTTCAAAATATTTTTTTAAAGAAAATGTCATTCATTCTTGTTACATAATCAACCAGTATGAAGTTAGAAAACAGAAAACTAAACAAAACAAATCTGAGATTTAAAAAAACTGGAAAGTTACTGATACATCTTCAAAATCTGGTTAACACTCATACTCAGTTCATTTGTAAAGTACAAATCAAAATGACAAAATCAATACCAGTTCTAAGCATGCTGATACAGGATGAAGTCACTAGACTGTTTAGTGTTTATTTCCTTTAGTTCCCGAAAAGCACTCTTTCTCTTTTTTTAAAGTGAACTTCCTATGAGTCCAAGCGTGTTTGAAAAAAGGAAAAAATTCACATCTCAGGTATTTCACTTCAATAAAATGTTTAAATGTCCAGGTTTTTGTTGCTGTTGTTTGGTTTTTTAAATCAAGACTTGCTACACATCAGTCTGTGTCCCTTGGAAGAGTTAATTAACTAACCGCTTAGAAATGGAACACTCTTCTATAATGTTGCTCTATCTATTTTTAAGGCAAAAGAAAAAGACAAAATGTAGTATTTTTTATATCCCTTATTTCTATTTCTTCCTTTTCACTGAAAACTTTGATGTATGAACTGACATTAAAAAAAACAACCCTGTTTTCCCAAAGAATCGAACTTACAGTACCATGCACTAAAATTGTCTTCATACTTACATGTACACCAATATGTTGAGGAAACAGGTGCTATAATCCAGATTTGTCAAGGATGCAGGACCCTCTTCTGTATCCAGAAGACATCCAAGCTGGAACCACAAGGAAAAAGAAACAATCAACATACAGCACGGATGTTTTGTTCATTTTGTTTTGTTGTTGTTTTTTTCAACTATGTATGCATGTGATATGACTGCTTTATTACTCACTGGTTCTGCCTGAAATTTCAGGTTGAAATATGACAATATTTAATTGCTGTACTAAAAAAACCAACTTTTTATTACAAGGGGGGAAAAAATCAGCATGTAGGAGAGAAGCAATGATCTTGGCATAAGTGGTTATGTGAAAAACCTTCACAGCTTACTTACTAATATATTGCACTGCTGTAATTTAATACAGACCCACCAGCTATGGAAGAATCAATCTAAGCTTTCTACATACATGTACACTAAATGCACTTGTAAATCATCTGGGATAAAAAGTATTTTTCCTGATAGTATGTTCTTTCGAGCCAGAAGGCCCATAGAGCCGGAGCTTATCCCGGTTTCTGTAGCGTTAAGCGAACTGATGGTTTTTCACCACCCCTGTGACAGGACGCTAGTCTGTCACCAGATACTTCCCCAGCAGAGCTGGTACCCACTGGTACACCTGGGTGGAGTGAGGAAAATAGGAGTAAAGTGTCTTTCCCAAGGACACAACACCGAGCCGAGCGGGGATCGAACCCGCGACCTCTGGATCACGAGTTGACCGCCTAAACCACTGACCACGGTGCCTCCTATTTTTCCTGATAACACAGTTTAAAAAAAGAAGAAGTCAAGATTACATTATTATGCAGAAGAAGAGGCAAAGGAAGAGATAAGAGGACAACATTCAAGAGTGAACAGACATGGAGCTGAGACACCCTGAGGGCAGCTGACAGACGAGAGGACTGGAGAAAGGTGGTTGACAAAGCTTCGAAGGCGCCCCAAAGGATTCGGAATCTGGTGGATCGGTTACGGTGACGGTGAATATGACTTGCTCAGGACTAGTTGTGTGTGTGTGTGTGTGTGTGTGTGTGTGTGTGTGTGTGTGTGTGTGTGTGTGAGTGTGTGGTTGTGTGTGGTGTCTGAGAGAGAGAGAGAGTTCTTGTATGCTCATGAACACATTTTGTTGGGGCTGATTTTATTTTTGTTTACTTTAACAGCCTGACATAAACAGCAGATGCTTAACTTGGGTTCTCACTTCTTGTCACAGATTGCTCATAAACTAAAGTCATTGTAGAGTCATGAGATATTAACACTAGTACATTTCTGATAATGTATGAAACATGCTATAACAGCTTTTAGTTACACAAAACCAAGCATTGCATCAGTTTCATGACTGTGTAACTTTGTTAAACGGTTTGTTTGTTTTTAAGATTTAAAAACAAATTTTAAAAAAGACACGTGTAGGGGGTGGGTGTGAGTGAGGAATAATTAGATTTTTTAGAAAGTTATGTTTAGATTATACTCATTCTATGGTGTGCGATTGCGAACATCAAACTTATAAAATATTTTGTGAGTCTGATGGAGAATCAACTTACCCATCCAAGCAAGGCTTTTTCCTTTGCTTCATCCATTTTGACAACTCCTGGTTTTGTAAAGTGATCAAATCAATAACTGAAACATAAAAAATATTATTATTAATACAATTTTGACCTCTCTACATTCAGCGTCTGTGACATTTGTGACTAGGTTAAAATTACTCAATGCAATTACAGAAATCATGGTACTCTCCCAGAGTCTCTGCACTAACATGGCATACAACTAAGTTAAACTTAGTTAAAGTTATAAATATAACCCTTAGGCTTTTTGAGTTTTTTGGGTG
>CM054144.1:41777086-41784586 GCA_028751875.1 Rapana venosa
AGTGTGTCATTTTCATAACAGACTGGTGGGAAGTATAATCTACAGGTTCAGATTGGATGCATTTAGGACTAAATTTTGTAAACAGATAACTTGTCCATGTGGTTCTGACTTATCACCTAAGCATGTCATTCTTCATTGTGAAGTACTTCGACCATATTTTTCTGGTACAGTTGCAGATAAGATTTCAAATATGTTATTTGAACAATTATTGGCTGATAATGTAATTATGTTGGAGATAGTTGTCTAGTTAGAAGCCCTTTGACAAACTTTTGTAATTGTTCTTGCTGAAGTTTAAGCTGTTCAATGCCCCCCACCCCCGTCCCTCCCATAATTTCTTTGTATTTATTTTTCTTTTTTCTCGTGCAGACACTAATAGGTAAACATACACACACACCCGCACGCACGCACACACGCACACACACGCACGCATGCACACCCCTACCTTAGCTCGCAAATACACATCTACTCACATTCTTGCAAGCACACCTAAATACACACACACACGCGTGTGCGCACACGCACACAAGCACAAACATACACTCATGCACGTAAGCACGCACACTCACTCACACACACACACACACACACACACACACACACACACACACACACACACACACACACTCAAACACACACACACACACACACACACACACACACACACACACACACACACACACACACACACACACACACACACACACACACACATACACACATACACACATACACACACACGTTCACACACGTTGGAATATTTTCAAATGAGTGGGCTGACAGAGCTGCAAAAAAGGGGGCAAGACATGATATGGAATCGATAGAACTGGATGTTCCCTTATCTCTACAGGAAGGATACCGTATATTAGAACAAACTTCACGGGGTAAGTTTAAAGAATCTGATCAAATCAAGGAACAATATTTAAAAAGTTGTCTGACCACTGCCCATATTTCTTGTTATATGGCTCCTTCTCAAATAGATTCGCGTTTTATAACCGTGAGAAGGGTTAATTCACCACATTTTAGAATGAAGTTAAATACATTCCTTACACAATTTTGTAAACATGTTAGATGTCTATGTGGGTGTCATATTTCCAATACTCATATCATATTTAATTGCCCTATTGTAAAACCTTTTTTAACCTACATTTTCTGAACAGTCTCTGGAAAATGTATTTGAAAAATCAAAGCTAGCCTTTGCCATTGCCAGATGTTTATTGCATAGTCCACTTGAATATTTATTGTAGTTACATTATTGTTATTTCATGTTTCCACATTGTTGAGCTTATATTTTGCTCCTGTTTACAAGTATTATCATTACTTTTCTAGTTTGTTTGTTTTCTCACAAAAATCCCAACACTGATGCTATTTCTTAACCTTTTCTCCTTCCACTCTTTCTTCTCCCTTCTTTAACTTCCACTTCACTTTCTATTTCCCTCGTCTAATATCACTTAGAGTGAACAGACGTTAAATTGAAGACAGCAACAACAATCACACACACGCACGCACACACACACACACACATACACAAACACACATGCACGCACGCATGTGCACACTCACACACACACACACACACACACACACACACACACACACACACACACACACACACACACACACACACACACACACACACACACACACACACACACACACACACGCGCGCGCGCGCGCGTTCTCTATAAATATATTGTAACACTTTATCTTTTGGTTTAATATCACCTTGAGTGAACAGACGTTAAATTATTTTTTTTTAAAACACACACAAATAACCAAAAAACAAAAAAAACAACCAAACCATTCCCCACGCAGATGCAGAAGCCGAGGACCCACGGCCCAAATTCCTGGGCAAAGGCAACACGCCCAAGATGTCGGAGGGCAAGTTCATCGGGCCGGCCATCCGGATGAACAACAACCAGCTGTCGGAGATCGCCACCTTGAAAACCTTCGCGGAGAAGATGTTCATGAACCCCATGGCCATCGCCTGGATCGACCTGTCCTTCAACGCCCTCACCAAGATCGACCCCGTGAGTTGGGTAGGAGGGTGGTGAAGGAGGAGTGGGAGGGAGGAGTGGGAGTAGGAGGGAGGGAGGGAGAGTGGGAGGTGGGTGGTGGGAGGGAGGGAAGGGTGGGTAGGAGGAGGGAGGGAAGGTTAGGAGGAGGAGGAGGGTGGTGGAGGGTGGAGGGAGGGTAGGGAGGGTAGGAGGGTGGAGGAGGTGGAGGTGGTGGGAGGGTAGGGAGGGTGGAGGAGGTGGTGGTGGTTGTGATGGAGTAGTAGTATAGTAGTAGTAGTAGTAGTAGTAGTAGTAGTAGTAGTAGTAGTACTAGAAGTAGTAGTAGTAGTAGTAGTAGTAGTAGTAGTAGTAGTAGTAGTAGTAGTAGTAGGAGGAGGAGGAGGAGGAGGAGGAGGAGGAGAATAGGAGGAGGAGTATTGGTAGTGGTGGAGGTGGTGGTGGTGATGGTATACGGTATATTATTTTTATTAAAAGTAGTAGAAGAAGTAGGAGGAGGAGGAGGAGGGTGGTGGTGGTGATAGGAGGAGGAGGAGGAGGGGGAGAATGAGGAGGAGAGGAGGGGGAGAATGAGGAGGAGAGGAGGAGGAGGAGTGGTGCTGCTGGTTCTAGTGGTAGTGGTTGTAGAAATATAGGTAGAACCAGTAGCAGCGCTATCATCATCATCGTCATCATCATTATCATCATTGTTGTTGTTAGTGCTAGTATATATAGTAGCAGCGGTGGCGGCGGCGGCGGCGGAAGTAGTAGTAGTAGTAGTAGTAGTAGTAGTAGTGGTAGTAGTAGTAGTAGTAGTAGTAGTAATGGTGGTGGTGGAGGTGGTGGTGGTGGTAGTAGTAGAAGTAGTAGTAGTAGTAGTAGTAGTAGTGTAATTATTATTGCTATCATTAATTCATCATCATCATCATCATCATCATCATCAGCAGCAGCAGCAGCATCAGCATCATCATCATCAGCAGCAGCAGCATCATCATCATCATCATCATCATCATCATCATCATCGTTGTCATGGGTTGTTTTCTTGGCAGAGTTTGTGTGAACAAGTCAAGCCTTCATTTCAGAAATATTTGGGCACACGTGAGAGTTAGTGAGTGAGCGAGCAAGTGTGCATGTGGCCAGGGTATTGGTAGTCAGTATTGGGGTGGATATGGGGGGTGGGGGAGGGAGGTGTGCATGTAGAGAAATGACATGTGCATGCTTCTACAAAGTATTTGAAAACATCCATACACAAAAAGAACATTTTATCCAGTGTGTACTTTCTCTCTTCAGTAATTTCTAGATGTGATGACTGACACAGATGCATATTCTGGGTGGCCCCGAAAAAGGAACACTCAACAACAATAATAACAACCACAACAACAGCAACAACCACAACAACAACAACATTATTCTTACCAGGTCAAATCTAAATTGAATGCTTGCAGGTAGATTAAATAAGACGAGAGAGAGAGAGAGAGAGAGAGAGAGAGAGAGAGAGAGAGAGAGAGAGAGAGAGAGAGAGAGAAGGAGAGAGAGAGAGAGAGAGAGAACTCGAACTCGAAAAATTTATTCACAAAAAGGCCATTGGCCCATACATGAAGGGGGGTTGCCGAGCTGCTTAGTATTAAAATAAGGAAGCACACTCACACACACCCCCCAAAATAAAAAACATGTTATTGTATAACCACAACCGCCACAATAAACATCAGTTCCAAAAAATATGACTTCAGAAACCAAGATATCTCTTATTCTAAAGGCTTTACACCAATATAAAGCAAGGCTGCGCACAATGACAGACAGGCAGACAGACAGAGAGACAGAGAGAGAGAGAGACAGAGAGAGAGGGAGAGAGAGAGACAGACAATGACAATGACAATGACAAATTCTTTTATTTCGAGGATAATGAATAAGCACACATGTGCTTTTTTACATCCAGTCCCCGCCCGTTAGGGATACATCTTAATAATAATAACCCAATACTTATACAGTCTCACAATAAAAACAAGTGGAAATAACCCTTTTCAAAACAGCTCCCCCACCCCCCACCCCGCAAAGCAAGTAAATGAAAGAAAACCCTAAAAATACCCCCCTCCCACCCCCACCCCCAAAAAAACCCTAACCAAAACAAACAAACAAACAAACAAAAGAGAAAGAAAAACCAAACCAACAAAAGAAGACAAAAAAGAAAAAACAGACAAACAACAACAAGAAGAACAACAACAGAGCCAACAAAAATAACACAACCAAACTTAATCAGTCATAAAGATAAACATCTACACATTGTCAAATGGTACACATACTTGTTACACATAATTATAAGATATTGAAATAGGGCACTCATTAAAACTTAAGAGAGAGAGAGAGAGCGAGAGAGAGAGAGAGAGCGAGACAGAGACATACAGAGAGAGAGAGAGAGAGAGAGAGAGAGAGAGAGAGAGAGAGAGAGAGAGAGAGAGAGAGAGAGAGAGACAGTTAGACAGAGAGAGACAGTTAGACAGAGAGACAGAGAGAGCGCAAATCTGATTTAGTCTTTGAACAAACTTCTAAAAAAGAATAGTTTTTTGTTGTTTTTTTAAATGTTTTCAGATCCTGACAGAGTTCGAGAACCTGCAGATCCTGTACCTGCACGGAAACAACATCACAGTGCTGCAGGAGGTGGACAAGCTGGGACAGCTGACCAGACTGAGAAAAATCCTGCTGCATGGAAACAGCATCGAGAAGGAAAAGGTATGTATGTAGTAGACTTACGTTCAACAGCCGATATCCCCTCACCCTGCCAAAGTGTATATAACCTGTGTGTGTGTGTGTGTGTGTGTGTGTGTGTGTGTGTGTGTGTGTGTGTGTGTGTTGTGTGTGTGTTGTGTGTGTGTTAGTGTGTGTGTGTGTGTGTGTGTATGTGTATTTGTGTGTGTGTGTGTATTTGTGTGTGTGTATGTGTTGTGGGAGTGTGTGTGTGTGTGTGTGTGTGTGTGTGTGTGTGTGTGTTAGTGTGTGTGTTGTGTGTGTGTGAGTGTGTGTGTGTGTGTGTGTGTGTGTTTATGTGTGTGTGTGTGTATATTTGAAATGGTTAAAACTATCAATTGTTATTGGTTGCATGACTGTGTAAGAATAGGTTGAATGCAAGCGCTTCGATTTGTCTTTGCAAGATATAGCGCTGTATAAATTCCATTGATGATGATGATGATGATGATGATGATGATGACTATTATTAATGATTATGCTAGTGTCATGTTAACCCGCCTTTACATCCTCAGCGATGCTTAGTTGTGTTTACTGTGATACCGTAAGTGGCATTCAGGCTGTAGCATTGCGAGACAGATGTCTTGAAATTTCTGTTTCAAAATATCCGCATGCAAATGATGTAAAGGTTGTCTATCACATGCAACTGTTTCGGGGGAAGTGTGTGTGTGTGTGTGTGTATGTGTGTATGTGTGTATCTGTGTGTGTGTGTGTGTGTGTGTGTGTGTGTGTGTGTGTGTGTGTGTGTGTGTGTGTGTGTGTGTGATTAGAAACTAAAACAGAGACAATAAATATAAATAAACCAAAAAGAAAAATAAAGAAAAAGAGCAGAAAGAAGGGGGCCAGGGGAGGCAACAACATTAAAGTTAGAAAAAAAATCTGACTACCTGTGCATATACCCATCTATTTTTCAAACAACTGACTATCCATCCATCCATCCACCCTTCCGTCCTTATGTCTGTCAATCTGTTCATCTACCCACCAGTCCCTCCATCTTTGAAACTAATGCTTTGATGCATAACTGTTGAATCTAATTAGTCATTTGATATAGATATACACACATTTAAGCCTACAACTGCTTTGAAGGTCAGTATCTCAGCGCACAAGTAGAAATCAACAAACAAATCTAGCAAAAACAAATGGACAAAAAACAACCACCAACAACTAATCAACCCATTATCACTTTTAAGAAAAGGAGATCACAATGAATCCATATCATCACTAGTCCTAATTCATCCATCTCTAAATCTCCTCCCTCCCCTTTTTTGTGTTTTGAACTACAGGGCTACAAACATTACGTCATCTCAGCGTTGCCAGGATTACGTAATTTGGACGGCAGTGCTGTGACGAAGTGTGACGTCACGACGGCAGGCAACTGGCGACTGATGAACAACCCTGGTAAAAGGAAGAAAAAGGTTCAGGCCGAGGATTAAGGCTGAATCATAGTGTGTGACGTGCACTGGTCAGGTTCAGTCTGGTTGATAACTATGTACATCTACCTATCTCTTTCTAGTCTGTCCAGTTGTTGACATTACTGAGGGGTTTTCCCTTTAGATTCAGGTCACGTTTCCCTTTTAGTTGATTCAATTCTTTCTTTCGTTTCTTAGTACATACTTTCTTTTTTTCCCTGCTTTTTGTTTTTAGCATTGGTTCGCTTTGTTTCTCTTATTTCATTGATCCATTATTGATTTATTCTTAGTTTTCTTTTCTTTTTTCTTTCTTTTCTGTCTTCTTTTCTTCTCTCTTTCTTGTAGCTTACATCACCAGCTCGAAAATCTTAAGCCCCTAAAACCAACCCCCCTCTGTCTGTCTGTCTGTCTGTCTCTGTCTCTGTCTCTCTCTTCTTTAGGATTTATGATTTGTTTGTTTTTGTCCCACTGGGCATAAAACGTGTTTTGGTCTACAGCTTCATATATCAAAATATCAATTTTCACAAGCATGATTATTTATTTTGTTTATTTCCCTCTTGTTTGGTTGGGTTCTTTTATATTCGTTATTGGTGCGCGTGTAGTTTGTGTGTGTGTGTATGTTATTATTATAAACGACTTTGTGTATCTCTGTTTGATGGTGTATTCTCTAGTCCTTTGTATCTACCCCACTCCCTACTTGTTTACTTCAAAACCAAAATACAAATGAAGCTTTTATTCATGATCTGTTCTTCTTTCCTACCTCTCCCCATCCCCTTTTCTATTTGTTTACATTACATTAAAAGCAAATATATAAAAAAGATTATACGTGATCACTATTGTTTACCAAACTCTGTTATGTTTGTTATCGTTTGAATCTCTTTTGTGATTTCTTTCTAGTTGTATTGAGTTTGCTATGGTGGTTGTTTTTTATTTTTAAAAACTTGTTTTTGTTGCTGTGGTTTTTGTTTGTTTTGTTGGTTATGACATTTTTAGACATTTAATCATGTAGGAAGCGGATTCGTTGCATTTGAAAGAAAAGCATGAGAGACTATTGGGCGCAGACTTGGGAGCATACTTAAGATGCAATACATAACATTAGTCATGTTACATTTTGTTTGTTTTGACACATTATTTTGTGTATATTATGTGTTTTTATGTGTGATTGAGTTTTTCTATATTTTTGATCAACGTTTTACAAAGTTTTTTTTCAAATTTTGAAGCAATAAAATGTTCTCAAGGGGAAAAGTCTCTTTAGAATGTGTGTGTGTGTGTGTGTGTGTGTGTGTGTGTGTGTGTGTGTGTGTGTGTGTGTGTGTGTGTGATTTTCATTTTATTCTTTTATTTCGAGGATAATGGAATAA
>CM054144.1:41789586-41814586 GCA_028751875.1 Rapana venosa
CCTCCCCACATCCTGATGACAAATATGACGCAATTATTGAAGTAATCATGAGCGAGTGTCAAAAAAAGGCGTCACTGTGTCCCCCTGATGGGTACATATTATTCGTCATTAACAACGCAATCAGGACAACACCATCGTTATACGCTACGTCATTCGCAGTGTAGAGACTCAAGTCGAGATAAAATGCAAAGAAATGCTTCAAAATCAAAGATATTCATTATGATGGATTTGCCCTCATTTCTGACGTAAAATACCGACGATAGCAAATGACGTCACAGGTACAATTTTTTGTTTGTTTGTTTGTTTGTATGTTCCCTCCCCATGTACCCGTTTCCCTTCTTACTCTTTCACTCCGTGTTTGAGTGAATGAGTGAGTGAGTGAGTGAGTGTGTGTGTGTGTGTGTGTGTGTGTGTGTGCGCGCGGGCGTGCACGCAGATGCGCTCTTTAGTCATTTTTGTTGCATTTTTTCCCCATTTGCGTCACCGATCCTTCCCCCCATCCCCACAACCCACCCACACACACCTTGACGTCATCACAAAGAGTGACTTTATACCCAAAAAAATCGTCACAAATTTTACCAAGCAAAAAGCCCTTCCATTCCACTCCACTCCACTCCACCGTCACCCAATGCATGTCTTCCTACTTACATACATATACAACCTTTCCCCCTCCCAGTGGATGGGTAACCAACCAAACGGTTTTACAGTCGTACAGACTCGGAGCCCTTGGTGTAGGCAATGTTGTCGTAGCCCGCTTGACCTTGACCGTTGGGGCCGGCGTTGGAGCCGCCGTTCTTGTCATTCTGCACGGTGTAGGGCAGACCCACAGGGGCGTAGCGGCCCGTGCGGTTTTCCGGGTCGGCTGGGCCCCACTCTGGCAGAGGTTTGAAGCAGCCAGGCTGGAAGGAGAGCAGAGCGTATTATTTATTTTAGTATGCGGAATGGTTGGTAACCGCATTCATTTGCCGTCGTTGGTGATGAAGAAGGCTTGAGGAATTGTATAGGTTAACATTGATTATAGGTTGATTTTGATTATAGATTAACGTTGGTTATGGATTAACATTGATTATAGATTAACATTGATTATAGATTTAACATTGATTATAGATTTAACATTGATTATAGATTAACATTGATTATAGATTAACATTGATTATAGATTAAAGATTAACATTGATTATAGATTAACATCGATTATAGATTAACATCGATTATAGATTAACATTGATTTTGATTATAGATTAACATTGATTATAGATTAACATTGATTAGAGATTAACATTGATTAGAGATTAACATTGATTAGAGATCAACATTGATTTTGATTGTAGATTAACATTGATTATAGATTAAAGATTAACATTAATTATTGATTAACATTGATTATAGATTAACATTGATTTTGATTATAGATTAACATTGGTTATAGATTAACATTGATTATAGATTAACATTGATTATAGATTAACATTGATTATAGATTAACATTGATTATGAATTTAACATTGCCGGTGGAAACGGATGACAAAATTGACAAAACCGCATACACGCGGGGGACTAGATGTAAATAAAATTAAAAAAAGCACGTGAGTGCTTATTCCATTATCTCGATATAAAAGAATAGATAAATGAAAATAAAATAAAAATAAAGAAATAGAGAGAAATGACACGACGCGTGTATGTAGGTATGTGTGTGTATGTGTGTGTGTGTGTGTGTGTGTGTGTGTGTGTGCGTGTGTGTATGTGTGCATGTGTGCGTGTGTGTGCGCGCGTGCGTGTGCAAACATACACGCTCCATACATTTTGATGATGATGATAATAATAATAATAATAATAAATAATAATAATGACGATGATGATGATGATGATGATGATGATGATGATAGTGGTGATAAATGGAATCTTTATCGCGCTATCTATTCCAAAAACAAATCAAAGCCCTTGCATTCAGTCTATCCTTACGCATGTAGCCAATAACAAGAATTTTAACAAATTAAAATGTATGTACACACACACACACACACACACACACACACACACACACACACACACACACACACACACATGGCACATCTGAACCAACTAGCCAACAAACTAACTCACCATGCCATAATTTCGGCACATCTGAACCAATAAGCCAGCAAATGTACTCACCACGCCATGATATCGGCACATCTAAGCCAACAAGCCAGCAAACAAACTCACCACGCCATAACATCGGCACGTCTAATTAACTCACTACGCCATGTGGATGGCATAATCTGAACCAAGCCAATGAACGCACCACACCGAGTGTTTTTGACTTGAGTTAGACTTGAATTTGATATCGGCACATCTCAACCAAGCCAGTGAACTCACCACGCCATCATAATTATCGGCACATCTGAACCAGCCAGCCAGCAAGCAAACTCACCACGCCATATCGGTGGCACATCTGAACTAACAAACCACTGAACTCACCACACCACAATATCGGCACATCTGAACCAACCATCCAAGCGAGCTAACTCACCACGCCGTACTATCATACATCTGAACTAACAAACCACTGAACTAACTCACCACCACGCCACAATATCAGCACATCTGAACTAACAAACCACCGAACCACCACCATGCCACAACATCGGCACATCTGAACCCAACAAGCCAAGCCAAGCCAACTAACTCACCGTGCCATAGTACGGGATAGCCTAGTGGTTAGAACATTGCGCTCGCAATCTGACGACCCAGGTTCGATTCCCGTGCAAGGGGATATTTTCCCCTGGATGTAAAAAAGCACACAAGTGCTTATTCCAGTATCCTCGTAAAGAATTAAAAATAAAATATCGGCACATCTAAACCAGCAAGCCAGCAAACAACTCACCATGCCATAATATGGGCACATCTAACTCACTCACTACACCATATGGATGGCATATCTGAACTAACAAACCACTGAACTCACCACCACGCCACAAATATGGCACATCTGAAATAACAAACCACTTAACTCACCACCACGCCACAATATCGGCGCATCTGAACTAACAAACCACTTAACTCACCACGCCACAATATCAGCACATCTGAACCCAACAAGCCAAGCCAACTAACTCATCGCGCCATAGTACGGGATAGCCTATTGGTTAGATCATTGCGCGGCAATCTGGAATCTACAGAAACCCACTTAACTCACCCAAGTCTCAAACTATAACGAGGCCTCGTGGAACGCACACAACCACTGCGCACACTTAAATCACCCGCATTCGGTTATTGGTTAGATCATTGCGCTGGCAATCTGACGACCGGGTTCGATTCCCGTTCAAGAGGATATTTTCCCTTGGGGTTAACATCAGTGCAGACTCCACTCTCCCCAAAAGTCCTTCGGATGAGACTATAAACCGAGGCCCCGTGTGCGAACGCACGCAGAACATCTTGCGCACACGTTAAATCCTGTTCCGCTTTTCGTTAGAGTAGGCCATTATGTGCCGGTGGGAACAGATGACAAAATTTACAAAACTGCATACACACTGGGACTAGATGTAAACTAGCACACAAGTGCTTATTCCATTATCCTCGATATAAAAGAATTTTAAAAAATATCGGCACATCTAAACCAACAAGCCAGTAAACAAACTCACCACGCCATAATATCGGCACATCTAACTCACTCACTACACCATATGGATGGCATATCTGAACTAACAAACCACCGAACTCACTCACCACGCCACAATATCGGCACATCTGAACTAACAAACCACTGAACTCACCACGCCACAATATCAGCACATCGAACCCAACAAGCCAAGCGAACTAACTCACCACGCCATAGTATCAGCTGACGGCACATCCGAACCCAACAAGCCAAGCCCAGCATGCCAACAAACTCACCACAACGCCACAATACCGGCAACATCCTAACCCAACAAGCCAAGCATGCCAACAAACTCACCACCACGCCACAATACCGGCAACATCGGAACCCAACAAGCCAAGCCCAGCATGCCAGCAAACTCACCACCACGCCACAATATCGGCACATCCGAACCCAACAAGCCAAGCCAAGCACGCCACCAAAACTCACCACGCCACAATATCGGCACATCTAACTCACTCACTACACCATATAGATCGCATATCTGAACTAACAAACCACCGAACTCACCACCACGCCACAATACCGGCAACATCGGAACCCAACAAGCCAACAAGCCAAGCCAAGCACGCCAACAAACTCACCACCACGCCACACTATCGGCAATATCGGAACCCAACAAGCCAACAAGCCAAGCCAAGCACGCCAGCAAACTCACCACGCCATATCGGCACATCTGGACCAGGCCGGTGACGAAGATGGCAGCGATGGGCACAGTCACCATCAGCCAGCCCAGCCCTTGGGCCCAGTCCTCGAACTCGTAGCCTGAGTAACTAGCTGGGGTGTACTGCACAGCCCCGATGATGATGATGAACTGCAATCAGAAATCGCGATGCGACTGTTGTTAAGTTGTTGTTGGTGTTGTTGTGTGGTGACTGGTGGTGGGTGGTGAAGGTGGTTGGTTGGTGGTGGTTGGTGGTGGTGGTGGCTGTTGTTGTTGTTGGTGTGGTGTTTGTTGGTGGTTGTTGTTGGTGTGTGGTGGTGGTGTTGTGTTGTTTGTGGTGGTGCTATTGTTTTTGTTTGTTGGTTGTTTGTGTGTTGGTGGTGTATGGTGGTGGTTGGTTGGTGCTGTTGTTGGTGGTGGGTGTTGATGGTGGTTGTGTTTGTTTGTGGTTTGTTGTTGTGTTGTGGTGATGTGGTGGTGGTGTGGTGGTGGTGGCTGGTTGTTTGGTGGTGTGGCTGTTGTTTTGTTGGTTTGGTTTTTGTGTTTGTTGGTTGTTGTTGTTGTTGTTGTTGGCTGTTGTTGGTGTTGTTAATGGGGTGTATGGTTGTTTGGTGGTGGTGTAATTGTTGTTTTTGTTTTGGGTTGTGTGCGTGCGTTGTTTGTTGTTGTTGTTGTTTTTGTTGGTTGGTTTCGTTGAAAGTTTCTCAGTTATACCTGGTGACACCTACATGGGAGTTCTGTTTGAGTCGTGGTACATGTATCAGTGTGAGAGAAATTTTGCGGTGTTGTGCGTTGTTTTGTTGTTAGTTGTTGTTTTTGTTGTGTTGTCGCGTTCTAATACAGGTTTCTCGAATATACACTCTTGTCTCACTCATCGCTAATACCCTAAGGGAATCACTGTATAGAGTTACTATTTATACTGTGCTAGATGACCGAAATTAATAGCGTAGTATCTCGTGCGTTGTTGTTGTTTTCTTGTAAGTTGCGGTGTTCCAAGCTTAAAAGGTTTCACAGAATATACACTCTGACTCACTCATCTACCGATCATGTAGGAATACACCTACATGCTGTAGAACATTGACTGATAGTTGTTATGTTGTTGCTATCTGTACTGTTGCATTCCCATTAAAGATACCCAAAACATCTGAATATGTAGAATACTAGTCGTCATACTGCAGTAGTATCTGATGACTTTTTTATCCTCACATAATTAAAGATATGGTCATGATTCTTTATTTGTAAAGAACTGATAAGGTTTAGTTGAAGACAATCTGGACAACAATCTAGCAGCATATTAAGATATAACAGCATTAATTGTAAAAAAAAAAATCTATCTACTATAGGTGTGAGTCCGTGTGACCCAATTAAAAAAAAAAGAGTAAATAAATTGTAAAATTCATTATCTACTACATTTATGCCACCCCACACCCACCCAATTAAGAAACAAACAAACTGATCGAATAAATTATAAAATACATAGTATACTGCAGTTAGATCCCAAATTCCAGAAATAAAGACTAAATGAATGAAGAAGAAAAAACCCAAACACCAACACCATCAAATCCCAAGAAATTGTCTCCCCTTACTTTATTATTATTTTTTCTTCTTCTAATACGCTACCTGGGCTGCCTGTATTGCAGATGATCTTAGAGAAAAGGGGCATAAATAAGGAGGAAGCTCAAAACAGAGAGAGATGGAGAAGGATAATCAATGTCAAACCTCCCCTGGGAGAAACATGACAAAAAAGGAAGAAGAAGAATACCACTGTAAGTCACGACAACAAATTTCTCTGCGTGAAATTCGGGCTGCTCTGCCCCAAAGAGAGCGTGTCACCACAAAAACAGCAGGATACATTTTTGGGGGTTGTCTTTTCCTGTTTGCAATTTGTATTTGGTTCCCTACCAAAGTGGGCTTTTTTTTTTTGTCCTACAGGAAAAATGTATACTTACAGTGATGGCAATGGGAGTGATGACAAGCCAGTTAGCCAGCCAGTAGATGTTAGGCTTGAACCCGATCATCATCTCGACGTCGTTGCAGAAGTTTCTGAACCCTGCAAATATAATAATAATAATAATAATATAATAATAATAAATGGAATTTATATAGCGTTATATCTTGCAAAGACAAATCAAATTATTATAAATATTAAATATTATATGAAACAAGGCCACTGTCTATAGGAAACCATCAAAATCGTAGTTTGTGTGTTTATTTGTTTGCTGTTGTTGAGAGTATCGCTACCAGCTACTGCTTAGTAAAGGTAAGGACATGACCCGTGCACAAAGACAGACAGACATAGACAGGCAGACAGGCAGGCAGACAGACAGGCAGGCAGACAGACAGGCAGACAGACAGACACACTCACACAGATACGCAAACACACACACACACAGAGGCACATATGATGAAACCTTAGGCTGTGACCATATTTCTATTTGTATTAGCTTTAATGAAAAATTCAATGCAGAAATTCTTTGATGTTCTTTGATGTTCTCTGTATTGCATTGCATTGTATTGCATGGAATTGTATGCCACTTCCAGTCACAGCAGATTTATCTGTATGAAGTTCAAACAGCTCTCCCCGGGGAGAGTGAGGCGTCGTCACAAGATCAACGCCACACATTATTTTTCTCCTCTTTTCCTGTATGCATGTGTATTTGTTTCCGTATGAGAGTGGCGTTTTTTCTACAGAATTTTGTCAGGAACAGCTCTCTCTTTTTTCCAGGGGATTGCTGATTGTGTGTTGCACACGGAACCTTGGTGTCTCGTTTCATAAAAATACTAGTATCCAGACCACTCTAGTGGGTGGAGGAAAAATTTTTGGGCACAAACGGGGATGGAATCCGTACACCTCGCTTTCTAGGCAGGTGCGTTACCTCTAGACCACTAATGCACCCTCGGAACCATGGTTTATCGTTTCACCCGAAAAACTAGCACCCAGACCACCACTCCCACCACCACCACACCACCACTCAAAAGTCTAGTAGATGGAGGGGAAAGATCGGAGATGGAGCCTGTACTTCTATTTTTCTAGGCAGGTGCTTTATATGTAGACCACGGATCCACCAGGTTAATTAATTAATGTAAAGGTAAAGGTGTCCCATATCCTATAAGGTTGTAGGGGAGCGAGGCGTCAGAGACCTCACTTCTCTAGGACCAGCAATATTGAGGACGGCGCCCATCTCCTCTCCCTCGCTGCTTTACCTTCCCTGGCCCTAAAGAGGCAGGTACCCACTTGCAGATGAGTGAACTGGGGGAACTGTACTGAAGTCAAGGCGCGCAAACGGTCACCCATCCAAGTGGTAACCACGCTCGACGTTGCTTAACCTAAGCTGGGGGAAAGTGAATGCTCCGACCACTGAGCTATCCCGTCCCCATGAATGTACTCACCGTAAACATACATGACGCAGATGGTCTCCATAAGGGCCACAAACATGAGGTTGTAGCTGCCGCTGTACCAGTCCATCAGAGTCATCACCCAGATTCCTCCCTGTCACACACACACACACACACACACGCACGCACGCACGCACGCACGCACGCACGCACGCACACACACACACACACACACACACAAGGTACAAGGCATGAAGGAATTATAGTATTATGAAGATAAGTTAGATGCTACCCTCTCTCTCTCTCTCTCTCTCTCTCTCTCTCGCACGCGGGGAGTGGCTTCCCTTGCTTGGCTGCCAGCAAGACGCTTTTGAGTGAGCTGTGTGTAAAGTGTTGTTGTTTTCTCTTTTCTGTGTATCAAAATGCCAGTCACAGGACTTCCAGCCATGTTGGAGTGTATGCTGAACACTGCCCTTCAAGAGCAGACACTATCTTCGTTCAAAGTGGACGGCAGAGGTGACCAGACTGTTGTTATTTTGCGATTCACAAACAAAGCTGACAGCCATTTCCATGTCACTCAAGGTCAAAGTTCATACCGCAAGAAATGTTTTAGCCAGGTATCCCGTGACAGAAAACGAGCTGAAGCACACAGAGCAAACCCTGAATGAAAAAGTGAAAGAACAGGTTCCATCTCCCTCCGGTTTATTCTTACCCACCCCGCCCAGTCTAGTGTATGCTGCAAACCGTGCAGAGAGTGACGTTCCTATTGATGTGTTCATGTATAATTCCTGCCCTGCTTCTTCAAGTAGCTGTTATGACAGTCAGCAGATTGACATGACACGTCAGGACATAGACAGACAGACAGTGACAGTCAATTTTGACAATATAGAAAGTGATCAGTTGTGTGGGGAAGTTGGGAATGGAGCAAAAGAATGTGACAGTGAAGGGAAAGATTATGTGTGTGATGGTACTTCTGTTAGTGAAGTGGAAGAAAATGTATGTGATGTATTGGATGGGGCGGATGATAGTGAGAGAGTTGATGAGTGTGCAGACAGTGTGATTGAGGCAGAATGTGCTGAGAGTGTGAAATATGTTAATGATGAAAGTAAAACTGAAGAAACAGCTCTCACGTGCAGAAAAATGTTTGAACGCCTGAAGGAGAGTATAAGAGGGATGAACGAAAAACTTTCAATGGAGACAGAAATAGAACAGCATAACACAAAGAGCACCACAGCTGCACCCAAAGGAAATCTTTGTAGAGATGTGCCGTGATTAAGTGGGATAATGACATTAAACTTGAAAATCCCTGTACGAAAACAGTAATCACTGATTACAATAATTGTTAGCATTTGTTGCAATTGTTACCATGATGTGGAAGCCATGCCATGATGACTATTTGGGCTGTAGTTAATTAATCCTTTTCCTTAGTTAAATATGTGTTTTGTGCCCAGTCCTCTTCCCACTGTCCCCTTGTGAATGGGCTTAATGCTTATCACAATAAACTATTGTCATTGTCATTGTCATTGTCTCTCTCTCACGCACACACACACACACACAAACACACACTCACACGTACGCACGCACGCACGCACACAAGGAGGGTACAGTAAGGCACGTGAGAATTTAAATTCCACCGTTTCATACATACAACCCCCCCACCCCCCCCCCCCCCCCCCCCACACACACACATAGGGTACAGTAAGGAACATGAGAATTACAGGATGTATGAAGATTATTCAGAACCACCTTGTCCTCCTCTCCCGTTTCATCTCTTATCTGTCCCTGCCTTCAATAGCCGACATCCCATCTACCAAACTGTATATATATATATTTTTATTTTATTTTATTCTTTTATATCGAGGATAATGGAATAAGCACTAATGTGCTTTTTTACATCCAGTCCCCTGTCTATGCGGTTTTGTAAATTGTCATCTGTTCCCACCGGCACACAATGGCCTACTTTTCTGGGTGCGTTCGCACACGGGGCCTCGGTTTATAGTCTCATCCGAAGGACTTTTGGGGAGAGTGGAGTCTGCACTGATGTTAACTCCTGGGGAAAATATCCCCTTGAATAAACCTGTGTGTGTATTGGTGTGTGTGTATGTGTGTGTGAGTGTGAATGAGTGTATGTGTTGTGTGTGTGTGTGTGTGTGCACATTTAGATTTGTTGAGACTATTAATTGTCATTGGTTGCACACCGGTGTAAGAATGAGTTGAGTGCAAGCGTTTTAATTTGTCGTTGCAAGATGGCGCGCTATATAAATTCCACTTCTTTTTCTTCTTCTTTTTCTTGATGTTGTTGTTGTTGTCGTCAACAGCATTATTGTTGTTGTTGTTGTTATTATTATTATTATTATTATTATTATCATCATTATTGTTATTATAATTATTACATTACATATACATCATCATCATTTATTATTATTATTGTTATATGGATTAGAGGCTATAAAACTTTCTACATAACTACTTGGTATCTGGAATACAGCAGAAGCCCACGACATCAGTGATGAAGTATAGAGTCTTTCGTTTTCTCAGCACTCAGGAATACAGGTCTGATATCCCTGATACTTCTACCTAAGCAACTGATGCATGGAAACATAGGAAGAAACCCATCACACAAGTGTTTGAAGAAAAATACGGAAAAATCTTCGTTGCAACTATGACAGAAAACACACCATAATTTCAGGTGATATGCTTGACATAATAAAAATCCTACATGTGTAAACATGCATAAACATAGATACTACATACCCATCATACATCATACAATTTAGGCTATATTGAAGATAGATAATAGATTCGAGAGAGAGAGAGATCAGGTAGCAAAGGATGAGAGACAGAGAGAGACCATGACCAATGACATATTTCATGTGATTTAAGCTTTGAAGCACATAAAGGGCTGGGAAGGAGGAAACACATGTGTAACATAACAACATACAACACAACAACATATAAGTTGTAGCCCAATAGATTATCATAGGCATGATATCACGAATGGACAGAGATAAGAGATCCAGAGCAGTACAGATTGAGCAGAAGAGGTAGTCAGGCAGGGCAGACGGCTCCTGCGAGTTGTACACAAAAGAGAGAGAGAGAGAGAGAGAGAAAGGTGTCCCATAACCTATGTGGTCGTAGGAGGGTGAGGCATCACAGACCTCAACTTCTCAAGGGGCCAGCGGCGCCATCTCCTCTCCCTCGCTGCTTTACCTTCCCTGACCCTAAAGAGGGCAGGTACCCATTTACAGCTGGGTGAACTGGGGGACTGTACTGAAGCCAAGGCGCGCAAACGGTCACCCATCCAAGTGGTAACCAGGGCACCGATGCTGCTTAAACTAACTGGGGAGAAAGCGACCACTGAGCTATCCTTATTTCTCTGTCTGTGTGACTGTCTATCTCTCCCTCCCTCCCTCTCCCTCTCTCTCCCTCCCTCCCTCTCTCTCTGTCCAATCCATACTCACCACCACTATAACCCCCCACCTCCCACTACCACAACCACCACCACCACCACTACTACCGTCCCATTCATTCATTCATTCATTCATTCATTCATTCATTCATTCATTCATTCATTCATTCATTCATTCAATCAATCATTCATTCAAGCCCCAAACAACATATTATGAATGGGATAATACTATTCCTTTTACGCTATCATAGTATAATTGTAACGAACAGGTCTGAGTTACCTGACTGTCCAGACCCAGGGTGAGAATCATGAAGAAGAAGAGGAAGGACCAGAGAGAGGAAGCAGGCAGCTTGGTGATGCCCTCAGGGTAAGCCACAAACGCCAACCCGGGACCTGCAAGAGAACCATACCCATATTTTGCGAATACATACATACATACATACATACACACACACATATATACTTGCATACATACATACATACATACATATACATATAGTACATACTTACATACTTAAATGAGTAAACACAGACCATCTCTGAAGTTGGAATGCGGCTACCCAAATGTAAGGGGAGAAAATCGGGTCGCATGCGTAAAATTGTCACCGTTAGCGAACCTCGGAGCTCTAGCCGAGTAACAATCCCCCCCCCCCGAAAAAAACCCCCAAAACACAAAAAGAACTAAAAACTAACAAAAACAAAACAGCAAAAACCCCACCACCAACAAAAACAACCAACCAAATAAACAAACCACACGCAAAAAAACAAATAAAACAAACACCACACACACACACATGTATGTATATATATATATATATGTGTGTGTGTGTGTGTATAATAATCAATCAATCAATCAATCAATCAATCAATCAATCAATCAATCAATCAATCTATATCTCTTCATTATCTATCTATCTATATAATAATAATAATAATAATAATAACAACAATAATAAATGGAATTTTATAGCGCTGTATTTTGCACAGACAAATCAAAGCGCTTGCACTCAACTCATTCTTACACAGTCATGCAACCAAATAGCAAGTAAGAGTTCTAACAAGTCCAAATGCACACACACACACACACAAACAAACACACACACACATACAAACAACACACACACACACACACACACACACACACACACACACACACACACACACACACACACACACACACAGGTTAAACACTTTCCCAGGGTGATGAAATTTTGGGCTGTTGAAAAGCAGGGAGAGCTACGAAATGAAACAGGAGAGGAAAATCTTAGGTTTGAAACAAATATGTCTTGAGGCCGGATTTTAAAAGTGTCACAAGAAGGCCTTTAGGGAGGCACCATGGTCGAGTGGTTTAGGCGGTCAACTCGTGATCCAGAGGTCGCGGGTTCGATCCCCGCTCGGCTCGGTGTTGTGTCCTTGGGAAAGACACTTTACTCCTATTTTCCTCACTCCACCCAGGTGTACAAGTGGGTACCAGCTCTGCTGGGGAAGTATCTGGCGACAGACTAGCGTCCTGTCACAGGGGTGGTGAAAAACCATCAGTTCGCTTAACGCTACAGAAACCGGGATAAGCTCCGGCTCTATGGGCCTTTTGGCTCGAAAGAACATACAAGAAGGCCTTTGGCGAAGAGAGATAGGGAGGCCATTCCAAATCGATGGACCAGAAACAGAGAATGATCTTACCGCTGTCAGCCACTTCCTCAACTTTCTGGTTGTTTTCGTGGGCCATGTGTCCCAGCAGAGAGAAGATGGCAAACCCAGCGAAGATGGAGGTGCCGCAGTTGATCACCGACACCAGAATGGCGTCCCTGTACACAGAAAGGCAAGAAATAATAGGGGGGGAAAATATGGGTTGAGTGAATATGTGAAGGGAGAAAGGAGGCAGGAAGGAAGGAAAGAAGGAAGAAAAGAAGGGAGGTGATGTTAGGTTTGAGTCCGTCCCCCTCTGTCTGTCTGTCTGTCTGTCTGTCTGTCTCTCTCTCTCTCTCTCTCTCTCTCTGTCTCTCTTTATCTAGCTGTCTGTCTCTGTCTGTGTTTACTCTTGTCCCGTACCTTTCTTCTGTGTCTCTGTCCTGAGTCTGTCTCTCTCCTATCAAGCCCCCCCCACCACCACCAACACACACATACCCGCACATCACGCACGCACGCACACCACACACACAGACACAGACAGAAAACAGACAGACAGACAGACAGACACAACGCACACACACACAGAGGGGAGGGATACAGAGACAGGTAGATAGTTTGCCATAACCCCCAAAGCCTACAGACAAAAAGGAGTAAACGACACATCAAAATCCTCTTTCCGTTGTTATTCATTCAATAATTTGGCCCCACGTTTTAAACAGAGCGACTTTTTTTTCCAGAATCAACATCCTATACCATCCATAATCAACGCATAACAACAATAGAATATCTAATACGTTCTACGAAAGACAGAAAAAGGCAGGACGGTTTAGACGTTCCCTTGCCTAACAAAGTAAACGTGAGGTTTTGGGTTCCCAACCTTGCTCACTCTCCCCCCAAGTTTGAGCAAAAAAATCGCACCGATAGTCTAAGTTCCTCAGGAAAGACTCCAAACCAGTGGGACCCATGCGCTTACACACTTGTGCATGTCAAAAAAACAAACAAACCACAACCACACGACAGTTGAAGATCGGAAAGAGCAGGGAGGTACCTCCTGGCCTGACTGTCCTGGCAAAATTGGTAGGTTCAATTTCCAACTGTATCCCTGAATGAAGATGGAATGCGGCTACCTTAATGGTGGGGGGTGGTTATATGTATACGCAAAAAAAATCTCACTAGTTGGTTGAACCTCGAAGCTCTATCTAGTATAGCCGAAGAACGAAAACAAAAATTTATTGGTCTAGGAAAGATGGGTTTTTTTGTGGTCATCATCATCATCATAATTAACCATTACACCCAGTGGTGTGTAGGGCAGCAACAAAGCGCTTCCACTCCTGCCTATCCTGGGCCAACTTAGTCACTGATCCCCAAGAGTGTGCTGCATGGCCTTCATCTCACTTTCTACAGTTCTCCTCTACGTTGCCTTTGGTCTTCCTTTCTTTCTCCTTCCTTGTTTTTTTTTTTTATAGTGTGTTAAAAAAAAAGACGAGGCTACCTGTAGCAGTTGTTCTTGAATTTGTTGTAGCTGGCCATGGTCAGCAACCCGCCGAACCCGACTCCCAGAGAGTAGAAGATCTGGGTGGCTGCATCTCCCCACACCTGTAGAACCAAAGGTAAGGGGGAATATTGATAGAGAACAGCAACGATGACAGCGACAAACCCACAGAGTCATACCGAGAATGATAATAATAATGATGATGATGATGATGATGATGATGGTGATGATGGTGGTAAAAAGGAAAAAATAAATGACGGTAGTAATGGAAAAAAATTAATGACAATGATAATAATAACAATAATGATAAGAACAACAACAACACCAATAATAATGATACTGATAATAATAATGATACTGATGATAATAATAATAATAATAATAATAATAAAAATAAAAACAACTAACAGTAACAAAAATTAAAGTACCAATAGTGATAACGATGATGTTAAAGCAACGACTGCAAAACAGCAACAAGGAGAAAAGAATGATGAATATGATGATCTTGATAACATCAACAGCAACGACAACAATAACAACGACAACAGCAATAACAAAAATGATGGTGATGATGATGATAATGATGATGATGATAACAAAGACAACAACAACAACAACAATCATGAGAAAGATAATCAGGAAGAGAAGAAGAAGTAGTAGAAGAAGAAGAATGACAACGACAATGATGAAAATAGTGACGACAGTAATGTCGACAATGATGATGAAAATGATGAAGATGATACAAAAAAGTTGTAAAAAATATTCAACGGACTCTGGTGATCATGTGTTCAGCAATCACTCCCACTTCAACGTATTTGTAGCCAATCTGATTAAAGGGTCAATTTATTTATTTATTTATTTTTATCAGTAGAAATGTGGTATACATGGTTGTCATTTTATTTGATTCTTTTGTATTTACGCGCTAAAAAATGGCTAAAAATATTGAAATATATATATTTCACTTTTTTCTTACAGGATAAGTTTCACGCTAAAAAATGGCTAAAAATATTGAAAATCTGCAGTTGGTAGCTGCGTAAATTATCTCTCTCTCTCTTTCACTTACACACACACACACACACACACACACACACACACACACACACACACACACACACCATCGTCATCATCACCACCACCACCCCCACCATCATCATCACCACTACCACCACACACACCACCACCATCATCATCATCATCATCACCACTGCCACCACACACACACACACACACACACACACAAAACACACACACACACACACACACACACACACCACCACCACCACCACCACTACCACCACCACCACCTCCATCACTCCCACCACCACCACCACCACCACCACCACCAACCACCTAACACAACCACCTAACAAATTTAGTTACCTATGACGTCAACACTGTACCTTTAGTTATCTATGACGTCAACACTGTACCTTAGCGTCCAATAGTTTGTCCCACTTGGGGATGATGTAGAACTCGATGCCGTCTAAATGCCCTTCCAACGTCACGCCTCGCACCAAGAGCACGATCAGGATGACGTAAGGGAACGTTGCAGTGAAGTACACCACCTGAAATATGGTTGATGGGAGAGGAAGAGGGAGGAGGAGGAGGAGGAGGAGGAGGAGGAGGAAGAGAGAAAATACACAAATAGTAGTAACCATCTACACGTACTTGTAGAAATGACATGTTAAAACAAGGGTAGCATCAACATTTTTTTTTTTTTTTTTTTTTTTTTTGCTGCCTCATCTTCTGACGACCCCCGTCCTACTGTTCCCACGCCGCTCATTCCAATCTCCCCGCCACAACCATACCCAGATTTGTTATGTCTCATCCTCAGGGTCGGAAGTCCACAGTGAGCCCATCACTATCAGGCCGCCGTGGGGCCACCAGCCAGAGGGGCCCTGCACTGCTGCTGGGTCACTTTGGTGGTGTTCAGTGGTTCCTGTTCTGAGCTAACATACGCAGGACACCACCTACTAAGCCCCCTACTAACGACAGTATTAGCTCAGTCGCGAAGCCAGACTGAGTGAGTTGCCCACCCCAGGTGGCAACCACAACAACGTCCCTCCAACGACCGTCCCCCGCGAACCTCCAACCCCAAAGGCTTTGACACAAACTCACCACAGGCACAGAAGTGTATGGGCAAACCGAATCTGAGGCCACCATGAGACCAGAGAATTCGGGACCACCGAATCAGAGGCAATTTTTTTTTTTATAAAGCATGATGATCAATGACAATGAGGATGACGTAATGATGCTGCTGTGGAAGTGCATATGCTTTGAGACTACTTGACAGGGTTGTACTCTACGCTTACTATCATAATATATCCCGGCGTCAACCGGGCCCGAGAGATACAGACACCTGCAGTGTTGGTCAGGTAATTTGAGCAACACTCTCAAACTCGCATCCGTTAAGTGGATGAAGCTCGACTGTGTGGTCCCAGTCTTCCCACTGAGCCCACAGCACACTCACTCTGGGTAGGAGTCGGCCGGAGTCCGAAAAATCCCTATGACTCTTATGGGATTCGAACCCGCGACCTTCCAGTCCGTAACCCAAGGCGCTAACCACTGCGCCATGGCGGCTGGTGGTAGCATCAACACTTATACAGAGAATCTTCTTCTTCCTTTTTTGTCATGCTTCTCCCAGGGGAGGTTTGATATCGATGAGCCTTCTCCATCTCTCTGTTTTGAGCTTCCTCCTTATTTATGCCCCTTTCTCTAAGATCTTCCCTTTGGTCTCTTTCCATCCATTTATACAGAGAATGATGACCTTATACCATTATTGTTTAAATAAAATAAGTAAAAGAAAACCCAAAAAAAATCTGTGCAAAGCAGGCCCTGTGACTTTATTTACATGGGGGAAATAAATCTTCACAAAAGGGGATTTTTGGGGTTCTAAATTTCGCAGACTGTTCTAATAATAGTAAGAGGTGTGTGTGTGTGTGTGTGTGTGTGTGTGTGTGTGTGTGTGTGTGTGTGTGTGTGTGTAAAACAACTCTTAACAACTAACAACAGTGATGAAAACAATGATGTAATCCCCCAAAAGTAGAGCAGTTAAGCAACTTTTGACAATAAACAAATAAACTTAAAAGACAAATAAACACAAGAACTTTACTATAGATAATGTACTAAGCCTTAGGAAGTACAACAATTCACTTTGACAACAAAAGAAAGAATAATGAAAAGAGTCTAAAGTAAAAAGAAAGAAGTGCATCAAGTAAAACAAAGATTTTTTAGCAACTAACAGAGCAAAAAAAGCAACAACCAAAAACCAAAACCCCCAAAACCCACCAAAAAAACCCAACAACCTCCAAACCCCTGAACGAACAAGAAATCAAAAAAACAAACACCCAACCAAACAAACGAAACCAAAATTCAGAGAACATGATATAACAAAGCCCCCAAAAGTAAAGCAGTTATTGTTAAAACAACTTTTGACAACCAGGGCAGCAAAAATTAAAAAAAAAAAGAATATAATGTAACAAAATAAACAAAGTGCAGTGAAGCATGTTTTAACCCAAAAGACCCCCCACCCCCCCACCCCCCAGTAAAAAGAAAGAACACAGGGTAACGGTACTCCAGCTAAGTATAACATACAACGCATACACACGGGGACTAGATGTAAAAAAAAAGCACATGAGTGTTTATTCCATCATCCTCGATATAAAAGAATAAATAAATAAATAAAATAAATAAGTATAACAGATAAACAATTCTGAAAACACAAAGCTAAAACTCTACGAACCAAAATTCACTAACTGAAACAGTTTTATCATTGACAACTTCGTGCACCCCCCCATCCCCCACCCACCAAGCCCACCCGCCACCACCCCCACGGCTACCCCCACCCTGCTCAGTCCCTGCACTATCATCTCCTTACCTTTCCGGAGGACTTGATTCCCTTCATGAGGCAGAAGAAGATGAGGAGCCAGGCCAGGCCCAGAGTCAGGATCATCTTCAGGGAGATGCCTCCAAGGTTGGCCAAGTCCTCGGCTTCGTTCAGTCTCAACACGTAGTTGCTGTAACCAGCGATATAACGAGGCAACGTAAGTCATAATATGCACCATGCCTTGTCTGGACAGGCATCTTATGCATCAGAAGTTCCACTTTCAAGCTATGACTTTCAACAAAAATCTTATTTTTTTGACAGTAGTTTTATGTATAAGAAGTTCCACTCTCAAGTTATGACTTAAAATTTTTTTATATTTTTTGACAGTCATTTTTATGCATCAGAAATTCCACTTTCAAGTTATGACTGAAATTTTTTTTGACGGTCATTTTATGCATCAGAAGTTCCACTTTCAAGTTATGACTTTTTAAAAAAAATCTGTTTTTTGACAGTCATTTTATGCATAAGAAGTTCCACTTTCAAGTTATGACTTTCAACAAAAATCTATTTTTTGACAGTCATTTTATGCATAAGAAGTTCCACTCTCAAGTTATGACTTTTAAAAAAATCTATTTTTTGACAGTCATTTTAGGCATAAGAAGTTCCACTTTCAAGTTATGACTTTAAACAGAAATCTTATTTTTTGACAGTCATTTTTATGCATAAGAAGTTCCACTCTCAAGTTATGACTTTCAACAAAAATCTATTTTTGACAGTCATTTTATGCATAAGAAGTTCCACTTTCAAGTTATGACTTTAAACAAAAATCTATTTTTTTGACAGTCACTTTTATGCATAAGAAGTTCCACTTTCAAGTTATGACTTTAAACACAAATCTATTTTTTGACAGTCATTTTTATGGATAAGAAGTTCCACTTTCAAGTTATGACTTTCAACAAAAATCTATTTTTTTGACAGTCACTTTTATGCATAAGAAGTTCCACTTTCAAGTTATGACTTTCAACAAAAATCTATTTTTTGACAGTGTTTTTAGCATAGAAGTTCCACTCTCAAGTTAGGACTTAAAAAAAAAAATCTATTTTTTGACAGTCATTTAGGCATAGAGTTCACTTTCAAGTTATGACTTTAAACAAAAATCTTATTTTTTGACTGTCATTTTAGGCATCAGAAGTTCCACTTTCAAGTTATGACTTTCAACAAAAATCTATTTTTTTGACAGTCACTTTTATGCATAAGAAGTTCCACTTTCAAGTTATGACTTAAAACAAAAATCTATTTTTTGACAGTCATTTTATGCATAAGAAGTTCCACTTTCAAGTTATGACTTTTAAAAAAATCTATTTTTTGACAGTCATTTTATGCATAAGAAGTTCCACTTTCAAGTTATGACTTTCAACAAAAATCTATTTTTTGACAGTCATTTTATGCATAAGAAGTTCCACTTTCAAGTTATGACTTTCAACAAAAATCTATTTTTTGACAGTCATTTTATGCATAAGAAGTTCCACTCTCAAGTTATGACTTTTTAAAAAAAATCTATTTTTGACAGTCATTTTTATGCATAAGAAGTTCCACTCTCAAGTTATGACTTTTTAAAAAAAATCTCTTTTTTGACAGTCATTTTTATGCATAAGAAGTTCCACTTTCAAGTTATGACTTTAAACAAAAACCTTACTTTTCTTTTAGTTCCTCAACTACAACTCGGAGAGGTTTACCAATGGTAAAGGATTTTTTTTTGTTTTTTTACGTGTGTGTGTGTGCGAACATTTTTGGCTCACCATTTAGGTAGGTAGCCGCATTCCGACTTCGGGGGATAATTATGATTAATAATTTGGTTTGACTTGAGTTGGCTTCTCTCTTAATTAAGGCCTTGGATGATGAGGAGTCGATGGAAACACTGCACTGAATTTTTTTTTTTATATAAAGATAATGTGACATGGACAATCAGAATGTGACAGAGTCTATCTTTCTATAGGCGTAATTTTGTTAGAAGCGTTTAAGAAAAAATATATACTACGTTGAAATGCACACTCAGTGTTTGATAGTTTGTATGTATGTCTTAAAGGGGATTTTCATTGTACAAACATTACTGTAAAAGAGACTTCCTTTTTTTTTTTTTAAAGAACAGGAGGCTATGAAGTCACCAGGTCAATAGTAGATTTAATTCAATAAGCGTATTGCAAGCAGAGAGAAAGAAAAAGGAAACGATCTCCTAATTTGCATTAAAAAAATAAACAATCTTGAAAAATCATCAGAAAAAAATTCAGGATAGACCTCCCACTTACATCTTCAAAGAACTCGGAAAAAAATGAAGGAAATCAAGATAGACACCCCCACCCCTAAAATAAATTTAAAAAATGAAAAAAGAATCCCGACAGACCGCCCAAACCTATATTTTAAAATTTAGAAAAAAAATCAAGACCTTTCAACCTACATTTTTATACTTTATTGAAAACAGGGGAAAAAATCAAGACAGACCCAGCCTTACCTTACATTGAAAAAAAAAGCAAAGCTGAACAAACAAACAAACAAAAAACCTTCCTGAGGTTCTGTAACCATATTCTACGAGATGTTTAAGAATTCTATCTTGAGAGTTTCTTTAATATCAGTTTATCTGTGTTTCATCACACTTACGAATGAATGTTTGGGAGCAAGAATATTTTGCCAATGGTTAACTCCAAATATTATGATACCATCATCAAATCACGATACTATCCGTGTGTGTGTGTGTGTGTGTGTGTGTGTGTGTGTGTGTTTTAGTGTGCGCGTGCGCGCGTGTGTGTGTGTGTGAGTGTGAAACCCAACAAGGTGAATTTTACACTCAATAACGATTCAGAACGCACTGTCCTAAGGGCAAGGAATATATATATGCGCACAATTTTTCCAGTTATAGTTCAAAGTGCGATGTTCAAAGATTACTGACCTTTGTATTGGACATTTTGATGTCCAAATTTACATATGGCAGTCATACCTGTTACGCCCGGGGCTAAAAGAGACAAGGTGTGACCTTGTGGCGAATAGAAATACCAATAAATAATACAACATAGTCCCGTTATCTTCAATAGTCACAACACTCGCTTTCCCCAAGCTGAGGTTAAGCAGCAGTGAACGTGGGTTGCCTTGCACAGATGGGCGACCACCGTTCGTGCGCTTTGGCTTCAGTACAGTCCCACCCAGTTCACCCAGCTGTAAATGGGTACCTACTTTCTATACGGACATGGAAGGTAAAGCAACGAGGGAGAGGAGATGGGCACCTCCCTCAATATGCTGGCGCCTTACACAATCTGAGGTCTCTGACACCTCGCTCCCCAACCACCGCATAGGTTACGGGAACAGCTTTACCTTTGACCTCGTCCCGAGTCTTCGCAAACACTTTGGTATCTCCTACAGAGATCACAGCACTAATGAAGTGAGGGCCATAATCTAAAACACCATCGGACCATATGAAGAGCTTCTTTTTTATATTTTTATATTTTATTTTTTTTTCATATGAAGAGCTTCTGACTTCAGTGAAAAAACCACAAAACTGAAGTGGGACGGGCACGTCACACGAACATCTGGACTGGCCAAGACTGTCCTACAGGGAACAGTACAAGGAGGGAGACGAAGAAGCAGACAGAAAAAACGATGGGAAGACAGACAACATCAGAGAGCGGACTGGCCTTGAGTGGAACGAATTGCTACAGAAAGCAGAGAACCGCGCAGGGAGTAAAGGAAGATGGTTGCAAAATCTTCATTAGTGCTCTCCCACGGTCCAAGGGACTACGGGATAGGTCAAGGTCAAGGTAAAGGTAAGAAGGAGTCTTAGCCTGGTGGTCTTACCTGAGGTAGTCTGCAGCGGGGCTGACGAACTCTTTCTTGCAGGATTTGAACATGTCGGTGAGGATGATGGTGGAGTTGAGGTCAGTGTAGCGGGTCACTCCCGCGTAGGTCATGTTGAGTGTGTTGGTGAAGTTCTGGTTCATCATTTTGTCCCGGATGCAGCCGTCGTTGTACACGTCGTCTGTAGCGTAAATACAGCGGCGACGTGTGTTTGTTTATCTGCTCATTTATTTGTTCATCCATTTATCTATTCATTTGTTTATTTGTCTGCATCTTTGCTGAGTCTATATATGTATATATATATATGTGTATATATATATATATATATATATATAAAATGATAGATAGATAGATAGATATAAATATATTGAAAAAAGCCACTTAATTAGTATTTCTAATACTGCTGCTGCTGATATGATATTACTACTACTTCTGCTGCTGCTGTTGCTGCTACTGCTATTACTACTACTACTACTACTACTATCTCCACCAAAACCAATACGGCTGCAGATATATATATATCTCTCTCCCCCTCTCTCTCCCCCTCCACTCCCCACTCTCCCCCTCCCACTTCCCCTCCCTCCCTTTCCCCTCCTTCTCTCTCTCTCTCGCTCTCCCATCTCTCCATCTCCCTCCTTCTCCCCATCCCCAATCCCTCACTCCCCTTCTTCCCCTCCCTCGCTCTCCCTTCCACCTCTCTCCTTCTCCCCGTCTCCCTCCCCCCTCTCCCCCTCCCTCCTCTCCCCCTCCCCCTCCCTCCCACCTCTCCCCTTCTCCCTCTCCTCTCCCCATCCCACTCCCTCTCCCCCTCCCTCCCTTTCTTTCCCCTCCCCTCCCCCTCCCACCTCCCCCTCCCTCCCACTCCCCCTCCCCCTCTCTCCCCTCCCACTCCCTCTCTCCCCTCCCCCTCCCTCCCACCTCTCCCCTCCTTCCCCCTCCCCCTTCCCCCCTCCCTTCCCTCTCTCCCTCTCCCCCTCCTCTCCCTCCCCTCTCCCCCCCCTCCTCCCCTCCCTCCTCCCCCCTCCCTCCTCCCACCTCCCTCCCCACACCCCCCCCCCCACCCCTCCACCCACTCCCCCTCCTCCTCCCCCCACCCCCTCTCCCCATCCAACCCCCTCCCCCTTCCCCCACCCCCCCACCCTCCCCACCCCCTCCATTCCCCCCCCTCCTCCCCCCACCTCCCTCCCCACCCCTCCCCACCCCCTCCCTCTCCCCCCTCCCACCCTCCCCCCTCTCCACCCTCCCCCTCCTTCCTCTCTTCACTTCTCCTCACATTTAATGGAATGCATGGCTTGGGACTCGTTCATGGCGGCGAAGTTGGGGTAGGGCTCGTTGCGGCACTTGCTGGTGGCCCACTCGGGGTCGCACTTGTCCCAGGGTAGGTCGCTGTCCAAGTGTACGAAGGACACGAACATGTAGTAGATGGCGTAGGTGATGATCACGTTGTAGTAGATGCCCACCACGCCGCTGATGATGCACATGCCGAAGCCCGTGCCTGTGTGTTTTTACGCACAAGAGAGACAAGAGAGATTTCGAGATTGGATTCCTTTCATCCTTCTTTTTTTTTTTTGGGGGGGGGGGGGGTGGGTGGGGCGTGGGGGTAGGGGTGGGGGTGGGGGATTATGGAAGGATTACGAACAGATTGAACAAGGAGAATAAACCTATCAGCAATATATACATACACACACGCGCGCGCGCACGCGCGCGCACAACACACACATAGTGAGAGAGAGAAGAGAGAGAGAAGAGAGAGAGAGAGAGAATAATGAGAGAGAACTCACAACTCAGCACAGAGAGTGAGTAAGAGAGAGAGAGAGAGAGAGAGAGAGAGAGAGAGAGAGAGAGAGAAGAGAGAGAGAGAGAGAGAGAGAGAGAGAGAGAGAAGAGAGAGAGAGAGCGAGAGAGCGAGAGAGAGAGAATGAGAGAGAGGGAGAGAGAGAATGACAGAGACACACACAGAGACACACACAGAGACAGAGAGAGAGAGAGAGAGAGAGAGAGAGAGAGAGAGAGAAGAGAGAGAAGAGAGAGAGAGAGGATAGATTCCAGAGAGTGTGAGGGGAACTAATTATATATGATATTATTGTTGGGTTGGTTGGATAAAGAAGAGGAGGAGAAGTATTACAAGAAGGTTGAGAGAGAGGAAGTACAGTAGTGTGTGTGTGTGTGTGTGTGTGTGTGTGTGTGTGTGTGTGTGTGTTGTTGTTGTTGTTGTGTCTTCGATTTTACGTCTGTTCACTCTCAGTGATATTAGACGAGGGGTGTGTGTGTGTGTGTGTGTGTGTGTGTGTGTGTGTGTGTGTGTGTGTGTGGGGTGTGTGGAGAGAAGGGTGGGAGGAGGAGGTAGGAGGAGGAGAGATGAGGAAGAGGATATAATTATAGGAGAAGAAGAAAGGGAAGAAGAAGGAGGAGGAGGAGGAGGAGGGGGGGGGGGGGGAGAAGCAGCAGGAAGAGCCACACACATCCACACCACATCCACACACACGCACCCCATCCCACAACACACACACGCCCCCCCTCCCCCCCCCCACACCCCCACATCCACATCACCACACCACACACACACACACACATACACACTCACACACACACAAGCACCCCATCCATCTCCCCCATTCCCCCCCCCCCCGCACACGCATCGTACACACACACTCACACACCACACACACACACAGAGCACACACATCCACCCACCCCCATCCCATCCTCCCCACCCCACACACGCACGTACGTACACACACAAACACACACACACATACACACACACACACACACGCACACAGAGCACACACATCCACCCACCCCCATCCCAACCTCCCCACCCCACACACGCACGTACGTACACACACAAACACACACACACATACACACACACACACACTCACACACGCACACAGAGAACACACATCCACCCATCCCCATCCCATCCCCTCCCACCCCACACACGCACGTACACACACACACACACGTACACACACACACCGACATGACAGACAGACAGACAGACACTCACCAGCAAAGAAGGGCTCATTTTCCACACGGTGATGGGGCCCTCAGACGCGAACTGCCCCAGGGCCAATTCCAGAAAGAAGAGCGGCAGACCCGCAATGACCAACATGATGATGTAAGGGAACAGGAACGACGCTGCCCAACGTAAAAAA
>CM054144.1:41819586-41829586 GCA_028751875.1 Rapana venosa
AAGATCAGATAATATAAATAAATAAAAATAAAATAAAAACTTGCCCTGTCAGTTTTCGTCATGTTACGAATACATCATTTCATATTAATTGTTCTTGTTAAGATTTTCCCACATGTAGAAACTGCCATTCTCTGCAAGAGAGACCGGTGCCTGTACGATTCGCTACAGAAATGGGGAAAAAAAGAAGAGAAAAGTGATGCCAGTTCAGCAACTTGCTTTTAATTAGTGACTTTAATTAACAATGATAGGTTATGGATACTTGCTGTTTGCGGAACTTTTCTGTAGTGTTCTAAATAAGCAAGAGGTTGTAAACAAAACACCATGATACATCTGAGCGAGTTTGGTTACACAAAGAAAGACAGACAGGCAGACAGATAGATAGATAGACCGATGGGTAGGTGGGTAGACAGATGGACAGATAGATAGGTAGATAATCTATAGATTATAAATACCAAGAGAGAGAGATAGGTATATGGATATATAGATAGGTAGACAATCAGATAGACAGACAGACAGACAGATAGATAGATGGATGGTATAACTAGCGAGCTAACTAACTAGATAGATAGACAACACAAACATTTCAAGTGTTGGGGAAAAAGAATGCCAACACAAACACAAATGCTACGTGTAGTACACAACCCAGAACACATTGGATCAAGAACCAAAAAAAAAAAAAAGTAGCCCAAGCAGCTTAAGGGATTATCTTCAAAAGCAGGATTAGTCATGCGTTGGCCTATTTTCCAGCCAGTTGAAGGGCATAATCTTCATAGTATTCATCCAACTCCCACTCCATTTCCTGTGGCTATTATTGCTATTGTTTTGCCTGTAGGCAGAGAAAGAAAGAAAGAGAGAGGGGGAGAGAGAGAGAGAGAGAGAGAGAGAGAGAGAGAGAGAGAGAGAGAGAGAGAGAGAGAGAGAGAGAGAGAGAAAGAAGGAAAGATAAAAAGGGAGAAAAACAGAAAGAAGGAAAGACAAAAACAATTCTGCTGTTTGGGCTTCTAGAAGAGACAAAGAAGAAGAGAGGAAGGAGAGGAGGAGGAGGAGGAGGAGAGAGGAGGAGAGAGAGAGAGAGAGAGAGAGAGAGAGAGAGAGAGAGAGAGAGAGAGAGAAGACAGACAGACAGCAGGACAGCAGAGAGAGAGGAGGAGGAGAGAGAGAGAGAGAGAGAGAGAGAGAGAGAGAGAGAGAGAGAGAGGGAGGGGTGTCTGTCAATTGTAGCGTGTTCGAGCTTACTTACGTGTGTACTTAAATATGTATGCGCATACATGTGTTTGTACAAAACTGAGCATATCAGAGAGAAAAAGGAATAAAACTATTTAACTACATTTTGAAAATGCACACTGCGCTAGCAAACATACATAGCAACAAAAACGAATGTACAGATGTACTGGTTACACTGGAGCTTGGACTGACACACACACACACACACACACACACACACACACACACACACACACAAAACCAACCCCTGCAAAATATACCCTGAAAACCATCCTCCCATCCCGACCCAGGTCTATCCGGGTAACATCTGCGCTGCTTCTTTCTATGTCTCTCTCTTCCTCCCACCCGGCAGTATTTGTTTGCATCAAGCCACCCGGAGTCACCCGGCGGGTGCATACCCTCGCATCTGCCTGCCTGCCTGCCTGCCTGCCTGCCTGCATGTACGTGTGTACCTTGCTGCTGCACCGGAGGGTGCAATGCAGGGAAGCTGGAATGCAAATGCTGATGGCGCATTCTCACAAGCCTGCTTACCTACCTACCTACCTACCTACCCACCTACCCCTTGCACACAAGCAGGCACTGCAAATTTGACTTGGATTTGACGGCAAGCCTGTGTGTACTCGCGCGCGCTCACTTACACACATGCATATAATTATGCTATATCCTCTCTGTCTGTGTCTCTCTCTCTCTCTTCCCCCCCCCTCTCCCTGTGTCAGCCTGTCTCTGTCTGTCTGTCTGTCTCTCTGTCTGTCTGACTTTCTGTCTGTCTGTCTGTCTGTCCGTCCTCCTCTGTCTGTGTCAGCCTGTCTCTGTCTCTCTTTTGTGTCTGTCTGTCTGTCTCAGTGTGTCTGTTGTCTGTCTGTCCTCCTCTCTCTCTCTCTCTCTCTCTCTCTCTCTCTCTCTCTCTCTCAGTGTGATATTTACTCCAGGCACACAACAGCAAGCCTTTACATCGAGAGTGGTCGTGGCTGGGGGTGCTGCATTGACAGAAACACCAACTTTCTCCCATCAATTAAAATGTTGTGGCAGTCTTGTGCCAATGCCTGTGTCTCAGCAAAGCTTTTTTGGGGAGTCCATTCATTTTAGAGATACTAATCATCCCATTTCTTTCCACATCTGCTTTGTCTGCAACGTTTAGGGACTGTGCCTTGCAGAACGGTCTTGGAACGCCTGTTGGATCTTGTGACACGACTGGTCACGTCACTTCTGTCTCCTCTTTATTTTATTTATTTTATAATTTTATTCTTTTATATCGAGGATAATGGGATAAACACTTATATGCTTTTTTTTTACATCCAGTCCCCGTGCGTATGCGGTTTTGTAAATGATGTCATCTGTTCCCACCAGCACACAATGGCCTACTCTTCCGAAAAAGCGAAACAGGATTTAACGTGTGCGCAAGATGTTCTGCGTGCGTTCGCACACGGGGCCTCGGTTTATAGTCTCATCCGAAGGACTTTTGGGGAGAGTGGAGTCTGCATCGATGTTAACTCCAGGGGAAAATATTCCCTTGAACGGGAATCGAACCCAGGTCGTCAAATTGCGTGCGAGAGCAATGTTCTAACCACTAGGCTATCCCGCTACCTGATTCTCGATTTTTGCCAGCAGGTCGGGTCTTCCTGAGGATCTGTGGCTTGTCAGGCCATGTTGACACTTTCTCATGTGTGATATGACCGAGGATAGAGACAGACAGAATTCTTATAATATATTATTATTATTATTATTATTATTATTATTATTATCTTCATCTGCTTGAATTCTTCTATGCATGTGTGCAGTTAAGGTCTGAAACTCGCCTACAGTGTCCAGGAAGAGGAAAGAAACTAACAAGTGCAAAACAGACATTTCAGCTTTGTCCTCAAAGCGATCTTTCTGTCTTTTTAAGATTGATTTGAGCCTTGCTCGAAAATTGGAAAGAATCAAATGGTCGGTCATACAGCTGAACAAAGGAAAGCATTATTGATAAACTCCGATCTCAAAGCAAAGACAAATAATTATTGGCTGAAACCTGATAAGCGGAGGCTGAGAGTATGTCGGTCATGCCAAACAAAAACACACTGACAAATCTGATGACGACAGTTCTCCCAAGGTCGGATTGAGGACAGAAGGAAAAGAGGCAGACCACCAACATCCTACATTACCAACATCACCGAGATCAGTGGTCTGGGAGACCTGCAGGAGATCGCAGAACTCAGCAGAGACAAGAGGAAAATGGCGAACCCTGGAGGCCTTGTATGGAGCTCCTACCCATGACAGCCGCGATAGAGGCACCTGATCTGACCTGACCTGACCTGACCTGAACCCTTGCTATGGCTTACAACATCTGTGTAGCTCTTGAAACAACTTGTGTTTGATCTCTACGCACAGATAGTGGATCGGTGGTCTAGAGGTAACGCGCCTGTCTAGAAAGCGAAAAGTCCGGGTCTGAAGTGTGCGGCGGTTCGTACCCCGTTTGGACCGGAAATTTTTCCCCCATCCATTAGACCATGAGTGGTGGTCTGGGCGCTAGTCTTTCGGATGAGACGATAAACCGAGGTCCCGTGTGTTACTCGTAATTATTTAGCGCACGTAAAAAAACCCACGGCAACAAGAGAGTTGTCCCTGGCAAAATTCTTAGAAAAAAGCCACTCTGATAGGGAAACAAATACAGCTGCAGAAAAAAAAAAAAGAAAAAAAAAAAAAGGGTGAAAGGGTGGCGCAGCGCTAAGTGGCGACGCGTTCTCCCGCTCTCCCCGGGGAGAGCAGCCCGAATTTCACGGAGAGAAATCTGCCGTGACTTAAAGTAAAATCTGAGCGCTTTGATTTGTTGCTTTACAAGATTCAGCGCTATATAAATTCCATAAATTATTATTATTATTATAGTGGCGCCTAGGTTTTGGAATTTGCTCACACTATGAGGTTCTTTGTCTACTGGCTGAGGCTGGACTTGTTCCACTATCGGTCATCAAGTTGCGTGTGTGTGTGTGTGTGTGTGTGTGTGTGTGTGTGTGTGTGTGTGTGTGTGTGCGTGTGTGTGTGTGTGTGTGGCCATGATCATCACGCCAAACTCTGATGCACGATGTTTAGTCTGGGAAGTGTCACGTAACAAGCAAGCAAACTGCTCTTCCTTTCCTGGAAGTCTGTCGTCAGTGTTGTCTGCAGATCGAAGGGCTGTCACAGCTCTCCTTCCCATACTGGTTGAGCCCTGATGGTCTCCAAAGGCCTCTGTGTGGTTTTATTCCTCGGCTATATGATCTCTGGGGTTCACCAGTGGTGATATTTTGTGCATGCGATCGTTTTTATACCCACCATTAAGGTACCCACATTCCGACTTCGGAGATGGGTGTCTAAACACGGCACCTGTGTGCATGCGGTTTTTTTATTTTTAAAGTTTTATTTTGTCAACTGTTCCTACTGGCACGAAATAGCCCTACTCTTCAAAAGGCGGATCGGGTTTTAAACGTGTGGGTAAGATTTCATGTGTGCGTTCACACACACACACACTAACCATATACATAGTCACACCTACATGTCAGACTGCCTACTTTAGCATAGCAATTACCCCAGGGGCCCAGCTAGGCCTAGTCCTGTACTGCGTTCAAGTCTAACTAACCTTCATGTCTTCAACTCTTTTAGCAGTCAACTTGTTTATCTCAATTCAAGTTTTCCATAGTAGTCTATCCCAATAGCTTTGTGACCAATCCACACGATTTTACCAGTGATCAATGCGATTTATCAACTTCATCCCAGTACAACACAATCAAATATTGATTAGCTACTCATAAAATTTCCACTTTTAACACAACATCCAGTTCTAGAATAAATGCCAAGAACACACAAATAGTAAATGTCACGACTTAAGCTAACTTTCATGTGTAAAACAGCTACACACACTTTCACTGAACCAGTCACAATAATCAATTTAATTAAATTCAGCTAGTACACACAAATAAGATTTACTTATCAAACCAGCTTTTTCCTTAATATATCTCTTTAACCAACAACTTACATCAAAAAGAGAAATTCTCACTTACAGCTCAAGCAGAAAAACAAAACTGCTGTTTTTCCTTCTAGGTCCTTCTGTCAAATTTCACCACACAACAGCCTGTCTAACTTCAAGGAGAATGTTGCCCCAGACAGCCAGCAAGAGAAAGACTTTAAAACACCTGGCACACCCTGTTATATTGGTTTACTTGAAGGACTCCTAATTTCAACTGACCAATGAAATCATTTGGAAAATGAGACTAGCAAATTCTGACTACACATCCAAATCAGCTGACAAACAAATGTATTCACAAACTAAAATCAACCAATAGTCTGACTTACATGACAAAATCTGCTGATTTACTAGAGGAAGGTGGGGGAGGGGAAAATGGAGGAGGGGGGGGGGGGAAACAATTCATCAAGAAAAGGCCCACAAGCCTGTTGAATAAGACCAGGTGTAGCAAGCTCTAAGGTGTTTATCCCATGACTGTTCCACTGGGGGACACTCTAGAACAATGCCTTAAGCCATGAATAGAGAGGACTCTGGAGGGTCTGTTAAGACAAAGGCTGAGCCACCAGCCCTAGGCCTACATGTGTTAATACTTCCCTATAACACTTAGCTACAGGAACCACTTCGTTGCCTTCTAGCTCACAGAGACTGCTGGACACTTAATGTGAGAGAAGGTGTGACAGTACACAGGCCTCAATGAATTGCTAGGTCTCCCAGCCCACATCCATGAGTATTCAAATAGACAAGTTTGTTTGTCCAAACAGCACACTGTTGACAAAGAAACCCAACTCTTTTTTCAAAACTGCTAACCTCAGCAAATCATGAAGTCTAACCAGGTTGAACAGTTCTTTCTAGAAGAGTGGGGGTGGGGTAAGGGGGAGCAAGAGGAGGAAAGAGGGGTCCAGTTCAAACCTTATAGTGTGCAAAGTGCACACTATAACAATAGATAAGGATCAAATGTTTGGAATGTAAGATACTCCAGAAATGCGACATGCTGATGTTCGCAATGTATTGTAGTTTAGCAGTTTGCTATCATGTTGATTGGGTTCTATTCCTCACTAATGCTCCAATTATTGTTCTATTCCTCAAACATGCTCTAGTTATTGATTTCAGGAATCAATATTTCTAAGTGTTATCTGTTCCGAATTTTCCTTGGTTATTCATGTATTTATTGTGTTACTAGATATTTTTGTACACAATGAAAATGGGCAGAGACCTACATTCACTAAAATACTTCTCTCTCTCTCTCATCGTGTTACAGACTTCATGATTATGATTTTTAAGGGAAGGGTGGGGAGGCTCTGAATATCATATAAAAAACCCACTTCGCTACAAATCTATCATCCACTCCTTACAAATAAAGAACTTGATTTTGTTTCTCTAGCCTTCTTTCTGCACCTCTCCACCCCCCATGGTTTTTTTCAGTTCGATTATCAACAGCCTATTCAAAACAGCAGTGTTTACTCTTATGTGGATGAATGCAAGATAACAAAACAGTGTGAAATAGATAAGAAAAACAGGTTGATCTGCCCCTACAACTTCCTCATTTACACAGGCTTCTCTCTCTCTGTCTCTGTCCTCTCTCTCTCTCTCTCTGTCTGTCTGTCTCTCTCTCTCTCTCTCTGGCGGGTATGTTGGGCTTAATTTAGTATCATGATGTATCCCTTAGGGCGGGGACCGGATATAAAAAAAGCACATGAGTGCTTATTCCATTATCCTCGATATAAAAGAATAAATAAATAAATAAATAAATAAATAAAAATAAAATTCATTATCCTCGAAATAAAAGAATTTGATTTTCTCTCTCTCTCTTCTCTCTCTCTCTCTCTCTCTCTCTCTCTCTCTCTCTCTCTCTCTCCTCTCTAGGGAAGCCATCAACTGCAATCCTCCCCGTCCCCCCAAAACAACAACAACAACAACAAAAACCATCATACAAACAGCCGCTGAATAAAACGTGTCATCATCACACCATGCCACTTAATCCAGAACAATTAACACCCTGCGAAGATGCATAGATCTCTATGAATTCTTCGAAAGAGTCGGGTACTTAGGCCGTCTCCATTCACAGCTTTTCACTGAAGTATCCTTCAAAATAATGATGGCGTTTCTTCTTCTTCTTCTATTTCTTCTTCTTCTCCTTCTGAATAGCCATATTTGGTTTTCCTACCTCCCCTTGATAAAGGGGCATGTACGGGTGAGGGCTATAATTGTGGGTGTGGGATGAATAGAAGACTGTCAGGGTGGTGTACACAAAATTAGAATAAACACAAGTTTGCTTAGGAGTTTTGTTTGTTTGTTTGTTTGTTTGTTGTTTTTTTAAACTTCAATTTCTTCCTTTGCCAAAAGTGAATGAAGCTGCAGGGCTCTCTCTCTATCTCTCTGTGTGCCTCTCTCTCTCTCTGTGCCTCTCTCTCTGTGCCTCTCTCTGTTTTTCTCTCTCTGTCTTTGTCTGTTTGTCTCACACACACACACACACACACACACACACACACACACACACACACACACACACACACACACACACTCTCTCTCTCTCTCTCTCTCTTTCTCTCTCTCTCCACACACACACACACACACACACACACACACACACACACACACACACACACACACACACACACACACACACACACACACACACCCTGTGTGGCCTACCTCCTGACCCACACGTTTGTTCGGTTCCTAGTTTCAGCGGTTCGTTTTGTCCAATGTTTATCGACTGAGTCAGAGCGCTGAACACTTTTGTTATGCTGTGGAGAATATGTTTGTAGATCAACATTGATAAAAGACGCATGCATGCACGCACCCACGCACGCACGCACCCACGCATCCACGCACGCACGCACACACGCACGCACAGACGCATGCAAAAAACGCACGAACGCGCACACATAAAGATTATGTACATTTTAACACACATACACACACACACACACACTCTTCTCTCTCTCGCAGCAAAATGAATGAATTTAAACACACACACACACACACACACACACACACACACACATCACACACACACACCACACACACACAAAACACACACACACACACACACACTATCTCTCTCTCTCTTTCTCCCTCTCTCTCTCTGAGTCTCCCTCTCTCTCTCTGAGTCTCTCTCTGAGTCTCTCTCTCTCTCTCTCTCTCTCTCTCTCTCTCTCTCTCTCTCTCTCTGAGACTATAAATTTATAAACCGAGGTCCCGTGAGTAAGCCCACGCAGAACATCTTACCGACACGTTAAAACCTGTTCCACTTTTCGGAAGAGTAGGCCATTCTGTGTCAATGGGAACCGATTCATGACAAATTTTTAACAAACCTGCATGCACCCGGGGACTGGATAAAAAAAGCACAGGAGCGCTTATTCCATTATCCTCGAAATAAAAGAATAAATAAAAGGGCTAAAAGTACTACGTTTGGGGATCAGCGGTGATGAAACACACACAACACACACAGTGACACACACACACAGTGACACACACACACAGTGACACACACACACACACACACACAGTGACACACACACACACACACACACACACACACACACACACACACACACACACACACACACACACACACACACACACACACCTTCGGATGAGACTATAAACCGAGGCCCCGTGTGCGAACGCACGCAGAACATCTTGCGCACACGTTAAATCCTGTTCCGCTTTTCGTAAGAGTAGGCCATTGTGTGCCGGTGGGAACAGATGACAGAATTTAAAAATCCGCATACGCACGGGGACTAGATGTAAAAAAGCACATAAGTGCTTATCCCATTATCCTCGATATAAAAGAATAAAAAAAAAAATAAAAAAAATAATAAACACACACACACACACACACACACACACACACACACACACACACACACACACACACACACACACACACACAGAGAAACTTTATGTAAACTACGAGCTTATCTAATGGTTTTGTTTGTTTTGAGTGTCATATTGATGAGCAGAAATGTGTGATCGGTAAGCATAGGCTTGTACTTAAGATTTGTCTAGATCTATACAGATTTGAAGAAAGTTGTCAAAGGGAGTTGGGTATGTGAAAGCCATTAGTTTTATTTTTATCCATTTAGTTTTTTGTCAACGATCAATTAATTAACGTGCTTTCCCCTTTATTGATTGACCAGTGACCGTTGAACTTTGTTTTAACGCCGTTTATAACCTCTGATTATTTTATGTTGCTTTGTACGATTTATAATTGCATTGATTGTATCGTACAAGACAAACTGTGATGTTTTATATATTGCTTTGTACTATTCACTGTTATTGCATTCATTGTAGCGTCCAAGATAAACTGTTTTATATATTGCTTTGTACTATTCACTGTTATTGCATTCATTGTATCGTCCAAGATAAACTGCCATGTTTTATCTATTGCTTTGTACTATTCACTGTTATTGCATTCATTGTATCGTACAAGATAAACTGCAATGTTTTATATATTGCTTTGTACTATTCACTGTTATTGCATTCATTGTATTGTCCAAGATAAACTGCCATGTTTTATATTGCTCCGTACTGTACAATAACTGCATTGATTGTATTGTAATTTGTACTGCACTACACTGCACTACATCGTTTTGTATCGTAATGTAATATATCGTTAGGAATTACGTATCAGTGCATAGTAAAGCATGCAAACGATCGTGTTAAGCTTCATCACACTGTACCACGTTTGTATTGTTTGTTTTATTTTATTTTATTATTTTTTCTAATTTTATTTCATTCTTTTATTTCGAGGATAATGGAATTAGCAGTCATGTGCTCTTTTTTTTTTTTTAA
>CM054144.1:41834586-41842086 GCA_028751875.1 Rapana venosa
AGCAGAAACAGCAATAACAACAACAACAACAAAGGAAGGGGGGGGGGGGGGGGGTAAGCGAAAGAAAAATGTAGTAAGTTCATAAGTAAAGCTATTTTTATGAATGCAACATTTTCTTCAAAACAAAGAAAACAAAACAACAAACACAACCAAGCAACCAACCAACCAAACAAACATACAAACAAGCGGACAAGCAAAAACAAATAAATAAACAGTGAAATTAGGAAGAAAAGGGAAACTCATTAAACATTGTAAAAAAACAACAAAACAAACACCCCCACCCCCTCCACCCAGAAGGTAGGATGTAGAAGGAGGGGAGTGGGGCTGGGGTTAGAATGAAGATCTAACTATGTTTGCAGAAAAAAACAACCCAACAAATGCATGCAAACCCTTTCCTCACCATCATCATCATCATCATCATCATCATCATCATCATCATCATCATCATCACAACAACAACAACAAGAAGATACAAAAACAACAAAAGCAACAACGACATCGACAAAAAAACAACTGACCACATCAAAAATAAAATGTTACACTAAAAAAACAAAAAAGCAACAACCAAAATCCCACCCAAAACAACCTTAAAAACACAGCCAAGCAAGGAACTAATCATTCATTCACTCACCTCTTCCCCTCCCATCTTTGCAAGAGGAAGGACCGAAATTAGTCTGAATCCGAAAAGTTCAAAGAAGTGGTCAAACCAGAATGTCCCAGCATAGAAAATCTAATCGTCGCACCATGGACGTAGTACGCACACTCAGGCTAGGCCTACTGGAACTCTGTCTGACAAACTGACCAACTCCGAAAAACTTCGAACTAACTGGACTGACAGGATGCGTGCGCACACACTCCGTTTTTATTCCACAAACCTTCCTGACCCCTGACCTGTGCATATATTAGTCATAAAACCTCCGCACCCTCCATGTGTGTCTCTATGTCCCCCCTCCTTCTCGCTTCAAAGTAACCCCCCTCTCCCCCCTCTCCCCCTCCCTTCCCTTACTTCTCCTGGGCTGTTCTTCTCTACTGATCTCTTCTTTCTTCTTTTCTATTTTTTTTCTTTTCTTTTCTTGGTTTCCTCTTTCCTTCTTATGTATCGACGTGGTCTCTCTCACTCTCTCTTTTCTATTCCTGAGAGAGAGAGAGAGAGAGAGAGAGAGAGAGAGAGAGAGAGAGAGAGAGAGAGAGAGACAGAGAGACAGAGAGACAGAGACAGTGAGAGAGAGAGAGAATTCGAAATGTTTTATTAGAGTAAATGGATAAGCTCAAAGCTTGCTTACACCAAGAGAGAGAGAGAGAGAGAGAGAGAGAGAGAGAGAGAGAGAGAGAGAGAGAGAGAGAGAGAGATAGGTTTCATGTTTGTTTTAATTAATGATGGTAATTAGGTAAGTTAGAGGTTTCATTTACGTCAGGCCCTTGTCAAACAAACAGGGGAGGGGAGAGGAGGGGGGGAGGGGAGTAAATGAATGATTCCCAACAAGAGAAACAAATAGATTTAAATATTTGAGATACCGTACATGTGTTCGTACAAATTTTACTCACAATGTGTGTGTGCGTGTAGTGTGTGTGTGTGTGTGTGTGTGTGTGTGTGAGTGAGTGAGTGTTATTTATTTATTTATTTATTTATTTATTCTTTTATATCGAGGATAATGAAATAAGCACTTATGTGCTTTTAAAAAACACACACCCAGTCCCCGTTTGTATGCGGATTTGTGAATTCTGTCATCTGTTCCCACCGTGTGTGCGTGTGTGTGTGTGTGTGGGCGCAGGGGGGGGGGTGAGAGAGAGAGAGAGAGAGAGAGAGAGAGAGAGAGAGAGAGAGTGTGTGTGTGTACATGCATCGAGGACGTATGTTCGCGCTCGTGTGTGTGTGTGCTGGTGTGAGGTGGTAATTTCACGCACGCGGGTGTGTGTGTGTGAGAGAGAGAGAGAGAGAGAGGAGAGAGAGAGAGAGAGAGAAAGGTGCGCACGCACGCACGCGAGCGCCCTGTTCCTGTGTTAATCTACCATTACAACAACCCCACAGAACCCAAAATAGAACCAAACTTATTAAACAAATGTTAAAAAGCTTTCCAACACACAGTACAAGCAGCACACCAACTATGTGTGTGTATGTGTGTGTGTGTGTGTGTGTGTGTGTATGTGGAGAGAGAGAGAGAGAGAGAGAGAGAGAGAGAGAGAGAGAGAGGAAAGAGAGAGAGAGAGAGAGAGAGAGAGAGAGAGAGAGGAGAGGAGAGATGAGAGAGAGAGAGAAGAGAGAGAGTGCAGTGTGTATGTGGTGTGTGATTGCAGAGAGAGAGAGAGGAGAGAGAGAGAGAGGAGTGTTGATGCGAGAGAGAGAGAGAGAGAGATCGAGAGAGAGAGTGAGAGAGAGTGGAGAGGAGAGAGAGAGGAGAGTGAGTCGAAAGTGTCTGTGTGTGTGATTGCAAGAGAGAGAGAGAGAGAGTGAGTGGAGTGTGTGTGTGTGTGTGTGAGTGTGTGTGTGTGCTGTGTGTGTGTGTGTGGTGTGTGTGTGTGTTGTGTGTGTGTGTTAGAGAGAGAGAGAGGAGAGAGAGAGAGAGGAGAGAGAGAGAGAGAGAGGAGAGAGAGAGAAGAGAGTGGTGTGTGTGTGTGTGCGTGAGACAGAGAGAGAGAGTGAGAGAGTCGAGTGTGTGTGTGTGTGTGTGTGTGTGTGTGTGTGATTGAGAGAGAGAGAGAAAGGGAGAGAGAGAGAGAGAGAGAGAGAGGAGAGAGAGAAGAGAGAGAGAGAGAGAGAGAGAGAGAGTGGTGTGTATGTGTGCATGAGACACAGAGAAAGAGAGTGAGAGAGTCGAGAGAGAGAGAGAGAGAGAGTGTGTGTTGTGTGTGAGATTGGGAGAGAGAGAGGTAGAGAGAGAGTGTGTGTGAGAGAGAGAGCCACAGAGGCAGAGAAGGACACACACTTGATTGTTCCGCTTGAATGGTGTCCAAGCCTTAGGCCAGAACTAAACACAGAGAGAGAGAGAGAGAGAGAGAGAGAGAGAGAGGAAAAAACTTTGACAACTTGTGGGCGACATACGGTGTGTTTGTTCTGCTTGCCTGTCAACAGACCAATGCCACACACACACACACTCAGGTGCGCGCACACGTAAATACGCACGCACGCACGCACACACGCACTCACATACACATACCCGCAAACACACACATGCAAAAATACACACACAGAGCTGAACACACACACACACACACACACCATATGTAGGTTTTGGTCTTTAAAAAAAAAAAAGTAATAGAATGACTAATGCTAATGTGTTCTTAAGTCTGAAAGGCTTTTGTGGGCTGTAGATTCGTAGATATACATTTACAATTTTTTTTTATATATCTCCATACATATGCCACAGGTACACACTGACAGGTACACATGCATATAAGAGAGCGTGTACATATTTACACAACAGTACCACCAGGAAGAACGTTAACATAAAAAGGAAGAACGTTAACTTAACAGTATGCTTGACACTTTCTGCGAATGGAGACCATCATTTTGAAGTCTGCAATGTCCCTCTCTGATGGTGTGTAGTATGCCAACAGCACGTGTTTTAAAGAAAACTAAGTCATCAGAATCCTGACTTAGTTAATTTCAGAAAACCACACACAATTACAGACAAACGCACACAGACATACACAGACTCACACACACAAACCACACATACACACACAGAGACACAGACAGACACACAGACACGCACACAAAGACGCACACACATATACAGACACATAGACATGAAGACACAGACATAAACAGAGACTCACACAGACACACACACACACACACACACACACGCGCGCGCGCGCGCGCACACGCATACTACCATCACCATCACTTCAAGCAGATATTTCCACCATTACCACCTGGTAGTGCCACCTTCACTGCCACCACCACCACCACCTCCACCACCACCACCACCACCCACCACCAAAACCCAAACAAACAAACCAAGCAAAACTACTTTGAATAAAGACACCAAGCCAAGTGCATGAATCAAGGAAGCAAAACAGAAAACACTCAATTGTGCAAACAAACACCCCCCTCCCATCCCAATTTAGTGAATAAACACTTCCACCCACCCTCACAGCACACCACCCATCCAGAAAAGAGGCCAGTATAGGACCTGACGATCAAATAGACAAGAGACACAAAACCACATATACACACAAAAAAGAAAAGAAAACCCCAGCCAAAATAACAAAAAATAACAAGCATATTGGTAAAAAAAAGATAAAAGAGAAAGAACAAATCCGCAACAAAAACAGACACAGAAAAACAACAAAACATTGCACCCCCAAAAACAACAACAAAAAACAACAACAACAAACAAATCCCCCCAAGCAACAAGAACAATAACAAAATCGGAAGACAAACAGCAATAGCAACTACGCCCTCCACCCCCCCCCCCCCCCCAACCAGCCAGTCAATCAATGAAACAAAACATGTAAAGAGACAATGACAATGACAATGACAAATTCTTTTATTTCGAGGATAATGAATAAGCTCTCATGTGCTTTCTTACATCCAGTCCCCACCCGTAGGGATACATCTTTATAATAACCCAATACTCATACTCTCACACAGAAGAAACGAAGGGAAATAACCCTTTCCAAAAAAACCCAAACAAATTATAAAAAAAACACCCAAAAGCACCCCCTCACCCCCCAAAAACAACAAAACAAAAACAAAAAACAAAAACCAAAAGAGAAGAAACAACAACAAAAAGACCCACAAAAAAGGACAAAAAAAAAGAAAAAGAAAAAGAAAAAAACAAACAAAAAAAACAACAACAACAAAACCCCAAGAAAAAAAACGAACTTATAAAGCCATAAAAATAAACATCTACACATTGCAAAATGGGACACTTAGTTGTTACATACAACAATAAGATAATTGAAATAGGGCATTCATAATAAAACTCAACTACAGCCGACAAACCCAATAAAATATTGAAAGTATAGGTACACAACAACTACTACTATAAGCAAAACCATAAAAGGAGAAGAGTGTGTGTGTGTGTATTCAGAGATGATATTAAATATTTAATTCTCAAAACAGTACACAATCACCATCAACACTCATTTTGATTATACTCGTTCAAATTATATGTCATAAGGAATTCAACTCAATACCCATACACTCGCACAATAAAAACAAGAAAGAAAAGAAAAGTAAAAATCCAAATATATACAGTCATTGAGAGAGAATGTGTGTGTGTGTGTTTCAGGGATAATATTAAATTTATAATTTTCAAGACAGCACAGAATCACCATCAATATTCTTTTGATTATACTCGTACAAATTGAACGTCATGATAATAAAACTAAGCCCAACACCCATACACTCATACAATACAGAGAAAAAAATCAATAAAGTCATAAAATGAACATCAACACATTGTGAGAAAGAGAAGGGGGTGGTGGAGAAATGAGAGAGAGTGGGGGAGAGAGAGTGTGTGTGTTAAAGATAATGCTTTTTGTTTGTAAACAAACAAAACAAAACACCAAAAATACCGAATATAATTCTCAAAACAGCACACCACCACCATCAACACTCTTTTTGATTTTACTGTAAAGATTAGCACATATCATTGTTATGATAGATATATTTCTTATAACGATAGTGTAATTTTAAAAAAAAGCTTCCAAACTTTGGTAAACTCACTTACACAAATTTAAAAAGGAGAGAGAGAGAGAGAGAGGACAACGGACAGAAAGACAGACAGGTAAAGAAAAGACCTGAAAGGTAAGGGGGAATATATAAGTTTGCTTTTAAGGCTATGGACTGTGGTTTGTTATTGTTGATGTATCAAGTGAGTTGATAATTGAGTTTTGTAGATTGTTATTGATTGATGTTGTTTAACTGAGTCAGGAAGGGAGTTCCACAGCATAGGGCCTGGGTAAAGTAAACTAGATTTGAACAAGTCTATTTTTGGGATTGGGACACTAGGCTTTAAAGTATTTCTGGATTGGTTTAGGGGGAATTTGTCTTTTAAGTATGATGGATCAGTTCCTGTCATAATCTTGAACATCATGACTCCTTTGTTATATTCTAATCTTTGGTGTAAGGGGAGAATATTTAACTGAGTATAGTTGGCTTCTAATATGCTTGTCTTCTTTAAAAGGACCAGTTTGAGAGCACGTTTATACAGACTCAGTAACGGTTTCATAGTGTTTGCACTAGAAGAATCCCACAGGGTAGAAGCATAGTCTATTGAGGATTGTATTTAAGATTGGAAAAATAGTTTCCTCGAATGACAGTCAAGAAAGCGCTTGATAATAGAAAGTTGGTATACTCTTTGGGACATGAATTTGCATAGTTGAGATATGTGGTAGAACCAACTGAGATTTTCATCAATTGTTACTCCTAGAACTTTGTGGTGATAGATTTGTTCAATTAGTTCCTTTTTAATTTTGATTGGAGTAAGTTTATGGGTTGTTTTGACGCTTTTTTCTGTTGGTAATAAGCATGCATTTTGTTTTGGGGGTGTATAGATATATGGTTTAGTTCGGTCCATTCAATGAGCTGATCAACACTTTGTTATAATGAGTTTGCTAGAGAGTTAAGGTTATTGTGGCTCGTATGAATAGTTGTGTCATCAGCAAATAGTTCACATTTGGATTTGATATGGTGAGGGAGGTCATTATGTATAATGAGAAGAGAATAGGTCCTAGTATGGATCCTTGTGGTTCTCCATAATTGATGCTTGTAGTTTGGATGTAGTTGTACCTATTAAGACACACTGTTGCCTGTTTTCTAGATAGCAAGTAGTTCTAAGGTATTGGTAGAGAAATGGTACAGGCCTAGTTTTTTGGTGAGAAGTGTGTGGTCAATTGTATCAAAAGCTTTTTTGAGATCTACAAATAGTACTTCACAAAATTTATTGTCATTAATGTTTTATAGCAAGTTGTCTATAAGACTAATCAGTACAGTATGACATGAATGATTTTGTCTAAATCCAGACTGATTAGGGTGAATTAGGTTGGTAGTGTCTAAATGACAGACTAAGTCTTTGTTTATATGCTTTTCCAAGGATTTGGAAAGGATAGATAAGATGGAAATTGGTCTATAGTTTGAAGGGTCTGAAGTGTCACCAGACTTGTAGATGGGAATTACTTGAGCTGTTTTGAAGGCATTGGGGAAATGTTTTTTTCAAGACAAAGGTTAAATATATATGTTAGAGTGTCTGTGATAACTGGAGCTGATAGCTTCAATATTCTGCTGTTTATTCCATCAAGACCACGCGTTCTTGATTGTTTGAGGTGATTTAGATAACCATAGACCTCGAAAACAAACATAAATGGAATGTGAAGTTTTGAAGGAGTATGCTTTCCTTTCAAGTATTGTTTTAGTTCATTGAGTTTATTGGACTTTCATTTATAATTTCTAATAACGTTAGTACAGACATTATTGAAATGATTGTTAAGTTGTTTAGCAGTAACGTCTTTGATTACATTTGATTTGGAAGATGCTTGATCGCCACACAG
>CM054144.1:41847086-41849586 GCA_028751875.1 Rapana venosa
ATGAAGCAGTTCCCTACAATAACTATCACAAAAAACCATACAAACAATTAGACGATATTGAAATTGTATAATGAACAACACAACAACAACTAGTGTTAACAAACATGTGTAGTTTTCCAAACATACATCAGAATTTCCAGCCTAGCGTTAACAAACATGTGTAGTTTTCCAAACATACATCAGAATTTCCAGTCTAGCGTTAACAAACATGTGTAGTTTTCCAAACATACATCAGAATTTCCAGCCTAGCGTTAACAAACATGTGTAGTTTTCCAAACATACATCAGAAGTTCCAGCCTAGTGTTAACAAACATGTGTAGTTTTCCAAATATACTAAGAATTTTCAGACTTGTGGTGTTTGTTTTTAGTACCAACTTAAGACGGAACAGTTATTGAACATAACAAACATGTGTAGTTTTCCAAACATACATCAGAACTTCCAGTCTAGCGTTAACAAACATGTGCAGTTTTCCAAACATACATCAGAATTTCCAGCCTAGTGTTAACACACATGTGTGGTTTTCCAAACATACATCAGAATTTTCAGCCTAGTGTTAACAAACATATGTAGTTTTCCAAACATACATCAGAATTTTCAGCCTAGTGTTAACACACATGTGTAGTTTTCCAAACACACATCAGAATTTTCAGACTTGTGGTGTTTGTTTTTAGTACCAACTTAAGACGGAACAGTTATTGAACATAACAAACATGTGTAGTTTTCCAAACATACATCAGAAATTCCAGTCTAGCCTTAACAAACATGTGTAGTTTTCCAAACACAAATCAGAATTTTCAGCCTAGTATTTGTAGGACCAACTTAAGACGGAACAGTAAGTAAACACAACAAGCATGTGTGGTTTTCTAAACATCCATCGGAATTTTCAGCCGAGTGTTTTTTCTTAATGCCAAATTACGACTGAAAAGTTGCTGAACACAACAACAAAAAATGTGTAGTTTTCAAAACACACATCGGAATTTTTCAGCCTCATGTTTTCAGTACCAACCAAAGACGGAATAGGTGATGAACCTGGAGGCAAAGGGGCCTAAGGAGTTTAGGAGCCTATGACTAAGGAGTTTAGTTGTCTGACCCATATTTCCGGGTTCAGTATGTTTGACTGATGCGTCCGCGATCTATTTCCGCGTTATTGTACTATAGATTATATGTTGGATGGAGAGAGAGAGAGAGAGAGAGAGAGAGAGAGAGAGAGAGAGAGAGAGAGAGAGAGAGAGAGAGAGAGATGAGAGGAGAGAGGGGGGGGGAGAGAGGGGGGGGGGGGGGGAGAGGGATAGAGAGAGAGAGGGAGATAGGTAGAGATCTTGTGTTATTGTACTACAGTTGTATTTTTTTATTTATTTCTATTATTTTATTTATCTTTTATATCGAGGGAAAATGGAAAAGCACTCATGTGTTGTTGTTTTTACATCCAGTCCCGTGTGTATGCGGTTTGTAAATTCGTACTGTTCCTCCGGCACACAATGGCACTCTTACGAAAAGCGGAACAGGGTTTAGCGTTGCGCAAGAGTTCTGCGTGCGTTTGCACACAGGGACCGGTTATAGTTCATCTGAAGATCTTTTGGGGAGAGTGGTGTCTGGACTGATGTTAACTCAGGGGAAAATACCCTTGAAGGGGTTAGATGGACGGAGGGTGGAGGCAGGAGAGAGAGAGAGAGAGAGAGAGAGAGAGAGAGAGGAGAAGAGAGAGAGAGAGGGGAGAGAGAGAGAGAGAGAGAGAGAGAGAGAGAGAGAGAAGAGAGAGAGAGAGAGAGAGAGAGAGAGAGAGAGAGAGAGAGAGAGAGAGAGAGAGAGAGAGGGGGAGAACTTAAAAACGAAGAAATTAATTAAAATTTATTGAAAAATTGGGAGTCCCTTGGAAATAAGCTTTTAAGTTTGTGAAGGCTACAACAGCTACTTTAGGACATTTATACACACAATAACCACCAAGCCTAATGGGCGGATCAGTGGTCTAGAGGTTTAACGCACATACCTAGAAAGCGAAAAGTCCAGGTTCGAAGTGCGTGGTGGGTGGTTTGATCCCCGTTTGGGCCAGACACTTTTCCCCTATCCACTAGACCGTGAGTGGTGGGTTGGTGGGCTGGGTGCTAGACTTTCGGATGAGACCATAAACCGAGGTTTCGTGTGTTACACATGACTATTTGGCGCACGTACAAGAACCCACGGCAACAAGAGAGTTGTCCCTGGCAATTTTTATTTTTTCAAGACAAACGCCACTCTGACAGGGAAATGAACTTTAATTAATACAGCTGCAGACAAGAAAAGAAGGGGGAAAAAAAGCGTGGTGGCGCTGCTCTTGGGCCAACACGCTCTCCCCGGGGGAGAGCTGCCCTAATTTCACACAGAGAACTATGTCGTGACTGACAGTGGTATACTGTGTCAGTTGGTTGTACAAACCCATATTCAAAGAAAAATGAAGCGCAAAATTCTTTTCCAGGAAGGAAATCTCTCTCTCTCTCCTCCTCTCTCTCTCTCCTCATCTCT
>CM054144.1:41857086-41864586 GCA_028751875.1 Rapana venosa
ACATAACTGTAGGGACTGTTCCAGCCTTGTGCCTCCTTTAAACAGTGACCCAAGTAATCCCACAGTGTTTGGATATGACGAGCAAAGCCACACAGTTTTATAACCATCGTGACCGCTTTTCACAGCTGCGTCCAGGCTTTGCTCTCTGGTAAAAGTAGGGTGTCCTTTTGTCGCCACCCGATTTCCCACTGCCTGCTATTTGCCCCTACCCATAAACTCTCGGGTTGGGGGGAAAGATCTGCTGAGAGATTCCACATTAGCGAACATAGTCAACAGGTTTTCCAGACTATGCTTATGTGTTTGAGAGTACCCCACCCTGTCAACTTTATCCCTGGTACATTTTTTCTTTGATGTGTGTTTAAGTACAATGCATAAAATGGGGTTTTCAAAACACACCTCCTTCATTTCCTCTCTTTATGAAGACCAAAAGGGCAACATCAGATGGGGCAGCCAAAAATGTGAATTTTTCAACTTCTCAAAAGAGAAGTTAGATACGGATACATCCTCTTACCTCACCTTTTCAATATATTCATAGAGCAAGTCATGAGAGAGTCTGATATCGAAGACATAGGCCTCCAGATAGGTGGCGAAAACATAACAACTCTGCACTATGTTGCTGATACAGCAGTACTAGCTGACAGCATCACCAGCATGAAAGAAGAGAATATAACCCAGGGTAGATGTAGCAGGAAGGAGAGCCGGTCTCAAGCTCAGTGTCCAAAAGTCAAAAGTGCTGCATGTTTGTTGGCTGGAACCAGTTGCCAAACAGCGTGAAATAAAGACTGGGAAAACGCCTTTAGAAAATGTCAAGGACTTGAAATATCTCGGTTCTGTCCAAAACAAATGATAAATCATGAACCAAAGACATTAAAAAAACAAAACAAGAACAGGCATGGCGAAAAGTAGAATGATCCAGCTGAACAACATGAGGAAAGATCGCAGCATTCCTTACCAGCTGAAAATGAAAATAATGAAATGCTTACTATGGCCCGTCATGCTGTATGGCTGTGAATCCTGGACACACAGAAAAGAGGATGAAAAAAGAATCAAAGCAGCTGAGATGTGGCGTTTTCTTAGAGTCAGCTGGACAGATAGAAGAACAAATGAAAGCATAGCACACAAACTGGGGACAGCAAGAAAACCTCTTAACATTCTAAAATAAAAGGAAACAAAACTACAGAGGCCATGCGCTACGAAATCAAAATACGGACCTTATGAAGACTGCCTTTCAAGGCAAGACCGAGGTTCGATTCCCGTTCAAGGGGGGATATTTTCCCCTGGAGTTAACATCAGTGCAGACTCCACTCTTCCCAAAAGTCCTTCGGATGAGACTATAAACCGAGGTCCCGTGTGCGAACGCACGCAGAACATCTTGCGCACACGTTAAATCCTGCTCCGCTTTTCGTAAGAGTAGGCCATTGTGTGCCGGTGGGAACAGATGACAGAATTCACAAAACCGCAGACACACAGGGACTAGATGTAAATAAGCACGCAATTGCTTATTCCATTATCCTCGATATAAAATGATTTTTTTTTTAACGAAAAAAGGCAGATTAAAAGCTTCTATTATCGCAAACATCACCACCCCCACTCCCCTCATACCTCTGATTTCAAAGTTGTTGTTGTTGTTTTAGCCTAACTTGCAGAAATAGTATGTGGAGCCAAGTTCTGAATTTCCTTTTAGGTAAGTATGAATCACCTACCCAGAATATAATGATATGGGTGTTTCTTTTATGGGACTACTGATTTTACAATAATAGCGTTGGGTTAAAAAAGATGTGTAGTCATAAAAAAAGAATCATGGTTATTATAACACACAGAAAACACTGTGAGCAACAAACAACCAGCCAACGGCTTATAGTGTGAATAGTCGTAGCGACTGGTTATGAATTATTCATAAAGGTAAACTGCCTTCTGGCTTCGGTTTACAAGGTCAAAATAAGCCGCATATTTCTTTTCATTCCTCGGCTAGAGCTCCAAGGCCCGTCCCTCCCCCCTAAACCCCCCCCCCCCCCACACACACACACACCAATGGTGTGATTTTGCAAATCTGACCGTATGCCCACCATTGTGACAGCCGCACTCTGACTTTAGGGATGGTCGCGTATTTGGCTTACTGTAGTTCATTTGTTCTTTAAGTGATGATGTTTCCATGGACGTTAATATGTTCACTGATAGCTTCCTTCTGTTGTCCCTGTTCCTCAGTGCTTGTTGAAGTAGACGTCTGTAAATGAAAAGCTTGTATGCCTTTGACATACACACACACACACACACACACACACACACACACACACACACACACACACACACACACACACACCCTCTCTTACACACACCACACACACACACACACACACACACACACACACTTCTACACACACACTCCTCTACACACAGACTTACGCACAAGATTCAAGATTCAAGATTTAATTCCTTTCACCCCTTTTGGGGTATGGAGGATTACAAACTAATTGAGCAGAAGAATAAACCTAACAGCAATATACCCAAAAAAATAACATGGATACTAACAGTAACTGAAAAGCAAGAGTTCATCGCATAATGATAAGCAAACAGTATTAATGACTCAATACTATTTTTAAGTATACACATTTCTTTAAAGGACATAATCTACACATATGAAAGACGATTGAAATTTCAAGAAGTACCTGCAAATCTATGAATTTTGAGAGCGACAGGAGAACTTTTCGAGATTTGCATTTCATTAGCCTACAAAAATTATAACTGGACATGGGTTGAAGAAATGTAGGGGAATAAAATCTTGTCGTAAATGTTTGAAGTGGGGACATTCCATGACAAAATGAAATTCATCCCCTAAAACAGACATATTGCATTTTGAACATATTCTGTCTTCCCTTGGTATATTATGAAAACGTCCAACCTCAATAGGAAGCTTGTGACAGCTACAACACACACACACCTCTCTCTCTACATACACACACACCTCCCTACACACTTCTACCTCCCCCCCCCGCACACACACCAACCCTCGCCTGCCCCCCCATCCCCCCTCCCCCTCCCCCCCACAACACATACACATGACTATTCAAACAACTTTGGATATGAAAACATTCACGAATCTGCCAGCACGCACGAAAACAGCATTTCCACTTGATGCACCAACCCCTTTACTCTAACTAAGGCTTCTTCTCCTAGGCTCTGGAACCCTGCCCTGCTTGTGAAGAGAAAGATCTTTGTGTTACATGAAGGGCCTATATTATTATATGCGCTGGTTGAGAAATGAGCAGTTACAAAACTCTTGACTGTTGCCTGTTTTATGCAACGTACCTGAGAAAGAGAGCGAGAGAGAGAGGGAGAGAGAGAGACAATGACAATGACAAATTCTTTTATTTCGAGGATAATGAATAAGCACCCATGTGCTTTTCTACATCCAGTCCCCGCCCTTAAGGATATATATGATAAAAAAAAAAGCCCATAGCAATACACTTACACAGCTTACGGAAAAAATATCTACACAAAAATCCCCACAAAAATCACCGAAGAGAGAGAGAAAGAAAAAAAAAAGCAACAGTAAGAAAGAAAGCAGAACAGAAAACACAGAAACAACCGAAAAAATAGCAAGAACCAAGAGCAAAACAAAAACGGCAACAAACAAGGGAGAGGGAACAACAACCGAATAGTCCCCCCTCAAAAAAGCAACCACAACCCCAACCCCAAACCAAAACAGAACCAAACAAAGCAAAACCTCCATAAAATAAAGGAGAACAAACAACGTAAAATTTAATAGTTTCATTTTGGCTAACAGAAAGAAACGTCAGAGAGAGAGAGAAGGAGAGAGAGAGAGAGAGAGAGAGAGAGAGAGAAGAGAGGAGAGAAGAGAGACGAAGAGGAGAAGCCCTGTAATGAGTTAACGTGAAGCAAACGTACGTAGAGCTGAGCATCATTTTGTAAGCATATGGTTCCAGATAAACGTTAGCAAAGATCAGAGGGGAGAAGAGATCATAACCAAGCCCTTTGTAATACGTGCAACGTGAATTAACATATTCCTACAGTTGATCATTATAATGAGAGAAAGAGAGTGACAGGTGACAGAGAACAAGAGACAATATAGCAGACGAAACAGGAGAGAGGAGAGAGAGAATAGAGAGAGAAGTATAATTTCGTCATAAATGTTAAATCAGAATTTCAGTACCTGCTTGGCACGAGAGACAGAGAGATACATCTACAGACAGACAGACAGACAGACAGACAGACGACGAATAGAAAGGAGGGACAGAAAGGAGAAGTGAGGGGGGGGGGAGAGGGAATGGGAGGACATTCATGAGAGGAGCCCTTTGTAGTGTGGTGAGTGGACGTGAACAGGTGAAGCGGTGGGGTCAGTTAAGACATACACATCCTGGATGATTTCGAATAAATTATACAAATGGTGAACAGCTGGGCTGAACGAGTCATGAAACCTATCAGTATTATCACTGAATTTGTAATATGTGAGCCACCGAAGTGACGGTGACAGTGGACGGCAGCTGAGCGACGTACTATCAGAAAAGTGCTAGGGCTGTAGACAGACAAGGAGTTCTCGAAATGTTTCAGATAGACATGATGAATCTCTATGTTCTGTAGGTCACGGAGTGACTGGATACATCTAATAGACACGACGACTGAATCTACTTCTATATAACTACTTGATCTCTCTTCTATGACTTCTTCCCTCTCTCCTTCACTTTCCTGTTCATCCTCTTTTATTACTTTTCTTGTGCGTTTAGTGTTATAGGGTTTTTTTGGGGTTGGTGCTCTGAGATGCTAGAACAGCATGGCCTAGCGGGTCTCTTGTTCATGTATCATTTTCTGTTGTACTTTCTCCTCCTGTTCAGATCCTGAGTATAGGTCTTCTGCTAAACTTCTCTCCATGAACTACATTCTTCTCCTCGTCTCTCTTTTTTTCTTTCTTTCTTTCTCTTCTCATGCCTTACATGCTTCCTCGCTGCATTTGTTGTTGTTTGGTGTTTCAATTTTGGTTGTGTTGTTGCATTTTTTGTGTTGCTGTCTTCTCATTAATTCTCGTCTTCTTCTTCTTCTTTTTCTTTTTTACTTCTCTTCTTCGTGCTTCGTCTTCTCTTCTTCTTCCTTCTCAGAATTCAGAACTGATCTTTTTCAGAATTAATCGTTCAGATATCCTCGTTTTTCAGAATTCTTCAGTTACTCCCCCCCCCCCCTCCCTCCCATCCCATCCATCTTCATTATTGTCATCTCTTCCTCATCTCTTAATTAATTCTCTATTCTTCTTCCCTTTATCCTCTTTTGTTTATTATCGTCCAGTCAAAGTTCAAGCAGTAAATTAGTCTAAATCACATAAGTGGCTGCTACTTTGTTTGTCCTCATAATACTACTACAACTACTGCTAAATGCTGCTGCTGCTACTGCTACTACTACTACTACTACTACTACTACTACTACTACTACTACTACTAACTACTACTACTACTAACTCTCCTTCCTCCTCCTCCTCCTCCTCCCCTACTACTACTACTACTACTACACTACTACTACTACTACTACTAACTACTCTTCCTCCTCCTCCCCTCCTCCTCCTCCTCCTCCTACTACTACTACTACTACTACTACTACTACTACTACTACTACTACTACTACGACTACGACTACGACTACGACATACGACTACTACTCCAGCTCCTATTCCTACTATTCTTCTTCCCTCCTCCTCCTCCCTCCTCCTCCTCCTCCTCCTACTACTACTACTACTACTACTACTACTACTACTAACTACTACTCCAGCTCCTATTCCTACTATTCTTACTCCTCCTCCTCCTCCTCCTCGTCCTCTTCGTCGTCCTCGTCCTCGTCCTCGTCCTCCTCCCCTCCTCCTCCTCTTACTACTACTACTACTAACTACTACTACTACTAACTACTACTACTACTACTACTACTACTAACTCCAGCTCCTTTTCCTACTATTCTTATTCCTCCTCCTCCTCCTCCTCCTCCTCCTCCTCCTCCTCCTCCTCCTCCTCCTCCTCCTACTACTACTACTACTACTACTAACTACTACTCCACTCCTTTTCCCTACTATTCTTATTCCACCTCCTCCTCCTCCTCCTCCTACTACTACTACTACTACTACTACTACTACTACTACTACTACTACTACTACTACTACTCCTCCTCCTTCACCTCCTCCTCCTACTACTACTACTACTGGTGCTGCAGCTCAAGTGACTACTAAACCGTTCTTGTGGCCTTGGTCCGGTCTGTGAATGCTCAAGAACAGCAAAGGGCCTAGCGACCACTTGTGTCAATGTGGACAGAACGGGACAAGTATGTACAGAGCCCGACCCAGACCTGGGAGTATAGAGTCTTTGTGGGCTAAACCTTCTTCTTCCCAGTGAACGGAAAGTTTCTTCTTCTCTTTCTGTCTCTCTTTGGTTTTTTTCTTTTTTTCTTCTTCTTGTATGGACCTTAATCCATGGTTGTGGCCACACAGAGGCATAAAATATATGCTTGTTTGGAGTCGTCCAATTTTGTGTGAATGTGGACATTTTCTGCCGTGCCTGTGCTTCGGTATATAATTACAGCTCGGGGGTTCTTTTGTGTGTATGTGAACAGGCATGAAGAGGGTGGGTGAGGTTGGGTTGGGGTGGAAGGTGATGATTTGGGGTAAAAGAGGGGTAGGGGTTGGGGTGGGTGGGGATGGGGGTAGGTGGTGGTGGGTGAGGTTAGGGGGTGGGGAAGAGGTCATTTTTTTCTCCCCTCTTCATTCTGCCATGAATGCAAAAGTCTGGACCGTGATAATCCTTACTGTTTCAGTTATGTTTTGACCATGCAAAATGTTGGATTTTTTAAAAGATTTTTTTTGGTCATTTGTTTTATTTTGCTTTCTGAAGATTTCTAACCCCATTCCATTAATTCCAGTCTCACCACATACCAGATTTGCTGTAATGTACCAGTCAGCAACCAGTCACTCAATACAGAGCAATATGTAAAGGTCAGGCCTATGATAGGCTACCGGTACACGAAGACCCTGCAACCTAATGCTTAGGGTTTTTTTCCTTCTTCTTTCTTCACGACACCTTACAACAAAAGGAGTAGGACAACTTTGGCCTATAGTGTGGATGGTACTACCATTTCCAAGCATACAATCTCCACAATCTGGGAGAGCAGTATGTTTCGCCAGATTCATTTTGCCCAGTACAAAATAATGCATGAACATTTCGATGCAGTACCTAATGGCTCATCCGAGCATTAAGGAAAGAAAGGAGAGAGAAAGGTGATAGTTAATGAACAACAGGTAATATAATGATGCTAACACAATTCCCGCTAGGTTTTAGTATATTATAACTAGGACGATGGTGTGTATGTGTGTAACACCAAAATGTTATGTGTGAACAAACATGTACAAATGAAGAAAAAGTGTTGTGTAACGTGTACATCTTCATGTGGTGTATATGTGGATGTTATGTGGCAAAAGAAAATATAGGAAAATGAAAAATAAACAACGTATCACCA
>CM054144.1:41869586-41879586 GCA_028751875.1 Rapana venosa
AACCGTAAATCCCTTGGGATCACGAATCGAACGCTTAACCCACTTAACTACTCAGCTTCTTTGAAGATATCAGTCTGCCTTGTCCATCTTTCGGATGAGACAAAAAATCGAGGTCCCGCGTGTTACACAAAATTAATCAGCGCACGTAAAAGAACCCACGGCAACAAGGGAGTTGTCCCTGGCAAAATTCTTAGAAAAAGCCACTCTGATACTCAAACAAATACAGTTGCAGACCAAAAAAAAAAAAAAGGGGGGGGGGGGGGTGGCGTTGCTCTTGTGGCGACGCGATCTCTCCGGGAAGAGCAGCCCGAATTTCACGCAGAGAAATCTCATGACTTAAAGTGGTATAAATGAAATAAAATGAATAAATAAATAAATCTTGCAAAACCTTAAGGTTCAAAAGAAAATATATGGAATGGAACGACGTACCTCTCCTCCACTCTTCCCTCCGTCTGCAGGAGTCATGCAGTAATACTAGACTGGGTCCCCTCCCATTGCAGCTTGCTTGGCGATGAGACTGCAGACTCCCCGGCAAAGGAAGAAGCATCAGTCAAAGAAAGAGCAAGTGGACAGAGGCCTGACATCTTTTCTGAAGCGTCGTCAAGGCCAAGCAGCGAAACTCATGGACAATTTCAAGTCAAAGTAAAGTCCAAAACGCTTTAATCACCCACCATGAAGGGCACTTACAATACTGACAGGCGCGTTAATATGAATCGTAATCTCAAAAATAAAAAATCTCATAATTATCATCCACACTATTACCTTCCGATGAGACTTTAAACCGAGGCCCCGTGTTCTAACGCATGCAGAACATCTTGCGCACACGTTAAATCCTGTTCCGCTTTTCGAAAGAGTAGGCCGTTGTGTGCGGGTGGAAACATGACAAAATTGACAAAACCACATACACACGGGGACTGGATGTGAAAAAGCACATGAGTGCTTATTACATTATCCTCGATATAAAAGAAAACGTACATAAATACCCCCCTAGCGTCTGGGCTTTATCGCAGTTCTTGATTAAACCATTGACGCTGGGGGCAACAGCAAAGTGAGAGGCTGTATGACCAGTGGCTTTCCTACTCATGGAATTCCTCTCTACAGCTTAGTCTTTAGTCGTCGACTATGACTCTCTGACTAGGAGGCTTGACTCGCACATTCATTATGTGCTGCAGCCCTGGGGGTTGGTTGGCCTTTGGAGAACATCTCCAACGCTGACTGTCCTTATGCCCACTTGGCCGAGAGAGTGGGGATGTACTGTGGGCAAGGCATCTCCACTATAATCAAATTTCTGCCCAGTTTCCAAAACAGCAGCTGCCTCCTCTGCTGTTTTGGAGGTCATCGTCGAACACGACGGACAAACATACAATACAGAAATACTAACAGAGCAGACCCCCTACTACTGGCCTGGCGTAAGGGGAGCTGATCTGTATAATAATGATATTCAGGCTTAGGACACAGGTAGGCAAGACTGGCAGATGGACTACAGAACATGTGCTGCAGTTCTGCCAGTAAATGAGGCACTCCCAAAGAGGGATCTGGCCTGACACTTCCCCAGCGGTCAAGAAACTCAAGGGTTGAGACCTTCAGGTCCAGCAGTACATCTTTCTCATGACGACTGAGCTGTGCATAAAAGAAAGAAAAGAAAAACAAAAAGAAAAACAAGGGGGAAAAAGAAAGGAAAAAAGAAAGAAAAATAGAGCACCTAGTTCGTATTTAAAAGCAGAGTTTATATGATATACCTAATCTAAATCCAGTGGAGTATAACGGCCCATTTTTATTTTATTTTATTTAGCAGTATACATGTATGATATTGTGTTTCCCCCAAAGTTCAGTGACCGAATACTTGCTGAGGGGAAAAAGAAAGACATAATCGATTTTGATCTACATAAAATAATTTCAGAAAAAAGGAGGAATAACTTTGGCGTTCAAGTACAAATTTCTCCTGCTATGAAAGAAAAAAAACCCCTAACAGCTTTTCGAGGATGAAAAATAATAATTGTAAACCTTTAGATGTAAGTAAATTGTCATAACAGGCTATGCCTACACCTACAGCTGACCTAAAAGAACTCAATTTAAGGCACACACACACACACACACACAGGTTTTGGGTTTCTTTCTCCTACTTCTCTCTTTTTTTCTTCTTGGTGTGTGTGTGTGTGTGTGTGTGTGTGTGTGTGTGTGCGCGCGCGCGTTCTCCAAGAGTGTTGGGGGCGGGGGGTGGGGGTGGAGGGGGTGGACGAGGTGGAGGGGTGGTTGTATAAATTTTCACCTCAAGTTTCATTGGTTGCCGTCCAGTGGAGTATAACGGCCCATTTTTAGAGCAGTATACTGCGTGTTATGTTTTCCCTAAGTTCATCGACCGAGTGAGTACAAGCAAAGGAAAGAAAAACTAAAAAGTAACGACAGACAGAAAGAGAGAGAAAGAGAGACAGAAAGAGAGAGAAAAAAGACAGACAGAAAGAGAGAAAGAAAGACAGACAGAAAGAGAGAGAAAGACAGATAGAAAGAGAGAAAAAGACAGACAGAAGAAAGAGAGAGAGAGAAAGAGACAGAAAGAAAAAGACAGACAGAAAGAGATAAAAAGACAGACAGAAAGAGAGAAAAAGACAGTCAGAAAGAGAGAAAAAGACAGACAGAAGAAAGAGAGAAAAGACAGACAGAAAGAGAAAAAAAAAGACAGAGAAAGAGAGAGAAAGACAGACAGAAAGAGATAAAAAGACAGACAGAAAGAGAGAGGAAAGACAGACATAAAGAGAGAAAAAGACAGACAGAAAGAGAGAAAAAGACAAACACAAAGAGAGAGAGAAAAAGAAAGACAGACAGAGAGAAAGAAAGACAGAAAGAGAGGGAAAGACATATAGAAAGAGAGAAAAAGACAGACAGAAGAAAGAGAGAAAAACACAGACAGAAAGAGAGAAAGACAGACAGACAGAAAAGAGAGAGAGAGAGAGAGAGAGAGAGAGAGAGAGGAGAGAGAGAGAGAGAGAGAGAGAGAGAGAGAAGAGAAAAAGACAGAAAGAGAGAAAAAAGACAGACAGAAAGAGAGAGAAAGACAGACAGAAAGAGATAAAAAGACAGACAGAAAGAGAGAAAAAGAAAGACAGACAGAAAGAGAGAAAGACTGACAGAAAGAGAGAAAAAGACAGACAGAAAAGAGAGAGAGAAAGACATAAAGAGAGAGAAAGACAGACAGAAAGAGAGAGAAAGACAGAGAGAAAAAGACAAACAGAAAGAGAGAAAAAGAAAGACAGACAGAAAGAGAGAAAAAGAAAGACAGAAAGAGAAAGAAAAAAAAGACAGACAGAAAGAAAGAGAGAAAAAAAGAAATAACATGAAACGAAAAGAGAAGAAAGCAAAGGAAAAGAAATGGAAGAATTTTCGGAATGTACAGACCTATTTTCAGATGTTCTTGTCGTTATATAGGGGTGTGTGTGTGTGTGTGTGTGTGTGTGTGTGTGTGTGTGTTCTTTTATCTAAAGAAAAAAAATGTTATCAAGATTTAGAGAGAAAGAATTGTGAGTACAAATGATAATTATATATTTAGATGTGGGCGTAGTTAGAAGGTCACGCTTTGGTGTGTGTGTGTGTGTGTGTGTGTGTGTGTGTGTGTGAGTGTGCGTGCGTGCGTGTGTGTGCGTGCGCGCGCGCGCGTGTGTGTGTGTGAGTGTGTGTGTGTGTGCATGCGTGCGCGTGGGTGTTTGTGTGTGTGCGTTTGTTTTGTATTTTATTCTTCTATTTCGGGGATATTGGGACAAGCACACATGTGCTTTTTTTTACATCCAGTCCCCGTGTGTATGCAGTTTTGTAAAAGCCTAGATGGCTTGATGAAAAAAACCCCAAATGCACTGCTTATTCAATGTACCATCTGGAAATAAAACTTTGACTTGAAATTTGAAATTTGACTACTCTTCCGGAAAGCAGAACGGGTTTTAAAGTGTGCGGAAGATGTTCTGCGTGCCTCGGTTTTATAGTCTCATCCGACGGACTTTTAGGGGGAGTGGAGTCGGCACTGATGTGAACTCCAGAGGTAAAATCCTCTTGAACGAGATTCGAGCCCGGATCAGCAGATTCCGAGCCCAATGCGCATCACTCTAACCACTAGGCTATCCTGGTCCCGTGCGTGCGTGCGTGTGCTTGTCTGTGTGAGTTTGCGTGTCTGCGCGCGCGCGCGCGCGTGCACGTGTGTGTCTCTGTGTGTGTGTGTGTTTGCTTGCTTGCTAGCTTGCTTGCTCTCTCTCTCTCTCTCTCTCTCTCTCTCTCTCTCTCTCTCTCTCTCTCTCTGTGCTTGCTTGCTGTGTGTGTGTGTGTGTGTGTGTGTGTGTGTGTGTGAGGCTTATGGTGTGGAAACAGGTACGACATTCTTGGTGTAAGGACTGTTCTATTGACACTTGGGCAGTGGGAACGGTCTGCACCGAGTTTTCACAAGGGTGAGGTGTTGTGTGTGTGTGTGTGTGTGTGTGTGTGTGTGTGGCGGCGTGCGTGTGTGTTTTATCTATGTGTGTGTGTGTGCTTGTGTATAGTGTGTGTGTGGCATGCGTGCCTGCGTGTGTGTGTGTGTGTGTGTGTGTGTGTGTGTGCGTGGCGTGCGTGTGCGTGTATGTGTGTGTATGTGTGTTATGTGTGTGTGTGAGTGTGTTCTCTTTTCGGACGCTATCATTGCTGGCTACAATGCTATCAAGTTCTTTTTTTCGCCTCTTTGATACCGCCCTCCCCCTCCATCCCCCATATATATCCTTTTTCCCATGAGCTCCTCTGTCCTCTGTCTCCCCTGTCTGTCTGTCTGTCTGTCTGTCTGTCCGTCCGTCCGTCCGTCTGTCTGTCTGTCTGTCTCACTTTCCTCTGTGTCTCCGTCTTTCTATCTATCCGGCCATTATGATACGTTTGTTTCTGTCCTCTTCTGACATTTTATATTTGCCTGTATTTCCATTTTGAATTCTTGTCTTTTTGCGTGTGTGTGTTTTTATGTTCACTCTCACCCCTGTGTAACGTTCACATCCTCTTCAGTAAAATAGTTTAGTCTGTCAGTCTGTCTGCTTGTCTGTCTGTCTGTCTGCCTGCCTGCCTGCCTATCAGTCTACCTATTTGTTTACCTATCTGTCAGTCCTTATTTTAAAAAAAATATTTTATTTTATTCTTTTATATCGAGGATGATGGAATAAGCACTTATATGCTTTTTTTACATCCATTCCCCGTGTGTATGCGGTTTTGTAAATTCTGTCATCTTTTTTCTCTTGTCAATCTTTCTATTTGCCAGTTGCTGGTGTTTTTTTCCTTCATGCTATCTATCCATCTGTACATCTGTCTGACTGCTTGTCAATAGGTGTGTCTGTGTGTTTGTCTACCTACCTGTCTGTTTGTCTGTTTGTCGACTTAACTGTCTGTTTATCAGTCTGTCCTGTCCTGTCTGTCTGTCTGTTGGTTGGTTGGTTTGTCCGTTTGTTTATTTTTTATCTGCCATATCTGTCTGTCTGTCTATCTGTCTATCTGTCTAACCTGTTGATGCGACTGTCTGCTTCAACTTTCTTTCTGTGTCTCTCTGTCTGTCAATCTGTCTGTCTGTCTGTCTGACCATGTGTCTGGTGGCTGTCTGTGCAGTTGTCTGCTTCAACTTTTAGAATCTGTCTGTCTGTCTCTGTCTGTCAATCTGTCATCAGTCTGTCTGTCTGTCTGTCTGACCATGTGTCTGTGGCTGTCTGTGCAGTTGTCTGCTTCAACTTTTAGAATCTGTCTGTCTGTCTCTGTCTGTCAATCTGTCATCAGTCTGTCTGTCTCTCTGTCCATGTGTCTGGCTGTCTGAATACCTGTCAGACAGTCTAGCCTTTTCAGAGTGGTGTGTGTGTGTATGTGTGTGTGTATGTGTGTGTGTGCGTATGTATGTGTGTGTGTATGTGTGTGTGTGGTGTGTTGGTAAGGGTGGTTGGGGTGGGGTGGGGGTGGGGTGGGGTGGGGTGGGTGGGGGATGGGGGAGTGGGGGGGGGGGGGCTTGTCTCTTCGTCTGAGTTGTCGGCCTGCAATGTTTGGTGTGCCATGCCAGTGTGTTTTGAGTGTTGTTCCCCCAGCAGTGTGACACTAACTATATACCGCTATAGTGGTTCAGTCCAGTTAGCTAGCCACCCGGCACTTGCCCCTTCTCTTTCAGTGTCGTTCCCTGAGAGTGTGTGTGTGCGTGCGTGTATGCTGCATACATGTGCGTTCTGTATGATGATGATGATGATGATGATGATGATGATAATGATGATGATGATGATGTAGGTAGAGACAGACATGGTTATAGATGTATGTGTGTCTATCTATCTATCTATCTATCTATCTATCTATCTATCTATCTATCTATCTATCTATCTATCTATCTATCTATCTATCTATCTATCTATCTATCTATCTGTCTGTCTGTCTGTCTGTCTGTCTGTTCTATCTATCTATCTATCTATTCATCTATCTATCTATCTATCTATACATATCTATCTATCTACTATCTATCATTTTTTCTTTCTTTTTCTTTCTTTCTATCTATCTATCTATCTATCTATCTATCTATCTATCTATCTATCTATCTATCTATCTATCTATCTATCTATCTATCTATCTATCTATCTATCTATGTCTGTCTATCTATGTCTGTCTGTCTATCTATCTATCTATCTATCTATCTATCTATCTATCTATCTATCTATCTATCTATTTGTTTTCTATACTGTATTTCTTCGATCATCTTTCTACCCCCCTCCACACCCCCCTCCCTCCTCAACTCTACTCTCATAGCCCTCCCTCTCCTTCTCCCCAACACCTCTTCCCCCCAGCTCAGCTCCCCTCTCTTCTCCCCCCCCCCCCCTCCATTTTTCCCCCCAATCCTCCCAACCAACAGGTTTTTCTCAACAACCCCTCTCCCCCCCCCCCTCCCCCCCCCCCCCGCCCCCCCCCCCCAACCTGCAACCCATCCCAGTCCTCTCTTCCTCCTGTCATCACCCCCCCCCCCCCCCTCCCCCCCCTGCCACTTCCCCAACAACAACAAGTCGCCCCCTTAATGACGACAAGGTTGACCACACATGAACTACAGTACAATGAATATCCAGCTTAGCTGTTATTGTCCTGGTTTCTTTTGGTCTTCTGCGTCTTTTCTTTTTCTTTTCTTTTCTTGTCTCTTCTTGTCTGTCGGTCTGTCTGTCTGTCTTTGCTTTCTTTCTTTCTTTCTTTTCTTTTCTTGTCTGTCTGTCTGTTTGTCTGTCTTTCTTTCTTTCTTTCTTTCTTTTCTTTCTCTTCTCGTCTTTCTTTTCTTTTCTTTCTTTCTGTCTTTTCTTTTCTTTCTTTCTTCTTCTTTTTGGTTTTCGTTGCTTTTTTTGGTGGGGTGGGGTGGGGGTGTGTGTGTGGGAGGATGGGGCGGGGATTGGACACCAACACAGGACCATGTTTTCGATGAGAGAGAGAGAGAGAGAGAGAGAGAGAGAGAGAGAGAGAGAGAGAGAGAGAGAGAGAGACAGACAGACAGACAGACAGACAGACAGACACACAGACAGAAATAGAGAAACAGAGACAGACTAAGAGCGAGCTGGAAATTGAGAGACAGACAAAAAGAGTCAGAAAAAGTGAAACAGGCAGAGAAGAGAGAGAGAGAGAGAGAGAGAGAGAGAGAGAGAGAGAGAGAGAGAGGAGAGAGAGAGGAGAGGGGAGGGAGGGAGGAGAGAGGGGGAGAAAGAGAAAGAGAGAGAAAGACAGACAGAGACTGAGACAGAACGACAGACAGACAGACACAGAGATACAGAGACAGAGGCAGAGAGATAGAAATAGATAGAGACAGACAGACAGGCAGACATACTGAGACAAATACTGAGAGAGATAGATACAGAGAGATAGACAAATAAACAGACAGACAGACACACACACACACACAGATACACAGAGACAAATACTGAGAGAGACAGAGAGACACAGAGGGACAGAAAAACAGGTAGACACGCAAAAAATAGCCGCAGAAAGTTGGTGAAAATAGACAGAGCGACAGACAGACAGACAGACATCGCCAAACACAGAGACTAGGAACATTAACACGGAACTATTTTTTCAAAAACTCGGCCATAGACCTGTACGTCCGCATAAGGTGGTAAACAATAGATATAAAGAAAAAATAGAAGAAGAAGAAGAAAAGCCTAGACGGATACAAAATAAACTGATGGTACATAATTATTCGAGAGGGATGTTTCTGTCTCTCCATATGGAGAGAAACATCCCTCTCGGAACCAAGGTAAAGTTACTAAACGCGCTAGTCACCTCAATCATGCTTTACGCATGCGAGGCATGGACACTGAATGCAGACCTACAAAGGAGGATCCAAGCAGTAGAAATGAGATGCCTCAGAAGGCTCCTTGGCATCTCATACAAGGACCATGTCACCAACAGTGAAGTCCGCAGAATGATCACTCAACAGGTGCGGGACTATGAAGACCTACTGACCACGGCGAAAAAGAGGAAACTCAGATGGTATGGGCACGTAACACGCTCAGAAGGACTTGCAAAGACCATCCTGCAAGGAACAGTCCAGGGGAAGAGAAGACGGGGCAGACAGAGGAGAAAGTGGGCCGACGACATCCGTGATTGGACAGGGGAGGACTTCAGTGTCACCCAGGCACTCGCCCACGACCGCGCTAAGTGGAGCCAGCTGGTCCACCGTTCGTCCACCATGCAGCGCCCCTACGACCCTGGCGGGTTACGGGACCAGTGAACAGTGAACAGTGAACATAATTATTATACACTCATCACAAAAAGCGAAAAGGAACAGAATATGCAGAGACTATGGCTCTAAATGTGTTTTAATTAAAAAGCTGGTGCGTGCTTACATTATGCTCGAATATTGAAAAAGCATTTTCACCTTGCTGTGGTGTCTCATTTATCGCTGGATCAGGTTTTCTCTGAACCATCGTTATTTGTTGGACTTTTTTTTATAGCTTTAATAAGAGGTCTGGTAGTTCAGTATTTATAATAATAATGCTAATAATAATGCTAATGCTAATAATAATAATAATAATAATAATAAAAAATGGAATTTACATAGCGCTGTATCTTGCACAGACAAATCAAAGCGCTTGCACTCAACTCATTCTTACAGTCATGAAACCAATAGCAAGTAATGTACACACACACACGCACGCACGCACGCACGCACGCACACGCACCACACACACACACACACACACACACAGAGGTTATACACTTTGGCAGGGTGATGGGGATTTGGGCTGTTGAAAAGCAGGGACAGCTATGAAAAGAAACAGGAGAGGAAAATCTTAGGTTTGAAACAAATTATGTCTTGAGGCCGGATTTAACAGTGTCACAAGAAGGCCTTTGGCGAAGAGAGACAGGGAGGCCATTCCAGATCGATGGACCAGAAACAGAGAAAGAGCGACGACCGACGGTGGACTGTTATGGCACGTTATAGTTGTTTTAATTCCACTTGATAGTTTCTGACATTATGCTTTAAATGTTCTTGTTACTTTGGAATTTCATGCGTAGTTTAAAGGCCTTCTTTTGTCGCTATCAGCTTTGTTGTTGTTGTTGTTATTGTTGTTTTCGTTGTTCTTGTTATTTTTGTTGTTTTGTGGTCTACAATCACTAGGTGTGAATAGACTTTAAACTGAAGATATTCAAATCAGGCCCTTTCATTGCCAGAGAGAAATAAAACCCAGAAGAGTATACCTGCCAAGACAAAGTTGGTATATACCAATAATTATTTTTCCTCTGGAGATAACACCAGAGCCGACTCCACTCCCCCGAAAAGTCCTTCGGATGAGACTATAAACAGAGGTCCCCGTGTGCGAACGCACGCAGAACATCTTGCGCACAGTTTAAAATCCGTTCCGCTTTTTGGAAGAGTAGGTCATCGTATGCCGTTGGGAACGGATGACAAAATTTACAAAACTGCATACACACAGGGACTTGATGTAAAAAAACAAACACATATGAGTGCTTCTTCCATTATTCTCGAAATAAAAGAATAAGAGAGGAAAAT
>CM054144.1:41892086-41897086 GCA_028751875.1 Rapana venosa
TTTTTTCCTGATATATCTTTTTTCTTTATTAGTTAATTCTATTCTCGATACTTGTGGTTTTCTTAAGTGCTTTAGTGACAAGAATGAAAATCAATACACATAACTTACTTTTTAAAAGTACTTTGATTATTAGAGTGAATAAATACAAATAAATCACATTTCTATTTCCTTTCATATTGTTTGCAGCCCCGGTTACATTCCTCTAATCTTTTATCACCAATACGCCGAACGGAGAACAAAAACATTACACGAGTCACCTGCCATTTTGTTTTAGTTTTTTTTTTGGGCTATGTCTGTATCTTCATTTCTGTCCTTACATACAGCCAGTCATTATCTGTAATGACGTCTTCCATCAAAACAGCGCAGCATAATCTTTTTGCCCTCTCATGACAGAATTGTTAATGCTGTGATAATGTCCTGGTGAAGAATAAATCGTCTTTTACGAGCCCACAACCACACATCTCCATACATCTTTATGTATGGAGATGTATGGTTATTAAAAGCCACAACCACACATCTCGTACATCTTTATGTATGGAGAGGTATGGTTATCAAAAGCCACTATCACACATCTCCATACATCTTTATGTATGGAGATTAAAAGCCACTACCACACATCTCCATACATGTGTATGTATGAAGATGTATGGTTATCAAAAGCCACTACCACACATCTCCATACATCTTTATGTATGGAGATGTATGGTTATTAAAAGTCACAACCACACATCTCCGTACATCTTTATGTATGGAGATTAAATGCCACAACCACACATCTCCATACATGTGTATGTATGAAGATATATGGTTATTAAAAGCCACAACCACACATCTCTGTACATCTTTATGTATGGAGATGTATGGTTATCAAAAGCCACAACCACACATCTCCGTACATCTTTATGTATGGAGAAATATGGTTATTAAAAGCCACAACCACACATCTCCATACATCTTAATGTATGGAGATGTATGGTTATTAAAAGCCACAACCACACATCTCCGTACATCTTTATGTATGGAGATTAAAAGCCACTACCACACATCTCCATACATGTGTATGTATGAAGATGTATGGTTATCAAAAGCCACTACCACACATCTCCATACATGTGTATGTATGGAGATGTATGGTTATTAAAAGCCACTACCACAAATCTCCATACATGGTTGTGGCTCTTAATAGACGAAATCATACTTAAAAACAAAAAACGTAACACAACGCCTGAAAGAAAAAAACAACAAAACGCTCCACACCCACCCACCCCTAAAAAAAAGAAAACTCAATAAAAAAAAATTAAATAACCCAACAAAACCCCCGAAACCCTTGGGTTATCTGATTGTCAATGCGTGGTAACATCTAGAAGGACGTGACGGTGTTGCCCATTTCCACGTCTTGTTTGCCGTTCGACTTAGGGCTCATACTGGAGGTGATGGTCGGAAGCTCGTCGTCCACATAGGCTAGATTGTCGGCAGCGTATTTGCCTGTCCGGTGCTCCGGTTTGCTGGGTCCCCATTGAGGATCAGGCCGGCAGGCGGCTTTTATGGACTGTTGGAATGATGGAGAAATAAAGATTGAACAAGTAGATACAATCATAAACAACAACATCACCTCCCCCCCCCAAAAAAAAAATCCAAACAAACACTCAACCCGAAAACAAAACCACTATCCTACACCCACCCACCCACCCTCCAACTAACCAACCAACCAACCAATCAACCAACCAACCAGCCAACGTTCAAACCAACCAACCAACCAACCAACCAACCAACCAACCAACCAACCAACCAACCAAACCAACCAACCAACCAACCAAACCAACCAACCAACCAACCAACCAACAACCAACCAACCAACCAACCCAAACCAACCAACCAACCAACGATCAAACCAACCACCAACCCACCAACTAACCAACCAACCAACCAACCAACCAACCAACCAACCAACCAACCAACCAACCAAAACCAAACCAACCAACCACCAACACCACCAACCAACCAACCAACCAACCAACCAACCCAACCAACCAACCAACCAACCAACCAACAGACAACCAACCAACCAACCAACCAACCAACCAACCAACCAACCAACAACCAACACCAACCAACCAACCAACCAACCAACCAACCAACCAACCAACCAACCAACCAACCAACCAAACCAACCAACCAGCCAACCAGCCAACCACAACCACCAACAACCAACCAACCAACCAACCAAACCAACACACAACCAACCAACCAACCAACCAACCAACCAACCAGACAAACCAACCAACAACAACCAACCAACCAACCAACAGCCAACCAACCACAACCAACCACACACCAACAACCAACCAACACCAACCAACCAACCAACAACCAACCAACAACCAACCAACCAACCAACCAACCAACCCAACACCACCAACCAACCAACCAACCAACCAACCAACCAACCAACCAACCAACCAACCAACCAACCAACATATCATCCTCATCATGGTCATTCTCATCATCACCTTATATCTGAAGCCTTGCACCACAAAGCCCAACAGAATGCTAGCCACGGGCAGAGCGGCTATAGCAAAGCCTGTGCCCTGCACCCAAGGCTCGAACTGGTAGTCCCCATACCCTGCCGGCCCATACTGCACCCCCGACATGATGATCATGATCTGTGGACCAACAGTCACCACGTAAGTAATCATCAATCATTGGGTTCCATCTTTTGAAAAAAAACAACAACAACAACACAGTCATTTTCAAAAAATGATTTGACAAGTTGTAAAGGGGTTTACTTGCTGTACTTGTTTTCATCTATGACTGTTTCTTCAATAAAACATAGTTTTGTTTGCAAAAATGCTCCATTTTTTCTAAAAATGGATAATACAATCAAACAGAAAGATACAGATGAAAAATAGTTTTACAAGAATTTTTTTTTTAGTTTTAAAAGAAATGTATTTTACACTCAGCTACAAAAGAAAAAGAAATGTATTTTACACTCAGCTACAAAAGAAAAAGAAATGTATTTTAAACTCAGCTACAAAAGACAATCATGGGAGGTGGGATAGCCTAGTGGTTAGAGCGTTGAGCTCGTGATCTGACGGCCCGGGTTCGAGCCACCGCTGACACGCCCGTTCGCTGGGAATTTTCCCCTGGAGTTAATATAGTCAAGACAAGTCAAAAACACTTGAATCATCCCATAAAGGGCAATTAAAATAGCCTACTGACAGGCACATTGATGCGTATCATAATCTACTGACTCCATTGCACGACCCCGAAAATCCTTCAGATGAGACTGTAAACCAAGATCCCGTGTGCGAACGCATGCTGAACATCTTACGCACTTGTTAAAACCTGTTCCGCCTTTTGGAACAGAAGGCCATTGTGTGCTGGTAGGGAGGGAGGGATGACAAAATTGATAAAACGGAGTGCACACGGGAACTAGATATAAAACACCCACCCAGATGATAATAATACTGTATGTTATTTATATGAGAGCTTATTTCATTTATTCTCGAAATAAAAGAATGATAAAAATTAATGTAAAATAATCGTTTGGCCTGTCCACTTTACGACGACAGCCACATAAGGACACGACACTCGTGTCCTAAACGGGGCCGGGGCGTTACCGTTCATTAAGGCATCATAAGTTATATTGTATGACTATATTAAATTGTGTGGCCTGGGCCAAAAAGCTTAGTCGGTCAATGGTGTAAGCAAAAGCACCAGGGCCTGTATAAAGATTCCGTTATGCCTTGACACGTCGAGACTGTCTTTAAGCCTTGACAAACTGTCAGGATAATAACAACCAGCCGTAAAAAACAAAAAAAATCCTCTGAAGCTTGAGTACGGCTGTCTATACTAACTGCGGCAAGATGTTTAGAAAACAGCCACCATACTGGCAAACTTCTCATCCAGAGTGTGTTGAGGGTCTCCCAGAGATCCCTAGGTATGATGAGTGAGTCAAAGGTCCGTATTGTACTGTATTGTATTGTATTGTATTGTATTGGCATTCTGTATATTGTATATCACTTTAAGTCAATGGCAGATTTATTTTCGTGAAATTCGGGCTGCTCTTTCCACGGAGAGCGCGTCGCCACAAGAGCAGCGCCACCCATCATTTTTTCTTTTCCTGTCTGCAACTCTATTTGTTTCCCTATCAGACTGACTTTTTTTTAAACAGAATTTTACCAGGGACAATTCTCTTGTTGCCGTGGGTTCTTTTACGTGCGCTAAATATGTGTATCACACGCAACCCCGGTTTTATTGTCTCATCCGAAAGACTAGCACCTATACCACCACTCATGGTCTCATGGATGGGACAGGGAGGGGAGGGGGGCATTTCTGGCCAAAACGGGGATCAAACCACCGCACACTTGTTGTTGTGCATTCCCCAGCTTTACACCCTGGGGGTCACCCAGAACATGCACTCTGACTCACTCATCCCACCTGGGAATCACTGTGAGATAGGAAGTACACCGGGTGAGAAGTTTGCGTGTACGACTATTTTCAAGTACCTCGCCACATAGGCAGCCATACTCCGACTTCAGAGGATTTTTTCTCCTATAAAGGAGAGTGCAGGTTGTTATGTTAAGAGCTTGTCATGGCTGAAGGCAATCTCAACACAACATTTTAAACATAACAACATTTTAATGTAGGCCTTGGCAATTAGCTGACATCAATAACCTGACACAGCTTTTGGCCTGGGCCAAGCACCGCACACTTCAAACTCGGAATTTTCGCTTTCTCTTCAGGTAGGTGCTTTACCTCTAGACCACCGATCCACCTGGGTGACCCCAAGGGTGTTAAACTAGGAAACGCCCAACAGCATTTATATCTTACAGCCCAGCCAATTGCAACAGGTCAGATCAAGGCCCAGTGGCTGACAACTTACCACAATGGCCAGAGGGGTGACCACCATCCACATACTTCTCCAGTACCAGTTGGGTTCAAATCCCAGCATCAGCTTGATGTCGTTGCAGAAGTTCTTGTTACCTGTAACATGAAAA
>CM054144.1:41907086-41909586 GCA_028751875.1 Rapana venosa
GAATTTCGAGGAAGAAGAAGTAATAATAATAATAAGAAGAAGAATGCGAAGAATGCGAAGAAGAATGCGAAGAAGAATGCGAAGAATGCGAAGAAGAATGCGAAGAATGCGAAGAAGAAGAAGAATTCTGAAGAAGAAGAAGAAGAATTCTGAAGAAGAAGAATTCTGAAGAAGAAGAAGAAGAATTCTGAAGAATTCTGAAGAAGAAGAATTCTGAAGAATTCTGAAGAAGAATTCTGAAGAAGAATTCAGAAGAAGAAGAAGAAAAAAGAAGAAGAAGAAGAAGAATTCTGAAGAAGAAGAAGAATCTGAAGAAAAGAAGAAGAAGAAGGAGGAGGAGGAGGAGGAGAAGGAGACGAAGAAGAAGAAGAAGAAGGAGGAGGAGAAGAAGAAGAAGAAGCAGAAGAGAAGGAGGAGAGGAGGAAGAGAAAGAAGACGAAATAAAGACAGGAGGAGGAGAAAGATAAGGAGGCCGAGGAGAAGAAAAAGAAACAAGTACCTTTGAAATGCAAGAAGAAGAATGCGAAGAAGAGGAATGCGAAAAGAAGAAGAAGAAGAATGCGAAAAGAAGAAGAAGAAAAAGAAAATTCTGAAGAAGAAGAATGCAAAGAAGAATGCGAAGAAGAATGCGAAGAAGAATGCAAAGAAGAAGAATGCGACGAAGAATGCGAAGAAGAAGGCGAAAAAGAAGAAGAAGAATTCTGAAGAAGAAGAATTCTGAAGAATTCTGAAGAAGAAGAAGAAGAATTCTGAAGAAGAAGAAGAAGAACAAGAAAGAAAGAAAGAAAAGAAAGGTAGAAAGACAGACAGATGGAGGAAGAGAGGGAGAAGGAGAAGGAGGTTGAGGAGGAGAAGAAAGAGAAACAAACACCTTTGGTGTGTAAGCTTTCTTCCAAAATAAGTGAATTCTTAGATGTTAGATTTTAGTGAGATTCCCTGCCTGTGCTGGGTTTATCCATGTTTTTTATTTACTTATTTTAGTTATTTATTTATTCTTTTATATCGAGGATAATGGAATAAGCACTCATGTGCTTTTTTACATCCAATCCCCGTGTGTATGCAGTTTTGTCAATTTTGTCATCTGTTTCCACCGGCACACAATGACCTACTCTTCCGAAAAGCGGAACAGGATTTAACGTGTGCGCAATATGTTCTGCATGCGTTCGAACACGGGGCCCTCGGTTTATAGTCTCATCCGAAGGACTTTAATAATCAGTTCGATTTTTTTGTCAAACTGGGAAGAAAGGGCGAGGCTGGGAATCGAACCCACAACCTCACGGTTTACTTGTTGGCAGGCGAACATCTTAACCATCCTGCCACCTTCCTTCCTCATGTTTCGGTAAGTAGCGCACTAAGATTTGACGGAATTTTTTTATTTTACGTGCATGGTTTTGATTTTAGTGTGTATTCCGTGTGTAGAATTTCACGCTGGTCAATTTTCCGTTAATGTTGATGGTGTACAATACAATACAAGTCAATACAATACAAGACTGTGACAATCTCGTTATGACTATTCAAGGGAAGTAATCGCGCATTGTCATCGGTTTTTATGCAGTTGCTTCCCTTTAACATGGAACGGACTGGTTTAAAATTAATGTGGATGAGTTTTTATAGACCTTTAATTGTTGATTTACAACAGTGAGAGAGAGAGAGAGAGAGAGAGAAGAGAGAGAGAGAGAGAGAGAGAGAGAGAGAGAGAGAGAGACAGAGAGAAGAGAGAGAGAGAGAGAAAAGAGAGAGAGAGAGAGAGAGAGAGAGAGACAGACAGACAGACAGACAGACAGACACAGGCAGAGACAGACAGACAGACCGAGAGACAGACAGACAGACAGACAGACACAGATACAGAGACAGTAGTATACAAGAAAATCGCAAGAATGGAATTAACCAATTCTAAAACAAAAAGAACAATTCAGAGATAACAAATACCACCTTTAGCCCCACCCCTCACTACCTTTTTAAAAATAAAAAAATTAATTCATCATATAATATATTACTATCCATACCACACACCCGCCAACTATAAACTAACCATCATCAACATCAAGCAAGCAGACACTACAACTTAGCGTAACGGCATAACGACACAACACAAAAAAAAACAAAAAACCCAACAACAAAAAAACACAACCACCACCACCACCAACAACCCAACCTATAAACCCCTGACAGTGACGTCACGGGTGACGTCGACCACCAAAAAACCACCACCAACAACAATCCAACAACAACAACAACAACCCAACCTATAAACCCCTGACAGTGACGTCACGGGTGACGTCGACCACCACAAAAACAACAACCACCACCACCACCACCACCACAAACAACAACAACAACCCAACCAGCTATAAACCCCTGACAGCGACGTCACGGGTGACGTCACACCACCACTCACCGTGACGTCAGTGAGCCTGTCCCAGGTGGGGACGATGTAGAAGGTGATGCCGTCATAGTAGCCGGGTAGCGTCAGGCCTCGCGCCAGCAGAGCGATCAGCAC
>CM054144.1:41914586-41919586 GCA_028751875.1 Rapana venosa
ATGCGTGCGATCGTGCGTGTGTGTGTGTAAACACAATATAAACACACACACACACAGAACCACCACCACCACCACCACCCACACATACACACACGCGCGCGCGCATGCACGCACACACACACCCACCACAACACACACAATACGCACACTAACACACACCTTCACACACACTACACACACACTACAACCCACACACAACACGCCCCCCTCACCTCCTCCACCCCCCTCGCCCCACCCCCCATCCCCCCACACACACCCACACTCCCCCCCACCCCCCACCCCCCCCAAAAAAAACCCACAAACCACCACCACCCCACCCACTTACGCAAAGAAGCATTGACCTTCTCCCAGTCGGTCATGTTGGCCAGGTCGGCTTTGCCGGTGATGCAGTACGGGGTGTTCCAGTGGTTGCCGCAGGTGGACCAGGGCAGAGGGTCGTCCATGCTGATCAGCGATTCCAGCAGGTAGTACAGGCCGTAGGCGATGATGACGTTGTAGTACAGGCAGACCATCAGAGAGATCAGCACCATCCCGAAGCCTATGCCTGGTGAGGAAAAGCACACACACGCATCGCAGATTCATCATCGTGGTGGTAGTGGTGGTGTTGGTGGTGGTGGTGGTGGTTTGTGATGGGTGTGGGAGAAGAGTTGGGAGTCAGATTTTTTGGAAAAAATTGGAGGTGGTGTTTTATCTGGAATAATGTCTGAATTGATTTTTTATGTGTTTGTGTGTGTGTGTGTGTGTGTGTGTGTGTGTGTGTGGAAGGGGGATATCTGCGCTGGTATAGAAATGTAACCACCAAAAACGAGAAAAGCGTCGTTAATGATCTGATTCTTTTTTGTTTCTTTCTTTCTTCTTTTTCGGCAACTTTTTTTCTTCTTCGAACTCTTGTCTTCTCCCCTTTTGCTTATTTATCTTAATTGTTCTCGCAAGCAAATGTATATATACTCTGTTGATCAACAGTCAAAAAAATGACTTGTAAGCTGGCTTTTTGATTGATTAAATTGGCTTTTTGATTGATTAAATTGGTTGTATTCCGCTTTACTTAATGTTTATTAAGTGAAGTTTATCTACTTCCCATTTGATTTCATACTTAAAGATATCGCCCACATACAAAAGACCATAACAAAAATGTAACCTTCCTCTCCTTTTATAAAAACTATTCACCAACCTCCTCTCCCTTGAACTTTTCCGCCCCAACTTTACCCTCATCCTCCTTACATATCTCCCCTCCTCCTTTAACCCTATCCAGCCTCTCCCCCCCCCCCCCCACCTCTCCACCATGCCGCCTACCCGCTCCTTCCAGCCTACCAATCCTTTCCTGTATCCCCCCCAAGCTATAAAGTTAAAAGAAAACGATTTAAAAAACAGAGATAAAAATCCCCAGCACAAACATGGGAAGATAGACAACACATCTCCTCTACGCATCCGAGGATTAGAAGTTATGTGGGTGATCCCCCATAAGAGATCACAAATTCCTAACTTACAGACCGAGTTATGCCTTCATAGTTTTACAACATATTATTGAACTAACATTTCCAAACATTAAAGGTGTCTTTTCCTATAAATATGTTCAGAAATCAAGAAGAAAGCTTATTCTAACTCATACAGTTTCCCCATGTCCTTTTTTTTTTTATTAACAGATAAACAGCACAGTCTTACTATTTTAAATAAAAATTGCTGCTTCATTTCCATTAAGTACACACTTGTATCTGGACCTCTGAGCGATTTCAAACAATAAAAAGGAATATAACTGTTTATGATAGCCTATGGAAGGGAGGTAATATTGCCATAAATAGAATGGGGAGATAATAAATCCTGGACATCCTCACTATGACCTGGTTTTGTTGGCTTTGTGTGATTAAAGAAGTGATGAGATTGCTCTTCAAGGTGACCATGCTGGGTATTTGAAGCTATTAAAAGGGCCTGGTCTTAAATTTGAAGTGAAAGTTGTTACAGTGTTTGAAACTAAATAAGGTGTGTCACACACATATAGTCCTTTGGATGAGACTATAAACCGAGGCCCCGTGTGCGAACGCACGCAGAACATCTTGCGCACACGTTAAATCCTGTTCCACTTTTCGTAAGAGTAGGCCATTGTGTGCCGGTGGGAACAGATGACGGAATTTACAAAACTGCATACACAATGGGACTGGATGTTGTAAAAAAGCACATTGTTTCTTATTCCATTATCCTCGATATAAAATAAAATAAATAAATAAAATAAATAAACACATGCGCATGCACACACACATGCACACACATTTTCTACACATACATACAAACTAATGGATGGCCATACACGCACAAACTTATTAGAGCGCACTAGTACATGATACAGTATTGAGACACGTGATGACTATGTACACACACACACGTTGATTATCTTTGACTGTGTCTTTAACTTGTAGAGGATCAGCTTCAGTGTCTCAACAAAAAAAGTTTGTGTCCTGAATCTTTTACTTCTGTTATGCTATGTCACTTTTGCAACATTGTACAAACAAATTCTAACAAGCAAACATGACATGAACATCTTGCGTACACGTTAAAATCCTGCTCCGCTTTTCGTAAGAGTAGGTCATTGTGTGCCGGTGGGAACAGGTGACAATTTACAAAACCGCATACACACGGGGACTGGATGTAAAAAGGAACATAAGTGCTTATTCCATTATCCTCGATATAAAAGAATAAAATAAATAAATAAAATAAATAAATAAATAAAATAAAGGAAAACAAAACAAATCAGAGAGGAGGGGTTGCAGATTGCGCTTATCTGGACATTAAGTGTCGACATTGTCTGTCTGCCTGCCTGCCTATCTGTCTGTCTGTCTGTCTGTCCGTCTGTCTGTCCGTCTCTCTGAATGTAAAAACGCTCGTGTTTATTCATTATCCTAAGAAATAAAATTATTTGATTTGATTTGATCCCTATCTCATACACGCACGCACGCACACATACACACACATACACGCGCGCACGCACTACACATCACCCCCAACACAGACACACACCCAGTCACAACACACATAACCCCCAACCCCCCCCCCCCCCCCCCTCACACACAATACCCTCCCCCAACACACACACACACACACACACACACACACACACACACACACCACACACACACACACACACACACACACACACACACACACACACACACACACACACACTCACACGTTCTGTAAATGTGACACTTTTCTGTGGTCTAATAATACACATGGAGTGCACAGATTGCTAAATCAAAGAAAGAAAACGCAACACACAACCCCCCTCCCTCCCTCACACACATAAACCCTCCCCCTACAACACACACACAACACAACACACACACCAACCCCCCCCCCCCCCACACACACCCACCCACCCACACACACACACAAACTACCACACACCTACCCACCAACCCACCCACACACCCACACCCACCCACACACCCACACACACACACCCACACACACACACACACACACACACACACACACACACACATACACACACACACACAAACAAAACACACACCCCCCCCCCCCACCCACCCACACACACACACACACAAACACCCCCCCCCCACACACACACACACACCACAAACACCCCCCACATCCATACACACCCCCACACCCCCCCCCCCACACACACAAACACCCCCCCCCCCCCCACACCCCCCCTCCCACCCCCCCCCCCCCCACACAAACACAACCCCCCTCTCCCCCCCACACAAACACCCCCTTCCCCCCCACACCCCACACCCCCCACACACACACCCCTCCCCACCTCCCCTTACCTCCTCCACCCTCCCCCCCCACCACCACACACACACACATCCCCAGGCATCAATCAGCACCGACCTCTAAAGAAAGGGCTGACCCTCCAGATGGTGATGGGGCCAATGGAGGCGAACTGCCCGAAGCTGAGCTCGAAGAAAAACAAGGGCAGTCCGCAGATGACCAGCATCACCACGTAAGGGATCAGGAAGGCTCCTGCCCATCATGCTTGACGTTACAGCACCATCATCATCATCATCATCATCGTCATCGTCGTCGTCGTCGTTATCGTCATCGTCGTCGTCGTCATCATCATCAATGTCATCGTTTTCATTGTCGTCGAAGTCGTCATTATAACCACCACCACCACCACCACCACCACCACCATGATGATCATCAGCATCATCATCACCACCACCACCACCATCATCACTATTATTGTCGTCGTCTTTTTTCCCCGTTGTCATCATCATCATCGTCGTCGGCGTTGTCGTCGTCGCCATCGTCACCATGATCATGATCATGAACATCATCATCGTCGTCGTCATCGTCGTCGTTGTCGTCATCATCATCATCATCATCATCATCATCTTCTTCTTCTTCTTCTTCTTCTTCTTCTTCTTCTTCTTCTTCTTCTTCTTTTCATCATCATCATCATCATCATCATCATCATCATCATCATCATCATCATCATCATCATCATCATCATCATCATCATCATCATCATCATCATCATCATCATCATCATCATCATCATCATCTCTTTTTCTGTCTCTCTCTGTCTCTGTCTTTCTGTCTCTATCTTTGTCTCTGTCTGTCTGTGTGTATGTGTGTGTGTGTGTGTGTGTGTGTGTGTGTCTGTCTGTCTGTCTGTCTGTCTCTCTCTATCTATCTCTCTCTCTCTCTCTCTCTCTCCTCTCTCTCTCTCTCTCTCTCTCTCTCTCCCTCTCCACACTGTATAGACAGACAGACAGACAGACAAGGACAGGAACAATCTAGTTATTGTTGTTTATTGTTGTTACACTCAGGAACACTCCAGACCCACCAAACTCCTCCGTTTCTAGTAGCAAAGGTTAGGTGAACCTCCAAATGTTCACACACACACACAACGTGCACTCACACACACACAACACACACACACAACCACACACACACAACACACACACACGCACACACACATACACCCATACAACACACACAACACAACACACACATACACATATACAACACAC
>CM054144.1:41924586-41939586 GCA_028751875.1 Rapana venosa
TGTCGTCCCTCTACTTAAAAACAGGCAGACTACATACATACTCTTGCATGGGAGAGCGCGTCGCCACAAGCGCAGCGCCACCCACTATTTATTTATTTTCTTTTCCTGTCTGCAACTGTATTTGTTTCCCTATCAGAATGGCTTTTTTTCCTACAGAATTTTGCCAGGTAAAACTCTCTTGTAGTCTCTCTACTTACAAACAGGCAGACTACTTACAGGGGAAAGCGCGTCGCCACAAGCGCAGCGCCACCCACTATTTATTATTTGTCTTTTCCTGTCTGCAACTGTATTTGTTTCCCCATCAGAATGGCTTTTTTTTTCTACAGAATTTGGCCATGGACGATTCTCTTATCGTCTCTCTACTTAAAAACAGGCAGACTACATACAGGGGAGAGCGCGTCGTCACCCACTATTTATTTATTTTCTTTTCCTGTCTGCAACTGTATTTGTTTCCCCATCAGAATGGCTTTTTTTTCTACAGAATTTGGCCAGGGACGACTCTCTTATCGTCTCCCTACTTACAAACAGGCAGACTACACACACATATACACACACACATACACGCATACATACACACTCTTGCAGTAATGGCCTTGCTGTACGTACCGGCCACGTGCTAAGTAGAACTAACTTCTTACTGTCATGTCCGGCCTTGGAACTTTCCACCCCTTTCTAACCTACCCGGGAATGTGTCTCCTAGCTGGCTCCCTGATAACCACTCCTCCCCACCACCCCACTACCACCTTCCTTCCTCTTCCTTCCTTCCCTCCCCATGACCCTCCCTTCTTTGACCACCTCAAATGAGATTTGTTTTTCTTCGATAAGTTATTAGTGAGTCAGGGTTTCACCACTGTATAGGTCGTTTCACCTCAAGTGGGCGTCATGATTTTTTGAATTTTTTTTTTTTTTTGGAACGAAAGAAAAAGATGGTTAGGGTATATGACGTTTTTGTTGGTTGGTTGAACATATACAGGGAAAATAAGTTTATATAATTGCTGTATGCAGCACGTGAGGAGATAGTAGTTTGATTAAGTTTTCTTGTTAGTTAATTAAATCCGATAAAGGTGTGATGACGATAATGTGTTCTACTACAACTAGTAAGTTATAAGTGAACATCATTTCTTAAAGACGGTAAACACCATTACAGCTATGTCTAAATACTACCGAATTGTCACTTTTTTTTGGTGCTCAAGTTGTTTACCACATTTCAACAGATTGTAGTGACATACAGTTTGTTTCTTTCAAACTACTTACAGTTATCAGAATGTTTGCAAATCAATCCTCTGAAAATGCATATAATTATGTAAAGTTAACGCTAACACTGAAAAGAAAATCTCCAGATGATCACATTCTATATCAATCATTAAAACTGTTCGAATACGTCAAACCAAAGACCCAAAAAATGGAAAAGAAAGAAAAAAAAAAGATGGAAAGAAAGAAAGAATAATTCATTTCCCACAGAATCTTGCGGTCATTTTCTATCAGCTGAAATATCCCATCACCCTGTTTTGAAAGCAAAATAGAACAGAGGAATGAAACCCCCAAAATATACCTAAACTGGTGTATGTGTGTGTGTGTGTGTGTGTGTGTGTGTGTGTGTTGGTGTGTGCGTGCGCGCGTGCGCGTGAGTGTGTGTGCGTAGGTGTGTGCGCGTGAGTGCGTGCGTGTGGGTGTGCGTGCGTGAGTGTGCGCGTGCGTGAGTGGGTGTTTCTGTGCGTGTGGGTGTGCGTGCGTGAGTATGTGTGTGTGTGTGTGTGTGTGTGTGCGCGCGCGCGTGCGCTATTGCATGTGTTTTTGTATGAGCGCGCACACATACACAAGGTCAGCAAATAAGGTTAAGTGACTTTAACCCTCTGTCAGTGGTTAGGAGTGACCTCAGTTTTAGGTCAAGTTTATCGAGACTGTTTCTGAAGACTTGAACTTTGTATGAATTGGTGCAGATTGTATCAAAGCATTAAAAACAATTTCAGAGAGAAGAAGACTGAAACTAGGTATAACTAGGTCAAGACTGCATCGAGTTTGTTTGTCATCCCTATTTGTTATTGAAAACTTCATGAAATACTTCTTTTTTTGTAACTTTTACGGGCTAAAAGATCAAAATTAATATCTTCTTCATATTTTCTATAAAACAAATAATGAGATGTATAAGAACTCAAGCTTAAAATCATTTTAAAAAACCCAACAAACCCTCCCATATCCAAACCCCGAAACAAAACAAAAAGAAAACAAAGAAAACAAAAGCACCAAAGTACCCAAAACAAAAACAAAGAAAAACAACCAAAAAACAAAGCACCATCCAGTTGTAGAACTGTTAAAATCAGCTATGTTTTTTTTAAATAGGAAAATTAGCTACATCCTTGCACACACACACACACACACACACACACACACACACACACACACACACACACACACACACACACACACACACACACACACACACACACACACACACACGGGATAGCCTAGTGGTTTGGTTAGAACATTGCGCTCGCAATCTAACGACCCAGGTTCGATTCCCGTTCAAGGGGATATTTTCCTCTGGAGTTAACATCAGTGCAGACTCCACTCTCCCCAAAAGTCCTTCGGATGAGACCATAAACCGAGGCCCCGTGTGCAAACGCACGCAGAACATCTTGCGCACACGTTAAACTCTGCTCCGCTTTTCGTAAGAGTAGGCCATTGTGTACCAGTGGGAAGAGATGACGGAATTCACAAAATCGCATACACACGGGGACTGAATGTAAAAAAGCACATAAGTGCTTATTCCATTATCCTCGATATAAAAGAATAAGATAAAATGAAATAAAATAAATAAAACAAAACACACACTCTCTCTCTCTCTCTCTCTCTCTCTCTCTCCTCCTCTCTCTCTCTCTCCTCTCCTCTCTCTCTCTCTCTCTCTCTCTCTCTCTCTCGCATTCTAAATGCTTTATATAGGAAAAGAGCTAACTGTTTTGTAGTAACTTCATTTCCAGACGTAATAAGCATGATTAACCTATGGAGACATGGTTGACGTAAGAACTTTCGAGGTATAAACTGCTCTCTTAATTCCGTAAGTTGTGCGGGACACCCTTATTAATTCTTGAAAAATGATCGTGTTTTGCTAATTTTTTGTGAATTGATTGTTTATGTGAATATCACTTGTATGATAGTGTGTGCTTTGTGTTTTTCCTCTTCAAATGTGGCCAAGGCCTTTTGAATAAACCATTCGCATTCGCATTCTCTCTCTCTCTCTCTCCCGATCTCTCTGTCTGTGCTATAATAAACCTTACGAGCCACTCTTACACTTTTCTTTATAACCCCAGCAAATGCCCCAAGGACAAGACAAATCACCCGAACATAATATTATCAATTGTCTATTTTTGCTATCATCCTTCCTCACTGCCCAACCACGAACTCAAATTCTTTCAGTGTATGTATATACAAAGACAGCTTTAGCTAACACCCTCCTCCAATATGTATTCAACTATTTCATAAACCAGAGGAGAGAGAGAGAGAGAGAGAGAGAGAGAGAGGGGGGGGAGCAGGGAGGGAGAGAGAGAGAGGGAGGGAGGGAGAGAGAGACAGAGAGAGAGAGAGAGAGACAGAGAGGGAGAGAGAGACAGAGAGAGAGAGGGAGGGAGAGAGGGAGAGAGAGAGAGAGAGAGAGAGAGAGAGAAATCGTATACTCTGTAGTCACGATTTGTCTCCGAACACTGCTGGATAACCTTCACAATCCACGAAGACTGTTAACAAGAAAAGCAGAGTGCAAAAGCGGAGTGACGGAAGCTCTGATAAGACACTTTCGTCTGGAGGGAGGGGAGTGGTGTGGGTTTAAAAAAAAACGACAAGAAAAGATAAAATAAATCAAAAAGATAAATTAAAAAACAAAACTCCTTAAAAATATGCAGAAGGAAATTAGAAGGGAGTGGTGTGTAAAAAAATAAAAAGACCAAAAATAAAATAAAATAATTTGAACATTTTTGTTATGCAGAAGGGAAAATCCCCACCGTGCTAGCTTGTTGCCCGGCGTGGGAATGTTGTGACAAGGGCAGTGCAGCTAGTTTTCCGTTTTGTACAGGGTTCCTTCCCCTTCTTTTCGCCTTGAGCTCTTGCTCGTACACCACCGTGGTTGTGGCCCTTTAAAATGAAAACAAATACAGACAGACACGGTAAAGTTTTGTTGGTTTTTGTTGTTTTGAAAACAATCCTCTGCCAAGTTTGCTTTGATAAATACAACACCCCTTTGCTCTCACAGCAGTCTGTAGCCGCAGTCACCTAGGCAAAACAGTCACTTGTCCTCTCTTGTGTCTTGATTTGACTTCTCTATAGAACTTTAAAAGAAAAACCGTAGTTATTTCGAGAATAATGGAATAAGCACTCAGGTGCTTTTTTTTAACATCCAGTCCCCGTGTGTATGCAGTTTTGTTAATTTTATTTTACGTTCCCACTGACATACAATGGCCTACTCTTCCAATAAAAGCGTAACAGGTTTTAGCGTGTGCGCAAGATGTTCTGCGCGCGTTCGCACACGGGACTTCAGTTTATAGTTGCATCCGGACTTTTTTGGGGGAGTAGTGGAGTCGGCATTGATGTTAACTCCGTGGGAAAATATCCTCTTGAAGGGGATTTGAATCCGGGTCAGCAGATCACGTGCGCAATACTCTAACCAGCCAGGTTATCCCGTCTCCCCAAATCAAATTATTATGCAGAGGGGAAAATACCCACACTACCTGCCCAACCTGGTGATAACATTGTGCAAGCAATGGAAGCCACTCCAGCTATTGTCTAGGAAGGTTTCCGTTAGTAGTGTCAATTCAATCTTTTTAACCTTGAGGTTTTTTCAAGGCGCAAACGTCTCAATTTAGAGGAAGAGAAAAAAAACACCCCCACAAAACAAACCCTGCCAAGTTTCACAACGATGATTAGTCAACTTCCTATGCAACAGCATTCCCTGTGCAGTGAAATCCCAATTTTCCATGCAAGCCTCATACACTTCTCCTCTTCTTTTTTCCACCCGCAAACCCCCATCCTTGCAAATCGTCTCTCACCAAACTGCCTACCCACTCCCTTAAAAAAACAACAAACCCATCCTTTCACCTCTGTCTAAATTTCTTTCGTTTCTGTTTTTATTGTCTATCTCTTTATCTCCTCACACCAACCCAGTATAGTATATGTTCAATCCTTCTGAAGATGCGTATTGATGACGTCACTTGCAAAGCCACTTTTTTGTTTTGTTTTTTAAGGGGAAACACGGATATTCCTTTTCTACGTGCCATGGAATTGGGTGGGATACGTAGTTAGTCTGGTCTTCTCCGGTGCTTGTGACTCTGCAAGGGGTCTGCCCGCTTGCCTCAGCCAACGGGGACGGGATAGCCTAGTGGTTAAAACATTGCGCTCGCAATCTGAAGACCCGGGTTCGATTCCCGTTCAAGGGGATATTTTCCCCCTGGAATTAACATCATTGCAGACTCCACTCTCCCCAAAAGTGTTTCGGATGAGACTATAAACCGACGCCCCGTGTGCGAACGCACGCAGAACGTCTTGCGCACACGTTAAATCCTGTTCCGCTTTTCGTAAGAGTAGGCCATTGTGTGCCGGTGGGAACAGATGACAGAATTTACAAAACCGCATACACACGGGGACTGGATGTAAAAAAAAAAGCACATAAGTGCTTATTCCATTATCCTTAAAATAAAAGAATAAAATTAAATAAAAAATAAATTAAACCACGTTCGGCCCTCAGAGCAGCTCATGACCAATCTAGCCTGCAAACCCCTCTTGGTGGAGGATGGCAAGAGCAAACTAGTTTTTGTCATCACACTGATCGTCTGCACCCGTGCCGTGTTCACCACACCAGCTTGAGGCTGTGCCCACCCTGCCCCATAATTATCATGTTCTCCCCATCAACAGAACATCCACATGAACGTGGTGTGCAGGTTGTGACTACCGAGTTTTACTCCAGCACCCGAGAGAGAGAGAGAGAGAGAGAGAGAGAGAGAGAGAGAGAGAGAGAGAGAGAGAGAGAGAGAGAGAGAGAGAGAGAGAGAGAGAGAGAGAGAGAGAGAAAGGGAGATCTTCGCAGAGCAAGCATGGATGTCCTTTCCCCTTCTACTAACAAGGCATCTCCATCATTATCAAAATTCTGCCCAGTTTCCAAAACAGCAGCTGCCTCCTCTACTGTTTCTACTGTTTTGGAGGTCATTGTTGAACACTATGGACAAACATAACTGTAACTCATAAGAAAGCTAAATTGCACGAACGCTATAGTTTAACCTGAGCAGTTTCGGCTTGTTTGTTTGTTGATTTTTGTTTGTTTGTTTTTTTCGTTGACGGGAGTTTCGATTCCCGCCCAAAGCTAGACGTTTTGAATGTCTGACAGACTATGAGTGGTGGTCTGGGTGCTAGCCCTGTTCCCCTTTTTGTAAGAGTAGGCCATTGTGTGACGGTGGGAACAGATGACAGAATTTACAAAACCGCATACACACGGGGACTGGATTTTAAAAAGTAATAAGTGCTTATTCCATTATCTTTGATATAAAAGAATTAAAAATAATAAAAAATAGTCTTTTGGATGAGACGATAAGTCAAAGTTATTGAAACATGTATTGAAAGGCAAAGAGCTCATGGCAACAAGGTATTTTCCCCTTTACAGTTTTAAAACAACATTGACAACAATGATGATGACGACGACGACGACGACGACACTGTTGTACTTATAGAAACAATCTGAAAGGAAAACTCTTGCAAAGAAATCTGGGAGACAGTGCATAACAATGTAATACAACACGATACAAAACAATACAATATAACACAGCACAATACAACGCATACAACACAATACATACAATACAATTCAACACAGTATAATGCAACAAAAATGCAATACAATACAGTGCAGTACAATGCACTACAGTACAATACAACGAAATGCGATGCAACATAATGTAGATCAGAACAATGTCATACAACACAACACAACACAAAAGAACACAAGACAATACAACGAAAATGCAATATAATACAACGCAGCACAGCACGAAGAAATACAACGAAATGCAATACAATACAAACCACACAAAGCAAACTCTTCTTCACTCCACACCACTCCACTCCATTCACCCGTCAGTTTTAGTCTCTTCCCACCCACCCAGCTGTCATCTCACCCATTAACCCACTTCAGCCTAGGCCACACACTCTATTCCCCAAGACTATTATCCCTGCTGCACATCCCCTATAGCCTGCTGCACATAGGTGACAGAAGCCATTCTTTTTCGCAATGGTTTAATGTCCATTTACTATCAGGTGATTATAAATACGTGCTATGAATATAGAGTAGATGAATGGGCAAAGTTTGAAACGCGGGTGAAAAAGGTAATGTATGTAAATAAGATGTAAAGTATTATTCTTACGGTAATTTTCCTAATGTTTGGCTGGCAAACTGTTTCCGCCACTGATTGTAAGACATGCGAGGTTTAGGAATCATACAGAACACTTTGAGCATTTCTATATGGAAATTGTCTCATTAATTTTGAGTCTGTTTTTGTGTGTGTGTTTTAGTCTGTTTCTTTGTATTTTAAATGAATTATTGAGCACAGGAAAATTCAAACAATCGTAGGGATTGACATACTAGCAGAACAAATGCACGTTAGTGTTTTGGGAACATCGAGTTTTCCAAGCGTTCAGGGTTAGTTTAGTTTAGAAGCTATAATTTCTCTATTTTTGTGGGGGAATATAGGTTATCGAAATGAATTCTACACACTGTTGAGCACACAGACTTTTCAAGAACTGACATCGTTTCATAATGATGGCAGACTTCCGCCCGTACTATCAATCTTTGTTTTGGTGGCATAATCTGAGGCAGCTTGTTTTGGTGAGAAATCTGTCACCTCTTTTCAGTGAAGACAGAAGATATTTTGGAGCACCAGTTGTCACCCCTGTTTGCTGTAAGAATGAGGGTAAGAAGCGAGCACATAGGAAGAAAAAGCAACAACCTACTTTTTCAGCTTTGTTGTTGTGGTTGTTGTTGTTGTTCTTTCTTTGCTTTTGTTTGTTTTACTATTTAGGTTTTCTCACGTTTTCATTAGCGTTTAAACTTCTGGTTTGGAAAAGAAGAAGTCATTCATGCCCACGATCGTTTTGAAGGTACAGTTACAATTATTTATGGATAGCATGAAGAGTTTCGAAAGATGTGGATATTCCGTCTTTAGAATAAGAATTCAAGTTTCAGTTCCCTTGTTGATCATGCTTTATATGACAATTAAACTTTTTTGTTGTTGCAATCCACGAAATAGATGCGTGACAAAAAGCAAACCAACCAACCATCCAACCAACAAAAAAAACAAACAAACAAATAAATCAACCAACCAACCAATCAGCCAACAAGTGTATGCTCTTTTACCTCATATTTAGCACAGTTATTCAACCTTTCTTGTGACAGTCTGTGTTTAATGAGTGTAGGTATTCATGTAAGCTGTTGGTTACAAGTTCATCTCATAACAAAAAGAACAAAAATATGGTTATCCAAATTCCACACATTTTGTTGCTGGGCGACCAAAATACAAGCAGGGAAACAAACACAATTTTAAAAACAACAATCAACGAGGTAAACAAAAATTATAAAGAAACCAGCAAAAGTTTGATGCCCGAAGATCTTGATGACTGGAAACAAGCGACAACATAAATTATTATAATACATGGCCAAGCCGAGGTGACCAACATTATTTATTGAAATTGTGTGACAGAGAGCTTAATGCTCTTCTCTCTCTCTGTCTCTGTCTCTGTCTCTCTCTCTCTCTCTCTCTCTCTCTCTCTCTCTCTGTGTGATTGACTGAAACATAAAAAAAAAAGAGTTTGGCCGAAGTCCAAGGTACCACAATTATTTTGTGCCACAAAGGCTGAATGGTTCTCTAACTGTGTGTGCGTGTGTGTGCGTGAGTGTGTGTGTGCGTGTGTGTGTGTGTGTGTGCGTGTGTGTGCGTGTGTGTGTGTGCGTGTGTGCGTGTGTGTGTGCGCGCGCGCGTGCATGCGAGCGTAGGTGCATGCGCACCAACGTGTGTGAGTGTGTGTCTATAGTTAGTTGTTTTGTTCTGTTCTGCAGATTTGTCACGGATCAAAACAATGGCCCTTTATTTTTGTCCTCAGTGTGCAGCAATCCCTAAACCTTCCACTTCTCCAGCTTGCCAGTATGTCATCATCCTGTTCCCTCCCCCTTCCTTCGCCCCCCCTCCCACGCCTAAACAATCATTACCCCCCCCCCCCCCTCCTCCCCACTCTCAACACTGTACCCGGAAGATTTTTAACATTACAGATCAAACCTTGAATGATAATAATAAAAAAATGAAGACCTTGGAACGAAGTTGAAGCCAAGAGAGAGAGAGAGAGAGAAGAGATAGATAGATAGATAGATAGATAAGAGAGAGAGAGAGAGAGAGAGAGAGGAGAGAGAGAGAGAGAGAGAGAGAGAGAGAGAGAGAGAGTCAGAGACAGAGATAGACAGATTAAAATTTTATTTTATTTTATTGTTTTATATCGAACATAATAGAATAATCACTTATGTGCTTTTAAAAAATTTACTCCAGTTCCCGTGTGTATGCGGTTTTGTCAATTCTGTCATCTGTTCCCACCGGCACACAATGGCCTACTCTTACGAAAAGCGGAACAGGATTTAACGTGTGCGCAAGATGTTCTTCGTGCGTTCGCACACGGGAACTCGGTTTATAGTCTCATCCGAAGGACTTTTGGGGAGAGTGGAGTCTGTACTGATGTTAGTTAACTCCAGGGGAAAATATCCCCTTGAACGGGAATCGAACTCGGTCGTCAGATTGCAAGTGCAATGTTCTAACCACTAGACTATCCCGTCACCCCCCCCCCCCCCCCCCCCCCCCCCGCCAGAGAGACAGAGAGAGAGGGGGGTAGAGAGAGAGCGACAGACAGACAGACAGAGAGAGAGAGAGAGAGAGAGAGGAGAGAGAGAGAGAGAGAGAGAGAGAGAGAGAGAGAGAGAGAGAGACAGGACAGAAGACAGACAGACAGACAGACAGACAGAGACAGAGACAGAAAGACAAAAGACAGACGGAGAGATAAAGAGAGAGGCAGAGAAAGAAAGGCAGAGAGAGACAGAGACAGAGACAGAAAGGCAGAGACAGACGGGAGAGATAAAGAGAGAGGCAGAGACACAAAGAGAGACAGAGAGAGAGAGAGAGAGAGAGAGAGGAGGAGGGAGAGAGAGAGGAGAGAGAGAGAGAGAGAGAGAGTGAGTGAGAGAGAGGAGAGAGAGAGAGAGAGAGAAGGGGGGGCCCTCGAGAGATTAAAAACCCTAGAACCGTGGGAGACATTTCAGTTGTACTGTGGATTATGAACATGGCTCAAATGGGCAAATTGACCCGACCCGACCCGACTCGTACGACCTGACCTGACTTGTCCTGACCCGACCCAACCTGACTCAACTTGACCTGACCTGACCTAGTTCAACCTGACCTGACCGGAGAAGTGAAATGTTGGCCGACTTTGTAGCCGAGCATCATCTCGTGCCATTAGAGATCCCTTCACTAATCCTTCTTTCTGTTTTTCTCTTGTGTGTACCACTTTTTGCAACTGAAGTGTGGTATATTTTTGGTGTGTGTGTGTGTGCGCGCGCGCGCGCCCATGCGCCTGAGTGCATGTGTGTTTGTGTGTATGTGTGTGGGTCTGTGGGTATGTGTGTGTGTTGTGCACTTGCTCTCTGTTGTTGTGTGTGTGTGTGTGTGTGTGTGTGTGTCTGTGGGTCTCTGTGTGTGTTGTGCACCTTTCTATTTTGTGTGTTGTGTGTGTGTGTGTGTGTGTGTGTGTGTGTCTGTGTGTTTTGGTGTGTGTGTGTGTGTGTTGAATTATCTCTCTGTGTGTCCATTTGTTTGTATCCCGGTATTTCTGCGTGGCTGTATGCCTGTGTGTCTGTGTGTTGGTGTCTGTATGTATGTCTGATGTCTCTGAGGGTGGGTCTTTGTCTTTATGTCTGTTGTCTTTTGTGTGTCTCTTTGTGTGTGTGGTGTGTGTGTGTGTGTGATTCTGTCTGTGTGTTGCTGATTGTGTCTGTCTGTGTGTTGGTGTGTCTTTGTCTCCGTCTGTGCGTTGATGTGTCTGTGCCTGTGTGTATATCTGTGCACCAGTGTGTCTGTGAGTTTGTAAGTCTCTATGTTTTCATGTTTATATATACACAAGCGTATCTTTCTTTGTGTAATGCTTTCAATTTTCATTCAACTCCCTCTTGTCTAAAGCACGGAGTATAAAGCTGTTCTCAAAACTATGAATATATATTTTTAAAGTTTGTCTTGACAAAAATGAGGCCTGGTATTCGTACTCTTTAGATATTTCTGCAGCTTTGACTTGACAAACATGCATTTCTGCCCAGTCAGCTTGAGGAGTGAAAAAGCAACACACACACACACACTTACACACACACACACACACACTTACACACACACACACACACACACACCACACACGCACGCACGCACGCACGCAACCACCTTCTTGTAGTAATTTGAATAGAAGTCTTCATGTAGATAAAAATTTAAAAAATCAAACCTATCTGCGGTATATCTTTATTGTTCATTGCACGATCTCATCTCCCCTTTTTACTATATCTAGGGCGTGCCTCAAGGTTCCGTGCTAAGACCTGTGCTGTACCTCGGAAACAAGATACCCTGCTTTTACTACAAGCATAGGGGTTTAGCACTTAAGGACCTATCTCTTTTTCGTCCTCCCTGCTTCAGTTTGTTGTCAATGGAGATAAGATAAGGTGTCCTGAAAGCGAAGTCACGACTGTAGGATTGTAAACTTACGATAAGCGACTCAACTACAAATATTTTTCGTACAATGAAAAACAAATGTATGGAAATTATATAGCGCTGAATCTTGTAAAGCGACAAATGAAAGCGCTTAAAACAGTGCAAATATGTCAGTACCCCTTTTTTTTTTTACACATAAAAGTAGTATAAGAGAGGTTTTAAATGTTTTGTTCTGTATCGTTTGGTTTGTTTTTGCTTAGATAAAAGAGTACGATACAGGTTCGTGATAATTTTTTTCTGCGCTATTTTGTATTGTTTTGTTTGTTTTTGAGCAGCAATATTTTTGGGTTTTCCCCCAAAAATTTTGATAATATTATTTTATTATAGACTGTTTGTGCATCTCAGTACAGTTGAAAATGGTTGAAAAGTCACATTTAAAAAAGTTGTTCCTTTATTGGAATTCTTTGCTGTCTGTAATGTTTTTTGTCTTGTTTATTAAAACAATGTGTGTCTTACTGTGATATGCCTGATTATAATACAAGCCAGCGTACATTATTTACTACGTACGTTTTATTGATTTAGTTCTCACCTACTTACATAATTGGATGATTACAGTGTTTTTGACTTAAATTGACCTTGTTCACACCTTTTGAGTAGTTTATCCTCTCTCTCTCTCTCTCTCTCTCTCTCTCTCTCTCTCTTTCTCTTCTCTCTCACTCTCTCTTTCTTTACAGAAACAAATCAGGATGAAAGAGCAGTAGGTATACAGGTAGTATACTGTTGTTTTTTTTTAATCACAGTTCTTGATTAAACCATTGACGCTGGGGGCAACAGCAAAGTGAGAGGCTGTACGAACAGTAGCTTTCCCACTCATGGAATTCCGCTTTACAGCTTAGTCTTTAGTGATCGACTATGACTCTCTGACTAGGAGGCTTGACTCGCACAGTCCTTATGTGCTGCAGCCCTGGGGGCTGGTTGGCCTTTGGAGAACATCTCCAACGCTGACTGTCCTTATGCCCACTTGGCCGAGAGAGTGGGGATGTACTGTGGGCAAGGCATCTCCACTTTAATAAAATTTCTGCCCAGTTTCCAAAACAGCAGCTGCCTCCTCTGCTGTTTTGGAGGTCATCGTCGGACACGACGGACAAACATACAAAATACAAAGGTTTCTCAAGAGCCAAGGCGTGTGTAGGACACACTTGTGACCAGGACAGTTTTATCACTGGGGATGATTGAGAGCCTATCAAGATTACACCAGGGAACAACGAACGGGCACAGACGTCTTAAAAGGTTCTGACTTCATTTGTTTTAACCTTTTATCTCCCCACTACATAATATCCGGTCATAAAGCGGTCACGCTTTTCCAAGCAAAGTTCAGGAGAGGTTATCATCCAGTTCTGAATAGCCTTCAGTTCAAGTACGCTAAGTTCTTCTTTTTTGGCTGTTTTGTTGTTGGTTGAAGTGAGCTAGGCTTAGGAAATGTCCTTAGGGAAGTTAATGAGTTTGTTGGACAAAGTCCGTAAATGTGGAATTAACGTCAGTGATAACTCCACAGGAAAAAAAAGCGCCTTTGAATAGATATCTCAGCAGAGACTCGAACACACGCTTTTTCAGCTTCTCTTATTGTATTGTATTGTTTGTATTGATTTGCACTGTATTGTATAGTATTGCATTGTATTGTATTTTATTGTAATGCATTGCATTGTATTGCATTGTATTGAATATCTTGTATTGTATAGCACTTTATGTCACGGCAGATTTATCAGCGTGAAATTCGGGCTGCTCTCCCCTGGAAGAGCGCGTCGCCACAAGAGCAACGCTACCCAACTCTACAAGCTTGCTACAGGACTCACTGCATTGCATGATATCCTAAGCTATTGGGTGATATCCTAGAATAGATGATACTAGACTTTGCTGAGGACGCAATCCAAGCCTGAATGATTAATTGGCCCCACCCAACAGCATCCCAGTGTTCAGCAAACTCACTGCTTACAGAAAGAAGAAAAAAAAGCATCACAGCCAATACGTCGCAAACTGCGTATATACAAAATAAACAAAAAAATATAACACAACAACTACAACAGGAGCAATACAGCGCCACCCTCCCTCCCCCCTTCCCCTCACACCCACCCCCCTTCTGTGGGGATGTCGGGGGTAAGGGGTGGGGAGGCTCTTTTAGTATAAATAACAAACCCCCACATTCTGGAAATTCTATGGTAGAAATTTCTTCTTTTTCTATCACTCCCTTTGTTTATGCCCTTTTTCCTTACCCCTCTCTCCCCTCCCCCTTCCCACCCACCTCCTCTCTCTCTCTCTCTCTCTCTCTCTCTCTCTCTCTCTCTCTCTCTCTCTCTCTCTCTCTCTCTATCTCTCTCTCTTCCGCTTACTTTCTATAACTTCTGGCACTTAGGTAGTCTCCTGCCTTTTTTGTCCAGCAAATCTGAAATCTTTTCTAAGGAACTTTGTTACTGAATAGCCCTGAAGTCGGTACGTTTCGGCTGAGGCCAGCGGGCAGACCTCCTGCAGAGTTACAGACGGAAGAGAAGACCAGACACTTCGCATCCTACCCCAAACTGGCCATGCAATTGGCCAAGAAACGCAGAGAACAACAACAAGAAGAAGAACAATGCAACAACTATGAGGTTGAGACTTGCTTGAAAAAAACACACACACACAAGTAAATGGACAAAGAAGACCACGTACAGGCCTGATAAAGGTAACAGGAAGAAGAAACAAAAAGAGAGAAAATAATAGTAATACTACTAAACTACTAATAATGTATGGAATTTATATAGCGCTCAATCTTGTAAAGCAACGAATCAAATACAGTCACTTTCCTGGTTTTCCTCTTATCATCTTTTGAGGACGGTTGAGGCACAGCGGACGATATAAATTTTCTTCCTGTGAAAGCAAAGTACACTGCTTAAAATTATTTGTTTTTATAAATTGTCTCTGGTTGTAAGGTGACTGGAACATTGAAGCATAACCCAACTATCGTCAAAACCTGAGACGTCAACCCATCTAAGCGCGAAAACTCGTGTCAGGCAAAATGATTGCTCCTTTTAGCAGAACATCTCAATGTTTTGAAAGAAACCACCACCACCACAACCACCAAAAACAACAACAAGTCTCTTACCATACGGCAGTTGTTGTCCCCTCTCCTCCCCTCCTTACTCAACCACACTTTAATCCAAAAACTTTGCTTAGATGCTAGAGGGAGTAGCCAATGTAGTTGGATTGATGCATTGGT
>CM054144.1:41944586-41947086 GCA_028751875.1 Rapana venosa
TCTTCTCTTTCTTTCTTTCTTTCTTTCTTTCTTTCGTTCTTCGTTTGTCGTTCGCTCGTATTTTCTTTCTTTCTTTCTTTCTCTTCCTTCTTCTTTCTTCCGTTTCTCTTCCGTTCTTCTTTCTTCTCTTTCTTTCTTTCTTTCTTCTTTTACCGTTCACATTCTTCTTTCTAAAATCAGATTGAATGTTTCGGCTTCTTTCGTGTGCGGCCTATCGTCTCAGTCATTTCGTTCTTTCTTTCCTCAGGTGTATTATTTACTATCCTTTAAAAAAAAATCAGATATTGCAATGATTGTAGCGGCTTCTTTCAAATGTGGCCACTCTCCAAAGCAAAATGGTTGTCATCACCACCAGGGGGAAAAAAAATATATAGAGAGAAAGAAAACTCGAATTTGAATATTTTAATGAGGGTAAATGGATAAGCCATAGGCTTCTTTACACCAGGCCCTCACGAGGAAAAGAATGAAACAAACACAAATCAATCAAAAAGTGATAAACAAGTTAATGTGGGATACAATGACATGACTCATTCAAATAGCCATTCAAATATTGAGGGAGAGACAGAGACAGAGAGACAGAGACAAGGAGAGAGATACAACAGAGACAGAGAGACACAGAGAGAGAGAGACAGAGAGCGACAGAGAGAGATCAAATCAATCGAATTCTTTTATTTCAAGGGAGATAAATAAGCACTCTCGTGTTTCTTTTTGTTCTTCTTGTTCTTCTTGTTCTTCTTGTTGTTGTTGTTGTTGTTGTTGTTCTTCTTTCTTCTTCTTCTCTTCTTCTTCTTCTTCTTCTTTCTTCTTCTTCTTCTTCTTCTTCTTCTTCTTCTTCTTCTTCTTCTTCTTCTTTATTTTGTTGTTGTTATACTATAAATAGCAATATTGTCATAACTGAGAGAGGTGTTGTTGTTGTTTTTTTTAAATGAGAGGGTTATGAATAAAATCCACATAAAAACAAGTACGAATTCAAAAAGAGAAAGCTAGTCAGTGAGTGAGAACAGACAGACGTACAGGCAAGTAGAGAGGCAGACGGAAAGGCAGACAGAAAGACAGACAGACAACCAGATGGACAGACAGACAGACAGACAAACGGACAGACAGTCAGGTGCTTTGCTAAATACGATCAGAAATTTAATCCTTTTCACCTCTCTGGGGGGTATGAAGGATCTTGTAATGATCATGTCAAAATTGTCGTAACTAAGATTAGCCTGGAACACAGATTACCACCAAAAATTACAACTGTGTTGTTGAATTCGATGATATTATGCAAATAAGACATCAAGGTCGTGTGTGTGTGTGTGTGTGTGTGTGTGTGTGTGTGTGTGTGTGTGTGTGTGTGCGTGTGTGTGTATGTGCGTGCGTGTGTGTGTGTTTGCGTGTGTGTGCGTGTGTGTGTCTGTGCGTGCGTGTGTGTGTGTCTGTATGTGCGTGCGTGTGTGTGCGTGTGCGTGTGTGTGTGCGTGTGTGTATGTGCGTGCGTGTGTGTGTGTGTGTTTGTGTTTGTGTGTATGTGCGTGCGTGCGTGTGTGTCTGTGCGTGTGTATGTGTGTGAGTGTGTGTGTGTGCGTCCGTGTGTGCGTGCGCGCGTGCGTGTGTGTGTGTGTCTGTGTGTGTGTGCGTGCGCGCGCGCGCGTGTGTGTGTAGGTTTGTTTGTCTCTTTGTTGGATGTATGGCTGGTTGGTTGGTTGGCTGTGGGTTGGTGAATGTGTTTGCATGTTTACCTGTTTGTTTACTTGTGACTGTAATTTCTCTCGATCTCATTAAACTTTGAAACATTTCTCTTACTTAAGATTTCAAATTTGTCCACTGCCTAGATTGCAATACATTGGGAAAAAGCTCACACTGGATTTCTCTCTTTGAAAAAAATGATAAGGAAATTTCTAAAAAAATTTTTTTTTTAAAATAAACCTATTACCTACCCCCCCCCCCCCCAAATCCCAACAACAACAACATCAATCCCCCCCAATAACCAGAAAGCAAGAACTACAATGATTTATAAACTTGCAGTTGATATGGAGTTTTATATTTGCCAGTTTCAACCGATGACCTGTGATCATTGCATCATATGCAGACCAAGGTAGTTAAGAATTCGGTTAACTATAAGTGTTCATTTCTTTTGTACATTTCTATTTTTTTAAAGGGAGGAAATGTTTACATCTGTATTCTATAGTTTTTCTGAGTTGTAAAAGATTCAATACCTCTCCACATTTGAGTCTTTTCTGGTCTCAATTAAACAGATCACGGATAAGAAAGAGATTTTTTTTCCAAAAGCGATTTCATGTTTAGGGAGGTTTTACTTGAGAATTTTTTTTACTTCACAAACAGAAAGAAATAAAGTTTTCCCAAAATAACAAGTCTAGTTGTTCTTCCACAGTTGTTCACAATAATTTTGTTAACTACTTGGGAAAAAAATATCAAGTCCTTCTCGAGTACTGATCATTGTTGAGAACTTCTAAACATGAATTAAAATAGCTTTTGATAAGTTAAAGTTCTCTCT
>CM054144.1:41957086-41974586 GCA_028751875.1 Rapana venosa
GTGTATGGTGTGGATGTGTGTGTGTGTGTGTGGTTTTTGTGTGTGTGAGGGTGTTTGTTGTGTGGTGAGTGTTGTGTGGGTGTGTGTGGAAAATGTGTTTGGTGTTGTGGTGGGGTGGGTGGATAGTGGGTGTGTGAGTTTGATGTGTTTTTTGTGAGTGTGTGTGTGTGTGGTTTGTTGTGTTGAGTGTGTGAGTGTTGGTGTTGGAGTGTTTGTTTGGAGTTGGGGTGTGGTGGGTGTTGTGGGTTGTTGGATGGAGTTGTGTGAATGTTTGTGGATGTTGGGTTTGGTTTGTATTGGTGTGGAGGGTGGGTGAGGGTGAATTTTGTTGGTTTTTGTTTGTAGGTTATGTTTGTTGGTATTTGTGAATTTATTGTGTGGGAGTGTGTGTTTTTGAGGTGTTGATGATTGTGAGTGGTGTTGGGGTTGGTGGGGAGTGTGTGTAGTGGTTGTGATGTCGTTTTGGGTTTGTATGGGGGAGTGTGGTTGGTGTGTTGTTTAGTGTTTAGGGTGTTTTATTTGTATTGTTGCGTTGGTTTTGTTGTGTGTGGTGTGTTTGTTTGGTGGGCGGTGTGTGGTTGATGTGGTTAAAGTTGTTTGTGAGTGGTGGTGTGGTGTTTGGGGTGTGTGAGTGGGTTGTGTGGTTTTGTTGGAGAAGTGAAGGGGTATTGTATGGAACATCCATTTGAAGATGATTGTGTGTAGTCTAGTTGTGTGTGTTTTGGTGGTAGTTATGTATATGTGGTGTTCTGTTGTGTTGGGGAAGTTCTGGTTGTGTGAATTGTAGTGTGTGTGGGAGTGCTTGCGTTTGTTTGTTGTTGTGGTGTGTGGTGTGTGTTGTGTGTGGTTGTGTGCACACGGGCGTCGGTTTTTAGTTATCGAAAAAGGTGTTTTGTTGTGTGTGTGTGTGTGGTGATGTGATCTGCCGTGTAAAGTGTGTGTGTGTATGGTGTGCGGTGTGAGTGTGTGTGTGTCGGTGTGTGTGAGGTGGTGGAAATGTTTAGTGTGAAAAATCCTTCCAAAGTTGGTGTGGGGTGGTGTGCTGTGTGTGTGGTGTGTGGGTGGAGTATGTCTTGAGTGTTGGGGGTTTGGAGTTGTGTTTGGTGTGTTGTGTGGGTAATTGAAGGGGTGTTGTGTGTGGAGTCGTGCCGTTGTTTGTGATGTGTTTTGTGTGTTTGGTTTGGGGTGTGTGGGGGTGTGTTGGGGTTGCCGGGGTGGTTTAATTTGTTATGAAAGTGAGTGTGTGGTGTGTGTGTGGTGTGTGAGTGTGTGTGTGTGCAGGTGTGTGTGTGAGTGTGTGTGTGTGTGTGTGTTTGTGTGTGAGTGTGTGTGTGTGCAGGTGTGTGTGTGAGTGTGTGTGTGTGTGTGTACTATGACAAAAGCAGACACAAGTGTTTTCTGGACTGAGAAAGACCACAGGAACGTGAAGGACTATGGAGTGAAGTGGAAAACACCCTCCTTTACAACAGTGAAGATGAATGATGGTGTGTGTGTGTGTGTGAGTGTGTGTGTGTGTGTTGTGTGGGTGGGTGTGAGGGTGTGTGTGTGTGTTTGTGTGTGTGAGTGTATGTGTGTGAGTGTGGTGTGTGTTTGTGTATGTGTGTGTGAGTGTGTGTGTGTGTGTGTTTTGTGTGTGAGTGTGTGCGTGTGTGTGTGTGTGTGTGTGTGTGTGCCTGTATGTGTGTGTATGTGTGTGCGTGTGTGTGTATTTGTGTGTGTGTGTGTGTGCGTGCGTTTGTGTGTGTGTGTCTTGTGTGTGTGTGCGTGTGTTTGTGTGTGTGTGTGCAGTGTGTGTGTGTGCAGTGTGTGTGTATATGTGTGTGTGTGTGTGTGTGTGTGTGTGCAGTGTTGTGTGTGGTGCAGTGTGTGCGGTGTGTGTGGTAGGAACGTGAAGGACTGTTGAGTAAGGTGGAAAACATCCTCCTTTGCCACAGTTGAAGATGATGGTGTGTGTGCGTTGTGTGTGTGTGTGTGTGTGTGTGAGTGTGTTGTGATGTGTGTGTGTGTGTGAGTGTGTGTGTGTGTATGTGAGTGTGTGTGTGTGTGTGTAGTGTATGTGTGTGTGTGTGTGTGTGTGTGTGTGTGTGTGCAGTGTGGGGTCGTGAATTATGACCTGCATGAAGTGTTCTTTGGTTACCCCTCACTCCCTCTATCGCTATCGTAACTTCACACCTCCATGTCTGGAAAAGAGATTACTTTAACACAAAGAAAAAAAAAGGATATAGTCTTTGTTATCAGTGATCAATATTTATGTAAATTTTGTGTTGTTTTTAAAGAGCCGATTTAAAAAAAAAATTATTCATTTATTTCGAGGATAGTGGAATAAGCGTTCTTTTTTCCCCATCAAATCCCCCTGTGTATGTAGTTTTGTTAATTTTGTCATCCGCTCCCACCGGCACACAAATGGCCTACTCTCTTGCGAAAAGCGGAACGGGTTATAACGTGTGCGCAATAAGTTCTGCGTGCGTTCTCACTCAGGACCTCGGTTTATAGTCTCATCCGAAGGACTTTTGTGGGAGAGTGGAGTCGACAATGATGTTAACTCCAGAGGAAAAATTCCCTTGAACGAGATTCGAACCCGGGTCAACAGACTCTAACCGCCAGGCCATCGCCCCCCCCCCCCCCCCCCCCCCCCCTCCAACTTCCCTGTAATGATGGTGTGTGCATTGTGAAGTTGTAAATTACGACCTGGAGGAAGTGTTCTTTGTTTTCCGCCCTATCACCTATAACTTCAAACATCTATGTCTTGAACAAAGAGGTTTGTTTAAATAAAAAAGAAAAGAAAATAATGTCTTATTATGATCAACATTTACGGTGATTTAGTTGTTTTGTAAAAACCTTATTCGGTGAGGTGTGTTTGCTAAAATCTGTGACTAAACATTTTTTTTTAAAAAGCATTTACAATTCTGCATATATACATTTCATGAATATAGACATATCAATATGATATTTCATATTCTTGCCTCGAGTTTGTGTGAAGGAGTGTATGTGTATGCAGAAGTATATACATACGAAGACACACGTAGAATAACAGACACAGACCCATCCACCCACATACTCTCTCTCTCTCTCTCTTCATTACGCAAAGATCGTCTATTGTTGACTAACACACCCGCAAATATCATTTGCTCTCCACTGCCTTGCTAAGTAAACACAAATTGTACTGACGTGATTTTCAAGTTACGTCAATATATGACGCCTTTTAAAAAACTAAATGAATAAATAAAACGCATGCATCAATGAATCAGGTCGCGCGCTGCTGAATGGCTCGTAAAGGTTTGACAACAATACATTTTGTTCATTGTTCTCGCTCTGCAAGAACTACCTACAATAGAATCATGAGTATTCAATACCCCCGCTTGTTGCAGCTGTTAAAAAACCCACCAATGTGTGGAATCTATACCATAATGATTATTCGGGCTGTGGTTAATTGGGTTTTTTTGTTTTTGTTTTGTTAATTATCTATGTGTTTGTGCCCTGTCCCCTTGTGAATGGGCTTGAAAGTTTAATTAAGGCTCAATGCAATAAACCATTGTCATTACTCTCTCTCTCTTCCCCCCCCCCCCCCCCCCCCTCTCTTCTCTCTCTGTCTGTCAAATCTATCTATCTGTCTAACACACACACACATAAAACACACACACACACACACATACACACACACACAAACACCCTCCCTCATTCACATACACACATATCCACCTCCCTCCCTCCCCCTGCCTCACACACGCATACACATTCCCCTCCCTACACAAACAACACACACACACACACACACACACACACACACACAGAGCGAAGTATATAAAAAAAAACCCAAAACTATGCTGTAGTACGAAGACAATCACACACAGAGAGTTTTCTTGACTAAGAAAGGCCACAGAAATGTGAAGTCCTATTGCTTAAGTAGAAAACATTCTGTCTGTTTTGTTGTTTGCAACAGCTTAAGATGAAGGTGTATGTGTGTGTGTGTGTGTGTGTGTGTGGTGGGGGGGGGGGGGGGGGGAGGTTTGTGTGGGGGTGTGTGTGTATGTGTATTGTGAGGTCGTAAATTATCACATGGAGAAAGTATTCTTTGTTCTCCTATGTGTGCGTACAACTTTGACAAACTCTTTGTCCTGATGAGCACTTTCTTTCTTTCTTTCTTTCTTCTTGTTCTTTTTTCTTGTTCTTGTTTTTCTGTTCTTGTTCTCTGTTTTCTTGTTCTTGTTCTTCTTGTTCTTCTTGTTCTTGTTCTTGTTGTTGTTGTTGTTGTTGTTCTTCTTCTTCTTCTTCTTCTAAAACTCACACAGGCAGGAGAATTATTGACCAAAACGAAGGCAGAAAATAGACAAGAAGGAGATGACAGGAAGTAAAGGAAGAAGGCAAAAAACAAAAGAGAGGGATAGAAAAGAGAGAACTCGTAGTTCACAGAATTTTCAGAAAGTGGGGGATGCTGTTCATACTGACAGGCCGCCCCGGCCTCCTTACATGGGATTAAGTCCATCTTGTCAGTGCTCACTTTCATTTTTCGTTCCTAGGATACAGCTCCAAGGTTTACCAATGGTGAGATTTATTGATTGATTTAATTGATTGATTGATTATTCTCTTAGTAGTTCTCGTAGTATTCTCTAGTAGGCCATTGTGTGCCAGTGGGAACAGATGACAGAATTCACAAATCCGCAAACACACGGGGACTTGATATAAAAAAAAAAGCACATAAGTGCTGTTCCATTATCCTCGATATAAAAGAATAAAATCAATAAAATAAATAAAGAAAAAATAAAATATTTCAAGGATATTGGAATAAGCACTCATGTGCTTTTTTCTCTCCATCCCGTCCCCGTGTGTATGCAGTTTTGTCACTTTTGTAATCTTGTTCTCATCGGCACACAATGGCCTACTCTTCCAAAAAGCGGAACGGGTTTTAACGGTGTGCGCAAGGTGTTCTGCGTACGTTCGCACACGGGACTTCGGTTTTATAGTCTCATTCGAAGGACTTTAGGGGAGAGTGGAGTCAGCACTGATGTTAACTCTAGAGGAAAAATCCTCATGAAGAAATGGAACCCGGTCTGCAGATCACGAATGTGCATTCTCTCAAACCACTAGTGCTATCCGTACCGTACGCCACTGTACTCCCATAACGAAGGTAACCGCATTCTGACTTCACGGTGAACTTCGTTATTATCTATCTATTCGAATCTATTAGCATGATCTACATCTATCTATCTATGAATATCTTTGAACGATGAATGTGATGTTGAGTAGATGTCATCACTTCTAGGCTATCCGTCTGTACTGCGATCTGTTGTCGTCTATCTAGTATCTTTCTGACTTCAGATGATATGTATGTATGTATGTATGTATGTATGTATGTATGTATGTATGTATGTATGTATGTATCTATCTATCTATCTATCTATCTATCTATCTATCTATCTATCTATCTACACGACACTAGTGTGTATGCACTTTTGTCATTTTGTCATCTATTCCTACCGGCACGCCACAGCCAAAGAATTATGCTGAAAGCAGAGCGGGTCTTAATTAGATTTAACACTTTCCATACGTTAAAGGAGAGAACCGCTCTTTCCTAGTACACGTGCACTGTGCGCCTTATTTTGTATGCTTCTGTAACCCTGTAGTGGGTGATACACGCAGGAAAGGGTTAGTAGATGGTTGGTTACCATATACCGGATTACTCGTAGAGTGTGTAAAGTCCTTCGGATGAGACTATAAACCGAGGCCCCGTGTGCGAACGCATGTAGAACATCTTGCGCACACCTTAAATCATGTTCCGCTGTTCGAAAGAGTAGGCCATTGTGTGCCGGTGGGAACAGATGACAACATTTACAAAACCGCATACACACGGGGACTGAGTGTAAAAAAGCACATGAGTGCTTATTCCATTATCCTCGATATTTAAAAAAAAGTCATCCGAGCGTTTTGATTTGTTGCTTTACAAGATTCAGCGCTATATAAATTCCATACATTATTATCATTATTATTAAAACTTTCGGAGAGAGTGGATTCAGTGCTGATGTTAATTCCAGCAGAAAAATCTTCTCGAACCTATGTCTCAGAGGTAGCTCGAACCCGGGCCATCAGGTAGCGTGCTCAACGCTCTAACCACTGGACTATCTTGCCCCCCATCTGTGATCAGTGACCAAGTTATTTATTTTATTGTTTGTTGTTGTTGAAAATCCAGGTCAGTGCAGTGTGATGAATGTGCTAAAATGTTGTGGAAAAACTTTTTTTTAATAAGGCGTTTAAAAGCTCTGCATATAAGAACACATGTATTATTCATGTTCTTGCCACGAGTTTGCGAAAACGCATATGGTGTATGTGGAAGTAATATATACACAGACAGAGAGACACACACAGGCAGGCACACACACATACACGCATGTACACACACACACACACGCACGCACGCACGCACGCACACACACACGCACGCACACACACACACACACACACACCACACACACTCACATGCACACACACACACACACACAACACACACACACACACACACACACACACACACACAAATGTAAGAGTAGGCAATTGTGTGCCGGAGTGAACAGATGACAGAATTTACAAAACCGCATACACACAGGACTGGATGTAAGAAAGCACATAAGTGCTTATTCCATTATCCTCGATATAATAAATAAATAAATAAATGAGAGGGAGACAGACAGACAGACAAACGCTGAGACAGAGACAGAAAGATAGAGAAACAGACAAGAGACAGACAGGCACAGAAACAGCGAGAGAGAGAGAGAAAGAGAGAGAGAGAGAAGAGAGAGAGAGAGAGAGAGAGAGAGAGAAGAGAGAGAGAGAGAGAGAGAGAGAGAGAGAGAGAGAAAGAGAAAGACATACAGAGAGACAGACATCGACACAGTGACAGACACAGAAAGATAGAGAAACAGACATAGGGACAGTAAGGAACAGAAAGAGAGATAGAGAGCAGAAACAGTGACAGACAGATACAGATCGTGCTGGGACATTGCAGTGGGTTCTTTTACATGCACTACTTGGGCTACTAAATAACTACTACTGCTGCTGCTGCTACTACTACTACTACTACTACTACTCCTACTCCTATATGGACTTTCTATAGCGCTTAACCTCGTAATATGCAAACAAATAAAATCTCTTAATAATGACAAAATTTACAAAACTGCATACACACGGGGACTGAATGAGAAAAAAAAAGCACTCTTATTTCATTATCCTCGAAATAAAAAGACTAATTCTCTCTCTCTCTCTCTCTCTCTCTCTCTCTCTCTCTCTCTCTCTCTCTCTCTCTCTCTCTCTCTCTCTCTCTCTCTCTCTCTCTCTCTCTCTCTCTCTCTCCCCCCCTCTCTCCTCCCTCTCTCCCCCCCCCCTCTCTCTCTCTCTCTCTCTCTCTCTTCATTATCCTCGAAATGAAAGAATTTGTCATTGTCTCTCTCTCTGTATAATTGTGAATGCTTCACTTGTATATGGCTATGTTGAAATGTATAATTTGTATTGTATCCCATGGTGTTGTTTTGAAGTTATTGTGTTGTTTTGCATTGTATTTATACTGAGTTGCATTGAAACGTGTTATATTGTATTGCATAGTATTACATCGTATGCCACTTTTAGCCGCGGCAGAATTATGTGGGTGAAATTCGGATTGCTCTTGCCTTAGGATGCACATAAGGGCTAGATGGATCGGTGGTCTAGAGGTAATGCACCTGTCTAGAAGCGATGGTTGGAATCCCGTTTGGGCCCGAAACTCTCCCTTCCCCACCCATCCATTAGACCATGTGTGGTGGTCTGGGCGCTAATCTTTTGGATGAGACGATAAACCGAGGTCCTGTGTGTTACACAACATTATTTAGCGCATTAAAAGAAACTCACAGCAACAAGAGAGTTGTCCCTGGCAAAATTCTTAGTAAAAAGCCACTCTGATAGGGAAACAAAATTTATACAGACCAAAAAAAGGGGGGGTGGGGGTGGCGCTGCTCTTGTGGCGACGGGCTCTCCCCAGGGAGAGCAGCCCGAATTTCACGCAGAAAAATCTCGTGACTTAATGTGGTATAAATAAATAAATAGATTTTTTGCAGGTTTCCTTCTATTTTCATGTATAACTCTTGCATACGTACTGCACTTACCAAGGCATACACAGAAATATAAATCCCTTTTTGTGAAAGACTAGCCCCTGACTCAAAACTCAGGGCAATTTGAACAAATTTGGTAGGTTTAAACTTTAAAAATTATTTTTAGCAAACACTGTACGCTCTCAGTCCTTTGTCGTCTGATAACTGCATGACTACAATATGCATAGACGGGGTCAACACTGCAGAAACACAAGCAATCCTCATTTGATTATCATTTCCCACTTTCTCATTTATACCTGGTGTTAAGCTATGGCCTCAGCCCCCAAAAAACAAGCACACAGTGCATTTTTTTCATACTTTAAAAAAATATCTGAAAACCATTAAACATTTTCCTGTCTTGCCCTCTATACAAGATACTACGTGACCCGGAACCTAACCCTTATGTGTAACCTTAGAGAGTTTATCTGTTGTGTCGTTAAGTGATATTTTAAAAGTCTCTGAAAACCAGCAAACATTTTCCTGTCTTGGCCTCTATACAAGATACTACGTGACCCGGAACCTAACCCTTATGTGTAACCTTGGAGAGCGTATCTGTCGTGTCGTTAAGTCCTGGAAGTCCTAAAGTGGACAGCCTCAACAGAGATAACTCCTCCTCTGGCCTGGAAACCTCTTGTGGAAACTTCCTTTCTCCTGTCCTTCACCAAGTGGGCTGTCAATGCACAGACTGTAAATAGCAAGACAAAGGATGTCAAATCTGACAATTCCTATATTTTATTTCTTCTTTTATTTCAAGGAAAATGGAATAAACACTCATGTGGTTTTTTTTTATACATACAATCCCCGTTTGTATGCATTTGTGTAAAATTTTGTCATCCGTTCCAACCGGCTCACAGTGGCCTAATCTTCGGAAAAGCGGAACGGGTTTTATCGTGTGCGCAATAGTCTTTGTGAGTGTGCACATTAGTATATCAACAGATTTTCAGGAGATATTAGGGTGCACTCGTTTTACGTTCGCAGTATCTTCTTTTTTTGAGAGCAGATTTCAGTTGTTCCTGTCAGCAACTACGAAGTGATATAATCACATGCATAGTCTCAGAGATACTGAATAGGGAATTGTTGTTTTCCTACTGCCATTGTGATGGACATGAATAATTGAGCATGCATTATTTTCTCTCTCTCTCTCTCTGTCTCTCTCTCTCTCTGTCTCTCTCTGTCTCTCTCTGTTGCTTGTAGTTTCCTTTCCTTGCCTCGTTCTTTCACGTTCGCAGTATCGTCGTTGTATGTATTTTCCAATATCTATTCATTGCCATCAATTTCGATCGAATGTTGATGCTCAGCAGTTCGAAACTAATTGTCAATGTCTTTTGGGCCAGGTTCGCGCAGTTGAACGTCTTTAACCATTTAAGGACAAGAAAATCAACTAACGACATCACACACGTGGCCACCAGAGCAACGTCAGCATTTTAAGAATTTTCTACTTGTGTATGGATACGTTGTTTTTGTGCTGTCTCACCATTTTCTATCTTTGATTTCTTGATATAAACTTTCTGACTTATTCATTCACTTTCTTGCTTGGCTTTACTCTCTAAAAACAACAACCCATCGTGAAGATATTGATAAATTGAAATTACTCTCTCTCTCTCTCTCTCTCTCCTCTCTCTCTCCTCTCTGTCTGTCTGTCTGTCTGTCTGTCTGTCTTGTTTGTCTATCTGTATCTCTTTGTCACTGTATGTCTGTGTCTGTCTGTCTGTCTGTCTCTCACTCTCTCTGTCTGTCTGTCTGTCTTGTCTGTCTGTCTGTATCTCTTTGTTACTGTCTGTCTGTGTCTGTCTGTGTCTGTCTCTTTCTTTCTCTCTCTCTCTCTCTCTCTCCTTCTCTCTCTCTCTCTCTCTCTCTCTCTGTGTGCCTTCAAAACATGCCAATATTGATAAAAACAACCTGTACCTACAATGACTGGCATTCATATTACACGCCCCCCCCCCCCCCCCCGACCCCCCCCCCGCCCCCGACCCCCCCCCCCGCCCCCCCCCCCCCCCCCCCCCAGCCATTACCAGCTTATCTAAAGCCTCACCTGCCCTATACTTTTCTCATTTGATGAGTTCCCTTTCAACAACCAAACCAACCGACCAATCCATCATCCTAGCTAACCTCTTCTTCAAACGGTTAGTAGAACGTCCCCCCCCCCCCCCCCCACGCCTCCCCCCCCCCCCCCCCTTCGCCCCTTCCCCCTTTCTCTGAGGAGAGAAGATACCTCCCGGTTTTCAAACAAACAGTGGACACCCCCTTCTTCAAACAGACGGTCGATAAGAAAGCTTGGACCATGTCCTGCAAAAACCTCAGAGAAGCCAGGACATTAGTAGCTTAGAAGCGGCGATGGATCACACAGACACACAGAGAGATACAGACATAGAGACACACAGACACAGTCACAGAGACACAGACACAGAGGTACAAACAGACGCAGACACACAGACAGACATACAGACAGACACACACACACACACACAGAATACGACCCATTGATCAGCACACACACACACAGTACCACCTATCCATCAGCATACTTATCGACAAACAGACACACACACACATGTACGCGCACACAGTACCACACATCCATTAGCATACTTACACACACATACACACACACACTGACACCTAAACACACACAGACACTTAAACACACCCCTACACACAGAGTGCCACCCATCCATCAGCATACTTACACATACACCTACACACACCTACCACACACACACCTAAACACACCTACTACACACACACCTAAACACACCTACTACACACACACACACACACACACCTACACACACCTACTACACACACCTACACACACCTACCTACACCTGCACATACACCTACACACACACCTACAAACACCTACACACCTACTACACACACACCTATACACACCTACCTACACCTACACACACGTGCACACGGGGGAACGGGATAGCCTAGTGGTTAGAACATTGCGCTGGCAATCTGACGACCCGGGTTCGATTCCCGTTCAAGGGGATATTTTCCCCTGGAGTTAACATCAGTGCAGACTCCACTCTCCCCAAAAAGTCCTTCGGATGAGACTATAAACCGAGGCCCCGTGTGCGAACACACGCAGAAGATCTCGTGCACACGTTAAATCCTGTTCCACTTTTCGTAAGAGTAGGCCATTGTGTGCCGGTGGGAACAGATGACAGAATTTATAAAACCGCATACACACGGGGACTGGATGTAAAAAAGCACATAAGTGCTTATTCCATTGTCCTCGATATAAAAGAATAAAATAAATAAAAATAAAACACACACGTACACACACCTACACACACCTACCACACACACACCTACACAAACCTAGTTTGATGTTTAAAGTTGGATTATTTCTTACTAAATGTTTAGATATCAGAAGTAAGGATGTTCACCTTACATGAAAGTATATGATTAACTGTTGTTCCTATGGGCCATATGGCCTGCAAAAACTGAATTAAAATTATTGTTATTGTTATTGTTATTGTTACACCTACCTACATCTACACACACGTACACACACGTACAACCGTACACACACCTACACACACACACCTACCACACCTACACACTACACATTACACTCACGTCACCTACCAAACAACACCTACACATACTACCTACACCTACACACACCTACACACACACACTACCACACACCACCTACACACCTACACACCTACAACTACACCTAACACACCTACACACACTTACACATACACACCTACACACAGTACACACCTACCACACCTACACACACCTACCACACCTACCACACACCACCTACACACACACCTACACATACCTACACCACCTACACACACACACACCTACACACACACCTACACATACACACACCTACACACAAAACACTACACACACACCTACACACACCACACACACACTACACCAACCACCTACACACACATACTACACACACCACACACACCCTACACACACCTACCACCACCACCACAAACACACCACAACACACACCACACAACACCTACACACACAACACACACTACCACACACACACACACACACTACACACACACACACACACACCTAACACACCACACACACACACACCAACACCACACACACACACACACACACACCACACACCACACCCCACACACAACACACACACAACACACACCTAACACACAACACACACACACAACACACACACAACACACACGACACACACACACCCACCACACACACAACACACACACACACACAACACAACACACACACACACCACACCACACACAAAACACCACCACACACACACACACACACACACACACACACACACACACACACACACACACACACACACCTACACACACAAACACACACAACACACACACACACACACACACACACACAACACACACACACACACACACACACACACACACACACACCACCACACACACACACACACACCACACACACACACACTGACCATCTTAGTGGACAACTTCACTCTCAGTGGATCTCCCATGGGGTTGAAAGGGGGGATTGTGGTCATGGGACCAAGAATGTGGAGAGTGAATGAGGGTAGATTTATGACATTGATAGATGAATTAATCTTGATGTATAAGGCGTGGGTACGGGTGTCTAGGTTGAATAGTATGGGGGTGTTGGGGTACCATAGCTACATGTTGGGGAGTGTTTCCACATTTTTTTGCAAACGGGAGAGATCAGAGATTGAGAATTAAACAGACAGACAGACAGACAGAGAGAGGGAGAGAGAAAGAGAGCGAGAGAGAGAGAGAGAGAGAGAGAGAGAGAGAGAGTGTATGTATGTATGTATTTAGGTATTTAGGTATTTATGTATGTATGTATGTATATATGCATGCATGCATGCATGTATGTATGTATGTATGTATGTATGTATGTATGTATGTATGTATATATGTATATATGTATATATGTATGTATGTATGTATCTATGTATGCATGTATGTATGTATATATGTATGTATGTATATATCTATATATGTATGTATGTATGTATGTATATATGTGTGTATGTATATATCTATATATGTATGTATGTATGTGTGTATGTATGTATGTATGTATGTATGTATGTATGTATGTATGTATGTATGCATGTACGAATGTATATGTGGGCGCGCGAGTGTGTTTGCGTATTGTTGTTATAATTGTTGCAAACTTGTTGAAGTAAAAAAACAAATTCTAATTACAAAAACTTTACAGAAACCCCACCCCCCTGCTCTCCCAAACGAACTCGTCTTTCTTTACCTGCAAGAAAAGGTGTCTGTGTGAGTGAACTTCTCCATGCCGATAGATAACGCATTTTCAAACTGCTCAGTACACCCAATAGTAAAACAATAAAAACAAACAGAAACAAACCCAACCCAACAAAAAACAAACACTTCTCTTTCTTCCCTTACGTTAATTCTCTTTTTTCTTTTTAGCATACTTTAATGAATCTTATATGCCACTCTGTTAAGAATACTTAATGTAAGGGAACCTATGTTGACTTGTTTGACCGAGATGTTCAAAATCATTCAAGACTATCGCTTATTTTGCATGTGTTGAAATAGTCACGAGTGATCGATCACACTCTTATTTCGTTACACTACCTTGTCATTGCTTTTGTGTGACCTTTCTGGTTTGGCTTGAGACATTGCGACAGGAAACGACCCAAATGGCTTGTTTTAATCTTTGTTAACGCTTGGAAATAACTGCGCAGTTTTAATATGCGTTTTAATCTCAACACAGTTAGCTGTAAGTGGGTACCTGTCCTCTTTAGGGTCAGAGAAGGTAAAGCGGCGAGGGAGAGGAGATGGGCGCCGCCCTCAATATGCTGGTCCTAGAGAAGTGAGGTCTCTGAAACCTCGCTCCCCTACGACCTTATAGATTAAGGGACCCCTTTACCTTTACCTTTAAACTCAACAGGGTGTCAGTCGAAATCATGAGGTGAGCTCTAGCCCAGGAACAAAAGATGAAAATTCAAGTTGAGATTGAATTGGATAAAAATGTTGATGTTGTTAATGAATTGGGTTACACTATTTTCATACACATCCTCTGGGGTTTTAAGACAATGTTTGCCGAGCGCTGTCTTGCTATTTCTTCTCTGGTTTTACCTTGTCTTACCTTGTCTTGTTCTGCTGAACTTTACCGGGTCCTGTCTTCTGTTGTCCTGCCTTACCTTTCCTTACCTTACCTTACCCGCCCTTGCCTTGTTTTACTTTGATTGCTGTTGCTCTATACTACGAGAATGCATTAGTATTGTATTGCTTTGTATTGTATTGTACTGTATACTATTTTATGTCACAGCAGAGCTCTCTGCATGGAATTTGGGCTGCAACTGCCCGTGGAGACCGCGTCGCCACAAGCTAGGGTTGTCCAGCGCCACCCGTTATCTTTCTTTTCTTGTCTGCATATGTCGTTATTTCCCAATCAGAATGGCTTTTTTTCTACAGAACTTTGCCAGAGACAACTACCTTTCCGTGGGTTCTTTTACGTACGCTAAAATAATGTTACACACAGGGCCTCGGGTTTATCGTCTTATCCGAAAGACTAATACCCAGACCACCACTAATGGTCTAGGGGATGGGGGAAAGTGTGGGCAAAACGGAGATCGAACAGCCACACACTTCTAACCCGGACTTTTCACTTTCTAGGCAGGTGCGTTACCTCTAGACCTCCGATCCACAGCTAACTGTACAGCCTGCTTCATGTCTTACCCTAACCACTTGCAAATCCTCCTCCTCCTTTACCGTGTCAGTACAACACATTTCGACATTTACCTTCAGGATATTCTTTCACTTTCTTATTTAAAAAAAAGTTTCTCTAGGGCAAGTTGGTTCGGTTTTCCATACTCGCTTTGCCGTATTGCAAGTTGGTCTGGTTTTCCATACTCGCTTTGCCGTATTGCAAGTTGGTCTAGTTTTCCATAATCGCTTTGCCGTATTTGGAGGCTCGTGTTATTTTCCATCCGGTGATTGTAATTCAACCAATCGTGAATGGGCTTAAGGTGACTATGAATGCACTCTGTACTCAACACCTTGCACTTATTTTTTATTTTTTTTAAGGATTTGGGGGTTAGCGGTTGGCCAACAACCTACCACCAGTGTGGCAAATCTTCCGTAGAGAGACTCCTCACGAAGAATCTAGTGGGAACACTTGCTTTTAACAAACAAGGGGGAAATCTCCGTGTCCTTGGGCCAGGATTTTGTGCTAGGTCTAGAGGAACGATACGGTTCTAATCCCCTTAACTCCCCCCCCCTCCCAAAGTCAACATAGAACGTGCTAAAGAATGCAAGGACAAGATAATGGACATGTCTAGATATGTTTGGATATTGTCTGGCCCGGGGTTATTCATGAAACTATAGATTTGCATATTGTAAGGTTATGGGCAGGAAGTCTTGTGTGTCTTTTTGATTTCTATTTTAATCAGTATTCAAGTAGACTTGAGATCCGACTAGTAAGAGATTTTGACAGCTCTGTATGGAAGTTTTGACAGAGTTGTTGTACTTCAAACCACTTTCTTTTTTCTTTTTTTGTGCCTATAAAAGATATTGACAGGAAACACTAAAACTGTTACTGTAAAAAACCACAACCAAGTGCTGGTTTTAGTACAAGTAGGCGAGGGGTCAGGATAGCTCAGTGGGCAAAGAACCTGTTCTTCCCAAGCTGAGATTAAGCAGCCTTGAGAGGGATTCAGGTGGGCTATACCTTTCTTTCTGTTTATTTTATCCCTTTCTTTTATCTTTTATTTCGAAGATAATGGAATAAACACTCAGGTGCTTTTTAAAAAAAAATTCCAGTCCCCGTGTATGCAGTTTTGTAAATTTTGTCATCCGTTCACACCGGCACACAATGGCCTACTCTTCCGAAAAGCGCAACGGGTTTTAACGGTGTGCGCAAGATGTTTCGCGTGCCTTCGCACACGGGACCTCGGTTTATAGTCTCATCCGAAAGACAATAGGGGAGAGTAAAGTCAGCACTGATGTTAACTCCCCAGGAAAAATCCTCTTGAACGAGAATCAAACCCGGGTCAGCAGATCCCAAATACATCACTGTAATCACCAGGCTATCCCGTCCCCCGTGACGACCGGATGGTAATGGGACACGACGACAAAGACGTTAACGACTGTGATGATGATGATGATTATCTATACGATGATGATGATGATGATGATGATGATGATGATGGCAAACTCCAGTTTAATATGAGACTGTCCAAAACATAACTCTCTTAATACTTCGTGCGATATTAATGCTAGCAATAATTATACTCAGAAGTGTGAAACAGTCTTGCACAAGACAAGCCTTGTCCAAGAAATGTAACACCTCTCTCAAATCACGTTATGTGGAGTGGACTGCACACACATTGTCGTGGGGAGATTTCAGATCATCGCACACAAAATCTGAACCCTGGGTTTCTTCCTGGTTTCAGTGTTCAGGGTGACTGAGGGGTTTAATCCCAAAGAGTGGAATATTCCGAGTGCGTTGTCATTGCGCATAAACCATCTGCGTCAAGTTACACTACCCCTGCACTAGGGCTGATAGCAGGCTCCACTCATTAAGTGTCCTTTTTTTCCAATCTTATTATCTGTTGGGGACGGGATAGCTCAGTGGTCGGAGCACTCGCTTTCCCCCAGCCAAGTTAAGCAGCGTCGAGAGTGGTTACCAATTGGATGGGTGACCGTTTGCGCGCCTTGGCATCAGTACAGTTCCCCCAGTTCACCCAGCTGTAAATGGGTACCTTGCCCTCTTTAGGGTCAGGGAAGGTAAAGCAGCGAGGGAGAGGAGATGGGCGCCGCCCTCAATACGCTGGCCCTAGAGAAGTGAGGTATCTGACGCCTCGCTTCCCTACGACCTTAATATAGGATATGGGACACCTTTACCTGTTTACCTATCTGTGCTGAATTGTCTCTCTGTACGCATTTCGCTCGTTCCGATCTTCTCACTCCAGCCACACACACACAAACTCTTCATGTCACAAAAGTTCAGGGGCCCATAAGCTGGCAGGGAGCTCATCAAGGTTTGGACCCCCGTAAAGCTCCTAATGAGAAGGGGGACGGGATAGCCTTGTGGTTAGAACATTGCGCTCGCAATCTGACGACCTGGGTTCGAATCCCGTTCAAAGAGATTTTCCCCTTGGAGTTAACATCAGTGGCAGACTCCACTACCCCCCCCCCCCCCCCACCCTTAAGTCCTTTGGATGAGACTATAAACCGAGGCCCCGTGTGCGAAAGCACGCAGAACTTCTTACGCACACGTTAAATCCTGCTCCGCTTTTCGAAAGAGTACGCAATTGTGTGCCGGTGGGAACAGATGGCCAAATTTACAAAACCGCATACAAATGGAGACTAGATGTAAAAAAAAAAGCA
>CM054144.1:41984586-41987086 GCA_028751875.1 Rapana venosa
ACATACACGCATGCACACATACACACTAACATGCGTGAAAGTACACATACACTCACACACGAGCGCACGCATGTGCACACACATACTCACAAATATACATACATGCATACAGACATACAGACAGACAGACAGACAGCTCACACGCACACTCGTGCCTGCATACTAACACACACATTTGCATATACGACTATGCATATGCACACACGCCCACACACGCGCATGCATTTTTCTACCCATAGGCATGCACACAAATGCATCCACACATAATTATGTACACTGAGACACATACACACATGTATTTGCACACAAACATGTGTGCGTGCAGCGCACATACAGACAGACAGTAACAGACACATGGACATACATAAACACACATACACACACTAACATACACATATACACTAACATACACATACTAACACACACACCACGCGCGCACGCACACACCACAACAATGCATACCTATCCCCCCACCCACCCATTACATGCACACCCACCCACACATACACACACATGCACACCTACCCCCCACCCACCCACCCACTCACACACACCATGCACCACCCACCCACACATGCACACCTAACCACCCACACATACACACACATGCACACCCACCCACACACACACCCACCCACCATGCCCACCCACTCAACCACCCACCAATCCACACACATACACATGCACAAAACCCATACACACATGCACACCTGCCCACCCACCCACCCACACATACCTAACTCCCCAACCCCCCCGCCCACAAACACATGCACACAGACCCACACACACACACCACACATACCTCCCCCCTCCCCCCCACACACCAGACACATGCACACCTACCCACCCACACACCCACACACACATGCACACCTACCACACCACACACCCACACACACACACATGCACACCTACCCCCCCCCCCCCTCCCCGCACACACACATGCATACCTACCCACCCACACACCCACACACACATGCACACCTACCCCCACCCCCCTCCGCACACACACATGCATACCTACCCACCCACACACACAAGCAACCTACCCACCCACACACACATGCATACCTACCCACCCACACACACATGCACACACTACCCCCCCCCCCCCCCCCCCGCACACACACATGCATACCTACCCACCCACACACACATGCATACCTACCCACCCACACACACATGCACACCTACCCCCCCCCCCCCCCCCCCCCCCGCACACACACACTGCATACCTACCCACCCACACCCCACACACACATGCATACCTACCCACCCACACACCCACACACACATGCATACCTACCCACCCACACACCATGCACACCTACCCACCCACACACATCATGCATACCTACCCACCCACACACCCACACACACTGCACACCCTACCCACCCACACACACATGCATACCTACCCACCCACACACACATGCACACCTACCCACCCACACACCCACACACACACTGCACACCTACCCACCCACACACCACACACACATGCATACCTACCCACCCACACACCCACACACACATGCACACCTACCCCCCCCCCCCCCTCCGCACACACACATGCATACCTACCCACCCACACACACATGCATACCTACCCACCCACACACACATGCATACCTACCCACCCACCCCACACATGCACACCTACCCCCCCCCCCCGCACAACACACATGCATACCTACCCACCCACACACCCACACACACATGCATACCTACCCACCCACACACCCACACACACATGCACACCTACCCACCCACACACACATGCACACCTACCCACCCACACACACAATGCATACCTACCCACCCACACACACATGGCACACCTACCCACCCCACACACCCACACACACATGCACACCTACCCACCCACACACCCACACACACATGCACACCTACCCCCCCCCCCCTCCCGCCACACAACACACATGCATACCTACCCACCCACACACACATGCAACCTACCCCCCCCCCCCCCCCCCCCCCGCGCACACACATGCATACCTACCCACACACAACACACATGCACACCTACCTCACCACACACACACATGCACACCTACCCACCCACACACCCACACACACATGCACACCTCCCCCCCCCCCACACACACACACATACCTACCCCCCCCCCCCCCACACACACACATGCACACCTACCCACCCACCCACCCACACATACCTACCCCCCCCCTCCCACACACACACACACACACATGCACACCCACCCACCTATCCACCCACCCACCCACACTAACATCCATACACGATCTTATTATTTTGTAGCTGCAGCATTATAGAAACACGAAGTATCAAGGAAGGGGAGGGGGAGGGGATGGAGGCTGAGTGTGTGGGTGGGGGTGGGGTGAGGGCGTTGAGGGTGAGACTCATCTAGCCAGTGGTCAATCAGCTCTGCAAATTGAGGACAATGTCAGGAGAAATGAGTTCAGTGGAAATGTGATGCTGTGCATATCAGTCAGAGAT
>CM054144.1:41994586-41999586 GCA_028751875.1 Rapana venosa
CTCTCCCCCCCTCCCCCCCCCCCCCCCCTGCCCCCCTCACCCCACCAACCACCTCGATTAATTTGGAAAGGATTTCTCCAGAGGCATGTGTGTGTGTGTGTGTGTGTGTGTGTGTGTGTGTGTGTGTGTGTCCATGAGCATGTTGCTCCATGGTTTTGAGAGGAGCGATATGCCGCGCTACACTCTTATGTATGATGGCATTAATGCTGACAAGCCCGCAAATAATGACGACAGCGTGTTTGATAAGGAGAAGCTGGGGCGTGCATGCGAGAGCCCGAGCTTGCAAACTGTGTGTGAATGCTAGTATATTCACCAACACACACACGCGCGCGCGCGCGCACGCGTATGCATGCACACACGCACGCACGCACGCATGCATGCATGTATGCATGCACACTTCGCGCACACCACGCACACATATACACAGACACTTCGTACACATGTACATACACACACACGCGCATGCACGCACATTTCGCGCACGCACGCACGCATGTACACACGCATGTACACACATACATACATGCGCATACATACACACTTCGCGCATGCACGCACATACACACATACATAAATACTTGGCACATGCACACACACATACACACTTCGCACGCGCATGCACGCACACACAGACACTCACACACATATGCACACTTACACACACAGAAATACATACACAATTCACGCACGCACGCTTGCACGCACACCACACACACACACACCATGCACACATGCATGCACGCACGCGCACACGCGCACACACGCACACAACATCATGCACCCATACGCACACACACATCCCCTCTAGCGCCCATCTCTATAAAAACATACACACCAGACCCCTTCACTTTACTAATCAGGTTTTGGCTGCAGCATCACAGAATTACTGAGCCAGTGTTCTTTGTATACAGTAAAAAAAATATCAGATTGATAGATAGATAGATAGATAGAGAGAATACATAGAGACACAGAGACAGAGACAGAGAGACAGAGAGAGACAGAGACAGAGAGGGAGAGACAGACACATAGAGATAGAGACAGAGATGGAGACAGATAGAGACAGAAAGAGACAGACACGCTCACAAAGTGAGAGAGAGAGAGAGACAGACAGACAGACAGACAGAGACAGAGAGACTCACAAACAGAGACACAAGAGAGGGAGAGATGGACACACACACACACACACACACACACACACACACACACACACACACACACACACACACACACACACAACACACACAACACACACACACACACACATAAAACACACACACAGATAGATAGAGACAGACAGACAGAGACAGAGACACAAGGACAGAGACACAAAGAGAAGCAGACAGAAACAAAGAAACAAAGAGAGAGAGACAGAGACAGACAGACACACAGACAGACACACAGACAGACAGACACACAGACAGAGAGAGCTAGCAGCTGGGATGGACAAAGGCTGTCTCATCCAACCCACAGGTCAGTTAATTCTGCAAATTAATGTCAGGAACATCTCAGGAGAAATCAGTCCAATGAAAATCTGATGCACATCTCCTATCAGGGATCACAGTCAGTTTGTTTTTTGGTTTTTTTGCTGCAGCATCATCATTATACAGCTATCTATCAAACCAGCACAATCTTCCCAACAAAGGAAGAGAGCGCACAGAGAGAGACAGAGAGAGAGAGAGAGAGAGAGAGAGAGAGAGAGATGGGAGAGGGAAAGGGGACAAAGGATGGGGGGGGGGGGGGGGGGGGGGGGGTAGAGGTCGGGGGTGGTTGGGTGGGGGGTGGGCGGGTTGTCCCATCATTTCATCATTATCATCAGTGCAATCAATCAAGTATGTGCTCCAATTCAAGGACGGGATCTTAGGAGAAATGAGTTTTAGTGGCAATATCGATGCTGTAGATCGGTAAGTGATAATTTATTTGTTTATTTATTTATTTATTCATTTATCTATTTATTTATTTTGTTTATTCTTTCATTTCCAGGATAATGGATAAGCACTCATGTGCTGGTTTTTTTTACATTCAGTCCCCGTGTGTATGCAGTTTTGTCAATGTTGTCATTCGTTCCCACCGACGCACAAGGGCCAAAAAGCCGAACGGGTTTTAACGTGTGCGCTAAAGTTCTGCGTGCGCGTTCGCACACGGGAGCTCGGTTTGTAGCCTCATCCAAAGGACTCTTAGGGGAGAGTTGAGCCGGCACTGATGTAAACTCCAGAGGAAAAATCCTCTTGAACGAGATTCGAACCCGGGTCAGTAGATCACGAGCGCATCACTCTAACCAACCAGGCTATACGGTCCCCCAGAGATTTCTGATGAGTTCTAGTGGTAAATGTTGACGCAGTACAACGGTCAGTGATGACCAGCTAGCGGTCAGCAGTGGATAAAATGAAACATTGATAGACAGCACTCCATGTCTGTGTTCAGACGGATAGCTCAGTGGTCACAGCACTCGCTTTCCCCAAGCTAAGGTTGAGAAGTATCGAGCGTGGTTACCAAAATGGATGGGTGACCGCTCGTGCGCCTTAGCTTCAGTACAGTCCCCCAGCTCACCCAGCTGTAAAATGGGTACCTGTCTTCTTCAGGGTCAGGGAAGTTAAAGCAGCGAGGGAGAGGAGATGGGCGGTACCCTCAGTGTGCTGGCCCCTAGAGAAGTTGAGGTCTCTGACGCCTCGCTTCCATACGACCTTTTAGTTTATGGGACACCTTTACCTTTACCTTTTTACTCCATGTCTATTCCTCCTCCTCCTCCTCCTCCTCCTCCTGTCGTCTGTTTGGGTCATCATCTTTGGGAGGAGAGGGGTGGGAGGAGGGGAGTGATCTGGCCGGTTGTCCATGATTTGACATAGGCCATGTATGCTGTATACATTTGAAAACCAGTGTTAGTGACGGCAGATTTCTCTGTGTGACTTTGTGCAAATGTATTCTGCTTCTGTGAGAGCGCGTCATCTCTCTAAAAAAAAAAAAAGTAGCATCGATTGTGTGTGTGTGTGTGTGTGTGTGTGTGTGGGTGTGTGTGTGTGTGCATGAGTGTGTATGTGCGTGCATATTTCTGTTTACATGTGTGTGTTGTGTGTGTGTGTGTGTGTGTGTTAGTGTGCGCATAATTATGTGCATCCGTGTATGCATGCATATGTACGTACGTGTCTGTCTGTCTGCATATATATATATATATATATATATATATATATATATATATATATATATATCTGTGTCTGTGTCTGTGTTTGGTTTTGGTGTCTGAGTGCCAAAGGGAGGGAAGGGAGGGGGGGTGTGCTGATGAAACAGACTACGATTCTCAGTGTAGCCTGTTGCCCTACTAGTGATGGGTTTTTCCCCTCTGGCATTGTTGCCTGTGTTCTTAATAGTTGTAGTGTAGTGTAGTGTAGTGTAGTGTAGTGTAGTGCAGTGCAGTACAGTGTAGTGAAGTGTAGTGTAGTGCATTGTAGTGCAGTGTAGCGTAGTGTAGTGCAGTGCAGTGTAGTGTATTGTAGTGTCGTGTCGTGTCGTGTCATGTCGTGTCGTGTAGTGTAGAGAAGTGTAGTGTAGTGCAGTGAAGTGTAGTGTAGTGTAGTGTTTTATTTATCTATTTATGTATTTATTCTTTTATTTCGAGAATAATGGAATAAGCACTCATATGCCTTTTCATCCAGTCCCCGTGTGAATGCAGTTTTGTAAATTTTGTCATCCCCCACCAGCACACAATGGCCAACTCTTCCGAAAAGCGGAACGGGTTTTAATCTGTGTTCTGTGTGCGTTCGCACACGGGACCTCGGTTTATAGTCTCTCATCCGAAGGACTTTTGGGGGAGAGTGGAGTCGTCACTGATGTTAACTCAGAATTCAGTTACAGAATTTGTCAGGGACATCTCTCTTGCTACCATGGGGTCTTTTACGTGTGCTAAATAATTATGCGTAACACACGGAGCCTCGGTTTATCGTCTCATCCAAAAGCACGAGTACCCAGACCACCACTCATGGTCTAATGGATGGTGCGTGTGTGTGTGTGTGGGGGGGGGGGGGGGGGGGGGAGGGAGGGAGGGGGCGGGGTTTCGGGCCCAAACGGGGATTGAACCACCGCACACTTCCGACCCGGAGTTTTCGCTTCCTAGGTAGGTGCGTTACCTCTAGACCACCGAATACCATTGTGTTCATCTAGTATTGCTTTAAGTTTGATTGTTTGTCCCGTTCCTTGTGGTAGGTGTTTTCATGTGCTTTACTCAGTTTGAAATGAGTAGAGTTTGGTCTGCTCTCGTGGTGACACACTCTCCCTGGGGAGAGCCAGTTTGAGTTTCATGTTGAAAAATTTGCCATGACTGAAAGTTAATATACACTACACTACACTGCACTGCACTGCACTGCACTACACTACACTACACTACACCATACTACACTACACGACACACCACACTACACCACACCAAACCATACTACACTACACCACATCACACCACACCACACTACACCACACCACACCACACTACACAACTCCACACCACACTACACTACACCACAATATAATTCAGTCTAACTCAGTATGACTTAATCATACAAAGACACAACCCATACCGAACCTGAATCTCAGGTTAGACATAAGCAATTCTGAAGTAAAGGTAAAGGTATCCCATAACCTATAAGGTCGTAGGGGAGCGAGGCGTCAGAGACCTCAACTTATCTATGGGCCAGCATATTGAGGGTGGCGCCCATCTCCTCTCCCTCGCTGCTTTACCTTCCCTGACCCTAAAGAAGGCAGGTACCCATTTACAGCTGGGTGAACTGGGGGACTGTACTGAAGCCGAGGCGCGCAAACGGTCACCCATCCAAGTGGTAACCACGCTCGACGCTGCTTAACATTGGCTGGGGGAAAGCGAGTGCTCCGACCACTGAGCTATCCCGTCCCCTTTTTTAATTCGGAAGCAGGCATTATTTATTGACGTGTTTACTCGTTATGCTTGCTAATATCGCATGCTGATGCTAATGGAATGGATTCAGTTTCTGTCTGAGGAC
>CM054144.1:42007086-42019586 GCA_028751875.1 Rapana venosa
CTATGGCTTGCAAAGACAAAGCAAAGCGCATGCATTCAACCTAATCTGACACAGTCATGCAATCAATGATAAAATTAATAATCAATAGTTTAAACAAACAGATATTATTACAAACATGGTGCGCTGCAGACAAAATCTATGAAATAAAAAAAGTGCAATAGTCGATTTTTTTTTTCAAAAGCACACACACACACACACACACACGCACGCACGCACGCACGCACGCACGCACGCACGCACGCACGCACGCACGCACGCACGCACACACACACACACACACACACTCACACAGGTCGTATATTTTAGCAGGGTGATAGGACATGGGTTAGTGAAGGTGGGATAGTTCTGATATGAAACAAGAGGGGGGCAATCTTAGGTTTGAAATAAATATGTCTTGAGGCTGGATTTAAAAGTGTCATGACTAGGTTTCTGGCGAAGAGAGAGAGGGGGAGCTCATTCCAAGTCGATGGACTCGAAATAGAGAAAGAGCGGCGGCCAACGGTGGATTGGTTGAAAATAGGTATTCGTAGGCACAAGGTATCGCAGCAGAGCGGATGGAACGTGAAGGAGTGTACAGGTTAAGACATTCGCAGAGTATATACCATATAGACTATGTTATACTTTAGTCTGTGAACAGTCAGGGGTCTGTCTTCTTGGTGTTTGGTTGTTTTTTGTTTTTGTTTTTGTACTGTCTCGCTGGTTGTTGTTTTGTTGTTGTTGTTTTTGGACTTTTTTGGTGGCTTTTGTTGTTTTGTTTTTTCGGGGGGGGGGGGGGGGGGGGGGGGGGGGAGCGAGGAAGAGGGGGGAGCGGGTGGATGGGGGGTAGCGTTCTTCGGGTTGAGCTCCAAGGTTCTTCGATAGTTGAGATTTGTTTGTGTTTTCGGGGGATTGTTTTTCCCCCTCTATCATGGAGGTAGCTGCATTCCGACTTTAGAAGATGATGTCTGAACACGGTACCTGTGTGCATGCAGGGTTTTTTTGTTTCTCGTAGAGCGTGGTTACCAGTTGGATGGGTGACCGTTTGCGCGCCTTGGCTTCAGTACTGTTCTCCCCAGTTCACCCAGCTGTAAATGGGTACCAGCCCTCTTTAGGGTCAGGGAAGGTAAAGCAGCGAGGGAGAGGAGATGGGCGCCGCCCTCAATATGCTGGCCCTAGAGAAGTGAGGTCTCTGACGCCTCGCTCCCCTACGACCTTATAGGTTATGGGACTCCTTTACCTTTACATATATATATATATGCGTACATACACTTTTTTTTTTTGCTGTCATCCTTTCGTACTTGTACAAATGACATACTTTTTCGAAAAAGCAGAACGGGATTTAACGTGTGTGCGAGAGGTTCTGCGTGTGTCCGCACACGGGGAGTTTGGTTTATAGTCTCATCGGAGGGACTTTGTGGAGAGTGGGAGTGAGCATTGATGTTAAATCCAAGGGTTAAAATCCCCATGAACGGGGCTCAAAGCCTGGTTCGATCCTAAGCTATCAAATCGTGAGCGCAACGCTCTAACCACTAGGCTATCCCGCTCCCTCACTCTAATTAATCATAATTATGCTCCAGTGGATCCGTGGTCTAGACGTAACACACCTGCGAAGAAAAAAGTGCACCTTTGATCCCACGTTTGTTGTTGTCGGTGGTGTAAAAGTTGTGCGTTACCCAGCTTAACACCCTGGGGGTCACCCAGAATATGCACTCTGGCACACTCATCCCATTGTGAGATAGAAAGTACACCGGGTGAGAGAAGTCTGTGCGTGTATGACTGTTTTCAAGTACCTTGCCATATAGGCAGCCATACTCCGACTCCAGAGGATGATCTCCGTTTGAGCTCGAGATTTCCTTCCATCCATTAGACCTTGAATGGTGGTCTGGGTGCTAGTCTTTAGGACTGTCTCTATAACCCGAGGTTCTGTGTGCAAAATGTATTTAACTCACACAAAGAAAGAAAACCTACCGGATGCAACAAGAAGGCTGTCTCTGGACAAATTCTGTAGGGAAAAAAAAAGACCCCACTCTCTCACTGAAAATGATACACATGCAATTGCGAAAAGAAAAAAAAGTGATAGGTATCGCAGCTCTAGCGATTTTCTTATTACAAGTGACTTCATTGTTGGACTTGCTTAAAACACACTTGAAAAAAAAGAAAAAAGAATGGACTTTACAAATCTTAGCATATCGTTGTTTTTCTGAAAAAAAGGACTTCGTAGCTTAAATAAGTTTAAACATATTTTTGCCTCGAGAGGAAAAGGACTTTGCGAATTTAAACACATTTTTCCCCCACTTTGGAATAAAAGGACAACACCGCTGGATTTGTTTAATAATAATAATGATGATGATGATGATGATGATGATGATGATGATGATGATGATGATGATAATAATAATAATAATAATAATAATAATAATAATAATAATGTATTGAATTTATATAGCGCTAAATGTGTATCTTGTCGAGACCAAAACAAAAACCTCTCCAAAACTTGACAAATATAAATCTGTGTATTACCGAAGTTGGAATACAGCTACCTTAATGGTAGTCAATTTATTTATTTTATTTTCGGGATAGCCTAGTGGTTAGAACGTTGCGCTCGCAATCTGACGACCCGGGTTCCATTCCCGTTCAAGGGGGATATTTTCCCCTGGAGTTAACATCAGTGCAGACTCCACTCTCCCCAAAAGTCCTTCGGACGAGACTCTAAACCGAGGCCCAGTGAGGGCGAACGCACGCAGAACATTTTGCGCACACGTTAAATCCTGTTCTGCTTTTCGTAAGAGTAGGCCATTGTGTGCCTGTGGGAACAGATGACAGAATTGACAAAATCGCATACACACAGGGACTGGATGTAAAAGCACATAAGTGCTTATTCCATTATCCTCGATATAAAAGAATATAAAAAAAAAATAAATGGTAGTCAAAACAAAAGTCACATATGAACAATCTCACCGTTGGGGAACTTCGGAGATCTAGCAGCGGAACAGAAACACGTTTTCTTGAGAAATAAAAAAAGGACTTTGTTTTTGCATCGGTTTAAACATACTTATTTTGTTTATGGAAAGAAAAGGATTCCACAGTTGCAGTAGTCCGTTTTCTTGAAAATAAAGACTTCGCATTTGTAGTGTTCTAATAATTAGGCTATTGTGCACCAGTGGGAACGGATAGCAACATTTACAAAACTGCATGCACACGAGGACTGGAGGTAAAAAGAAAAAGTACTCAAGTGTTTATTCGATTATCCTCAAAATGAAAGAATTCCAATGAATCGGTCGATTGCTTATATTTTCATTATTTTGGAAATAAAGTAATTGAAATAAACAGATAAATAACAAATAGGCATAACAGGAATTCACGGGATAGCCTAGTGGTTAGAACATTGCGCTGGCAATCTGACGACCCGGGTTCGATTCCCTTTCAAGAGAATATTTTCCCCTGGAGTTAACATCAGTGCAGACTCCACTATCCCCAAAAGTCCTTCGGATGAGACTCTAAACCGAGGCCCCTTGTGCGAACGCACGCAGAACATCTTGCACACACGTTAAATCCTGTTCCGCTTTTCGTAAGATTGTGTGCCGGTGGGAACAGATGAGAGAATTTACAAAACCGCAGCATACACACGGGGACTGGATGTTAAAAAAAAAAAAGCACATAAGTGCTTAATCCATTATCCTCGATATAAAAGAATAAAAAAATATTTTAAAAAATAAATAAATGAAATACAATTTCACAATATAACATATTTTTTCGTAACAAGATGTTTGCTTAAAGCTCATTCCGTGTTCGATCATCGTATCAGAATAATAAAGTCATCCAACGATGGAACTTCATGGCACTTTGTCATTCCACGCCTACCGGGCACTAATGAGAAATAAAAGAATGATGATGATGATGGCGGTAAACATGAAGTGCTATCAGCCACAGAACCTGGCAGCTTCAGGGAGGAATGGTGTGGGTGGTGATTTATGGAGTGATGATGGGGTAAGGGAGTGAATTGTGGTGTGCCTGACTGTGTGCTGTGGAGGGCAGGAAGGGGTGGGGTGGGTAGAGGGGTGGGAGCTGTTGTGTGTGTGTGTGTGTGTACGGGGCCGGTTGTGAGTGTGTGTGAGTGTGTGTGTGTAGTCTGTGTGTGTGTGATGTGTGTGTGTAGTGTGTGTGGGTGTGTGTTATTATGTATGAGATGATATGTGTTGTAGTGTGTGTGTTGAGTGTGTGTGTGTGTGTGTGTGTGTGTGTGTGTGTGTTGTGTGTGTGTGTGTGTGTTTGTGTGTATATGTGAGTGAGTGAGAGGATTTTTATTTTATTCTTTGATATCGAGGATAATGGAATAAGCACGCATGTGTTTTTTTACACCTATTCCCCGTGTGTATGCGGTTTTGAAAAATTCTTGTCATCTGGTCCACCGGCACAAATGGCCTACTCTTCCGAAAAGCGGAACAGGATTTAACGTGTGCGCAAGATGTTCTGCTTGCGTTCGAACAGGGGCCTCGGTTTGTCTCATCCGAAGGTGTGTGTGTGTGTGTGTGTGTGTGTGTGTGTGTGTGTGTGTGTGTGTGTGTGGTGTGTGTGTTATGAGTGAGTGAGAGAGAGATTTTTATTTTATTCTTTGATATCGAGGATAATGGAATAAGCACTCATGTGCTTTTTATATTTTTTACATCAAGTCCCCGTGTGTATACGGTTTTGTAAATTCCGTCATCTGTTCCCACCGGCACACAATGGCTTACTCTTACGAAAATCGTCTGATATCACTAGAAGTGAACAGACGTAAAATTGAAGTCAACAACAACAACATCTTACGAAAAGCGGAACAGGATTTAACGCAGAGATAGAGACAGAGACAGGGAGACAGAGACAGACACGGAGAGAGAGAGAAAGAGAGACAGAGAGACAGAGACGCAGAGAAACAGAGAACTCCGGTTATTCTATTCATGGTCAGTCATCATCACATTTTAGCCTGATGATAAGACAAACATCGTAACTATGGGAGAAAAAACAAACCCGAAGGGAATGTTCAATAAATAAACGAAGGAGGAAGCGAATGTATAAATAAGATCTGCGTAAAAAAATAAAGAAGCACGCACATAAACAAGTAGATACATACATGAATGATTTGATGATTAACAGTGCAAAAAGAACTAAGACAGAAAAACAGTCAGTAAGAACACATAAATAAAGAAACAAACGACGATAATTTTGAAAGAGCCGAGAGAGAGAGAGAGAGAGAGAGAGAGAGAGAGAGAGAGAGAGAGAGAGAGAGAGAGAGAGAGAGAGAGAGAGAGAGAGAGAGAGAGAGAGAGGAAGGAGTGGGGGGTTGTTTACATTAACAGTCAAATAAACGACAATAAATAATTAATTCAAGCCACTATGTCCAAAGGTAAATATGCAGCTTTAAAGCTTGTAGACAAATGAGAAATTTGCAAAGAAAGAGAAGTAATGTTGTTTTCCCGCAAACTATTACAAGTAATAGAAGCATATGAATTCAAATCAGATTTGGTTGTGCTACTTAATAAGACGCACTTTTTAGTCGTGCCCATGTGCGTATTAGGCCGGAATTTTGTTAGCAGCCTACAAATAGACCCCCCCAAAAAACCCCATCAACTAGACAAAAAAAAACAAATAAAAAGAACCCGCGCACGAACGCACGCACGCACGCACCACGCACGCACGCGCGCAACACACATACACACACACACACACAGCACACACACACACACACACACACACACGCACGCACGCACGCACCCACGCAAGCACGTACCTACGTAAGGACGCACATACGTAAGCACGCATGCGCGCACGCACGCGCGCGCTCGCACACACACGCACACACACACACATGCGCGCACGCATAAAAAATCTTGCGCACACGTTAAAACCTAGTCCGCCTTTTGGGAGAGTAGGCCTTTGTGTGCTGGTGGGAACGGATGACAAACTTTTCAAAACTGCATACACACAGGGACTGGAAGCAAGAAAGCTCATGAGTGCTTATTCCATTATCCTCGAAACAAAAGAATATAAGTATTTTTAAAAAAAACACCTCCCGAATCGGTATGTGGCTACCAAAATGGTGGATGATATTTTTTTGCTTTTTAAAATTCTTTTATATCGAGGATAATGGAATAAGCACTTACGTGCTTTTTTACACCCAGTCCCCGTGTGTATGCGGTTTTGTCAATTCTGTCATCTGTTCCCACCGGCACACAATGGCCTACTCTTACAAAAAGCGGAACAGGATTTTAACGTGTGCGCAAGATGTTCTGCATGGGTTCGCACACGGGACCTCCTCGGTTTATAGTCTCATCCGAAAGACTTTTGGGGAGAGTGGAGTCTGCACTGATGTTAACTTTAGGGGAAAATATCCCCCTTGAACGGGAATCGAACCCGGGTCGTCAGATTGCGAGCGCAATGTTCTAACCACTAGGCTATCCCGTCCCCTTGTTGGGGATATGGGGTGGGGGTTGGAGGGGGAATGGTAGGAGGGAGCTGTCCCGCTGGAAAAAAATCTCACCATTGTTGAAGAACCTCAGAGCTCTAGCCGAGGAACGAGAAAAAGATAATGATCAATATAACACACACACACACACACACACACACACCACCACACACACACACACCACACACACACACACACACACACACACACACACACACACACTACACACACACACACACACACACACAAACACACACACACACACACACACACGCACGCACCACGCACACGTACGCACCACACACATATGTGCAATCTGGAAATAAAAATTTCACACACACACATCCCTTCGATTGTTTCTTTGTCTCTTTATTGATGTTTATTTTCAGGGTGGGGGAAGGGATGGGTGTCAGGGGGTGGGGGTGGGGTGTCTGTTGCTTCTGTTCTTTTTTTTTTTTTTTTACGTGAAGGGGGTGGGGGATGGGGGTGGGGGGTGGGTGGGGGGGGTGGGGGTCTTATTGTCCTGTTTTATTCCACTAAGGCCCGAAACACGCTTCGATATCGTGACATGTGTTTTAGTTTAATACGGTTTAATTTTTTGTGCGCTTTTCTTTTTGCTTTTGGTTTACTTGTCAATATGCAAACGTTCTTCCTTATTCACGACAGTCTTTTGAGCGCTACCCGAAGGATAATGCTAGCATGACCATAAATAATGTAGTTGGGAAAATAATGAAGCGTTGATGAAAAGCTTATTGTACCAATTATGTTAGTGCAGCATTGCGTCGTTTGGAGACGTACCTTTTGCTCTAATCGGAAACCTGAATGCGAAAGCAGGGACATGTTTTTCTGTTTGGTGGGGAGAGGAAGAAGAGAGAGAGGAGAGGAAGAGGAGAGGAGAGAGAGAGAGAGGAGAGAGAGAGAGAGAGAGAGAGAGAGAGAGAGAGAGAGAGAGGAGAGAGAGAAGAGAGAGAGAGAGGGAGAGGGAGGAGAGGAGAGGAGAGGAGGAAGAGAGTGACGAAGAGGTGAGGAGGAGAGAGGAGAGAGAGAGAGAGAGAAGAGAGGGAGGAAAGAGGTAGGAGAGGAGAGAGAGGAGTGAGAAGATGAGAGAGAGAGAGAGATGAAGAGAAGGAAGAGAAAGAGGTAGAGAGAGAGAGAGAGAGAGTAGAGAGAGAGAGAGAGAGGAGAGAAGAGGAAGAGAGCAGAGAGAAGAGAGTAGAGAGATGGAGAGGAGAGGTATAAGAGAGGAGGGTAGGAGAGAGAGAGAGAGAGAGAGAGGTAGGAGAGTTATGTGGAGGAGGGATGAGGATGTCAAAAGGAGAAGAGAGAGAGGGGGGAGGGGGGGTGTGCACAAAATGTTACGAAACAGGGGTTGGGGGAGTGAGTGTTAAAAGACAAATGGAAGCATGAGTGAAGCGAGCGTGTGTGTGACAATGGTTTTGTGTAGTGTTGACAATGTTTTGTTGTGTAAATAGATTGAAAAGTCCATTCAACTTTATTCCAAAAAGCAAGGAAAAACCACAAAGCCTGTTTCAATATTCATGGTGTCCTCATTATTTTTTTTTTCTTTTCTCAATTCTGGGATGGAAATTTAAAAAAAAAACACTTTCTATCAGTCTTTGTTTCTGAGTTTTTTCTTTGGTTTTTTGTTGTGTTGGTTGGCGAGGATGTTTGTACGTTTGTGTGTTTGCTTATGTGTTTATTTGTATGTTTTATTGCTTTTTTTTTGGTCGTATTTCCACTTTTGTCTTCTTCCTTTAAAAATTTGCAAGCAAGTCTTGACTTGTCATTCTACCCGGGCAGTCATGTGTCACATAATTATAAACTTTTGTACTTTCTAAAAAAATCAGAAAATGAGATTGAAAACAATTTAAATAAGCGACAGATGCTCATTAATTGATTTTATTGTTATTTTCTTAAAGCCTTATTGGATTTGTTTGTTGAATTTTTTTTTTAGCAATTGGGTTTATTTAATTTTTCTTTCTTTCTTTCTTTCTTTCTGTTCAACTTTGGACACAGTAACTTTAAAGGATGGGCACAACTTTTTTCAGCATGGGCTAGTACAACTGGAAGATAATCATTCATGCATAGATCGTGTTTATTTGTATATCATCAACCACACTAAAAAATAGAATAACACTTATTGATTTGTTTAATTTGGCTTACTTTGAAAAAAACCAGTTATCAGTTTTTCATTATTTGACTTTTTTTGCACCCCCCTAAAAAAACACACCATAAAACACCGAACAGATTGATAAGCTTATAAAAAAAAGTCAAGGTGTCCCATAACCTATGAGGTCGTAAGGGAGGGAGGCATCAGAGAACTCACTTCTCCAGGTAACAGCAAATTGAGGGCGTCGCCCATCTCCTCTCCCTCACTGCTTTACCTTTCCTGACCCTAAAAGAGGGCAGGTACCCATTTACAGCTGGGTGAACTGGGGGAACTGTACTGAAGCCAAGACGCGCAAACGGTCACCCATCCAACTGGTAACCACGCTCGATACTGTTTAACCTTAGCTGGGGGAAAAGCGAGTGCTCCGACCACTGAGCTATCCCGTCCCCGGATAAGCTTATATGTGACTTGAACTATTGTGAACTGTCGTTGGGCGTTCTCCAGCTTCACACCCAGAGGGAAATCACTCAGAATGTGCACACTGTTGAACTCATCACACCCCGGGGCCTGCTGCTGTGAGACTATAAGTACACACAGGGTGGATTCCCCCCCCCCCCCCCCAAACCAATCAATTTCTCATCCAGTGTGTACTTCCAATCTCAGAATAATTTTCTCAGGTAGGAGGAGTGAGTCAGAGAACATACTCTGGGATAATTTCAGGGAGTTCAGGTTGGGGAAAACGAGTAACGACAACAACAACAACAACTACAACTACAACTACAATAGCGCGCGCGCGCGAACACACACTGCACGCGCGCACGACACACACACACACACACACGCACGCACGCACGCACGCACGCACACATACACACACAACACACACACACACACACACACACACACCACACACACACACACACACACCACACCCACACACACACACACACACACACATAACAACACGGGGACAGGATAGTCTGTTGGTTAAAGTATTGCCCATTGCACTTGTAATCTGCTGATCCAGGTTCGAATCCCGTTCATGGGGATATTTTCCCCTGAAGTTAACATCAGTGCCGACTCCACCTCCCCCTTAAAAGTCCTTAAGATGAGGCTATAAACCGAGGACCCGTGTGAGAACGCACGCAGAACATCTTGCGCACACATTAAAACTTGTTCCTCTTTTCGCAAAAGCTGGCTCATTGTGGGAAACAGATGACAAATTTGACAAAACTGCATACATACGGGGACTGGAAGTAAAAAAACAGCGCCTGAGTGCATATTCCATGGATCGATTATCCTCGAAATGAAAAGGAATAGATAAATAAATAAATAATCAATCAATCAATCAATCAATCAATCAATAAAACAAACTCATCACACCTATGGCTTGCTGTGTGACTATAAGTACACACTGGAGGGAAAACAACACAAACACATACACACACAAAACACACACACACACACAAACACACACACAGACAAACACACACACATACACGCCACACAAAAAACACACCAAACACACACACACAAAACACACCCCCACCAAAACACAAAAAAATACACACAACCACACACACAAACACACACACACACAACACACACACACAACACACACACAACAACACACACACACAAACACACACAAACAACAAACACACCACAAAACACCCACACAAACACACAAACACACACACACAAACCACAAACACACACACAAAACACTTAACACACAAACACACACAAAAACAACAAACACACACACAACACACACACAAACACACACACACACAAACACACACACACACACACAAACAAAACAAACCACACAAAAACCAAACACACACACAAAACACCACACAAAACACACCCCACACACAAACACACCACACAAAAACACACACACAAACACACAAACACAACACACACAAACACACACAAACACAAACAGACACACAAACACACAAAACACACAAAAAGACACACAAAACACACCCCACACAAACACACAAAACACAAACACACACACCACAAACAAAACACACACAACACACACACACACAACACACACAAACACACACAACACACAAACCCCCACACAACCACCAACAAACACACACAAACACACAAACACACACCACACACAAACACACACACACACAAACACAACACACACACAACACACACACACAAACACACACACCAAACCACAAAACAACACACAAAACACACAAACACACAAACAGACACACAAACACACAAACAGACACACAAACCCCACACACACACAAACACACAACACACAAACACACACACACAAACAAACAGACACACACACACAAACACACACACACACAAACACACACAAACACACACACACACAAACACACACACACACAAACAAACACACACACAAACACACACAAACACCACACACACACAAACACACAACACACACAAACACCCCACACAAAACACACAAACACACACACACACACACAAACACACACACACACAAACACACACACACACAAACACACACACACACACACAAACACGCACACACACACAAACACACACACACACACAAACACACAAACACACAAACACACACACACCACACACACACACACACACACACACACACACACACACACACACACACACACAACTTTTCAGCCAGTGTGTTCTTTCAATCTCAGAATGATTCCCAGGTAGGGTGAGGGAATCAGAGTCATATTTTATTTTCAGAAATACTTCTTGAAATTAACAAAAGCAGCTCTATGACGCATTGAGTCCCCGATATAATAATAATAATAATAATAATAATAATAATAATAATAATAATAATATAATGATAATATAATATAATATCAATAATAATAATAATGATAATAATAATGGTGATGATGATGATAATAATAGTAATGGTGATGATGATAATAATAATAATAATGTTGATTATGATAATGATATAATAATAATAATAATTTTTTAAAAAAAGAAGCAGAGTCATACTCTGGGTGACAATCAGGGAGTTAAGCTTAGGGAGAACGAGCAACATTAACATCAACAACAACAATAACAATGTGTCCACTACTACTACTACTACTACTACTACTACTACTACTACTACTACTACTACTACTACTACTACTACTACTACTACCACCACCACGACACCAACAACAAATAACAACAACAAACAAATCCCCCACCACCACCACCACCACCACCAACAACAACAACACAAGTTCGCATCATTCTCTCATCCCCCTCCTCCCACCCCACCCCTCCCCCCATCCCCCACCCCACCCCCACACCTACCCCACCCCCCACCCCCCCCCCCCACCCCAACCCCCACCCCTCACCCCCCCCCCCCCACCCCCACACCCCCCACACCCCCACCCCCCCCACCCCCCACCCACCCACCCCCCCACCACCCCAACCACCACCCCCCCCCCACCCCCCCAACCCCCCCCCCCCCCACCACCCCAACTCCCACCACCCCAACCCCCTCCTTCTATCAACCAGCTACTCAACAGAACCTTCCAAGACATCAGCACCAGCGCCTTCGCGGACTTGAACACCACGCTCATCTCCTGCTTCTGGGACGGGCAGGAGGAGCGGTGCGAGGACATGTTCCAACCCCTGGACCTGGAGCTCAAGCGCTGCTTCCAGTTCAACGGCCAGCCGCGCGAGCAGCAGCAGCAGCAGCAGCAGCGGCGGCGCGTGTCCCACACGAGCGGGCTGACCACGGGCCTGCAAGTCCTGGTCAACATCAGGCAGGACCAGTACCTCTACAACGAGGTGGTCGCGGCCGGTGCTCAGGTTTGTGAAGGTGTTTTTTGGTGGGTTTTTTGTGGGTTTTGTTGCGTGTGTGTGTTTTGGGTTGGGTGTTTTTTGTTTGTTTTGGGGTTGTTTGGGGTTTTTTGTGTGGTTTTTTTGTTTGGTTGGTTGGTTGGT
>CM054144.1:42029586-42074586 GCA_028751875.1 Rapana venosa
GAAAGCGAAAATCACGGGTCCGATCCCCATTCGACCCCAAACTTTGTCCCCATCTACAAAAACCTTGAGTGGTCCTCTGGGTGTTAGTCTTTCAGACGAGACGATAATTAAAGGTCCCGGGTGCAACGCGCATTCAGCACACGTAAAAGAACCCACGGTGACAAGAGAGTTGTCCATGGCAAAATTCATTAGGAAAAAAAGCTGCTCAGAGAGGGAAATAACATTTTATACACATGCAGACAGGAAAAAATCACACAAAAACAATGGGCGGCGCTGGTCTTGTGGCAACGCTTTCTTTCCAATGCCAGGCTCACCTGCTAGCCTGAATTTTACGCAGAGAAATCTACCCTGATTTACAACCAGAAAGATTAAGAGATCTGCTGACCCGGGTTCGAATCTCGTTCTAGAGGATTTTTCCTCTGGAGTTAACATCAGTGCCGACTCCACTTCCCCTGAAAAGTCCTTCGAATGAAACTATAAACCGAGGTCCCGTGTGTGAACGCATGCAGAACATCTTGTGCACATGTTTAAAAAAAAAACTCGTTTTGCTTTTGGGAAGAGTAGGACATTGTGTGCCGGTGGGGACAGATGACAAAATGTACAAAACTGCATAAACACGGGGGTAAGGGTAAAGGGTGTCCGATAACCTATGTTGTCGTAGGGGAGCGACGCGTCAGAGACCTCACTTCTCTAGGGGCCAGCATATTGAGGGCGGCGCCCATCTCCTCTCCCTCGCTGCTTTACCTTCCCTGACCCTAAAGAGGTGGGGACACGGGGACTGGATGATTGAAAAAATGCACATGAATGCTTATTCCACTATCCTCGGAATAAAAGAATAAATAAAATAGAAAAAAAATACATGCCAGCAGACAGACAGGAACAGGCGCAGAGAGACAAAGAATAGAACAACAATTCAGATTGATACGATTGTATCAGGTACGAGATTGACAGTGAAGATACAGACAGACAGACAGACAGACAAAGACAGAGAGAGAGAGAGACAGAGAGACAGACAGAATGGCAGATAAACAGACAGACAGAGAGAGAAAGAGACAGAGAGGAAAAACCGACGAGCATTAAAAAAAATATACCCATAACCATCTAGCCATCCCACCACATAGGCAGCCAGCCACCCAAATAGCCAGCCACACAGAAAACCAGACCAGTGTCCCAAAGATAGAAAAACAGCAAAGGGATATCTCATCCATCACACTAAACATTCTGTGTGTGTTGGTGTGCGTGCATACGTGTGTGTGTATGTGTGTGTGTATGTGTGTGCGCGTGCATGTGTGTGTGTGTGCGCGCGCGCCTGTGTGCGTGAGTGCGTGCGTGCGTGCGTGTGCGTGTGAGTGTGTGTTTATTTTATTCTTTTATTTCGAGGATAATGGATTAAGCACTTATGTTCTTTTTGTCATCCAGTTCCTGTGTGTGTGTGTGTGTGTGTGTGTGCGCGCGCGCGCGCGCGCGAGCGTGCGTGTTTGTGTAAGTATGCGTGCGCGTGTGTATGTGTGTGTACGTGCGTGTGTGTGCATACGTGCGTGCGTGTCTGTGCATGTGCATGCTGTGTACGTACGCGCGTGTCTGTGTGTGTGTTTTTAGATTTTATTTTTATTTTATTCTTTTATGTGTTTGTGTGTGTGTGTGTGTGTGTGTGCATGTGTGCTGTGCTGTGTGTATGTGTGTGATGTTGTCAGGTCATTCTGCACGAGCCTGGAGAGATGCCAGACATCACCAGCAAAGGGTTTCTGGTGGCCCCTGGATCCAGCGTCACCTGCAGAACGTCTAGGAAAAAGGTACAAGTGCTGTGATGATGGTGATGATGGTGAGGGTGGTGATAGTGGTGGTGGTAGGGGGTGGTGGTGGTGATAGGCTGGTGGTTGGTGGGGGTGATGGTGGTGGTGGTGGTTGGTGGGGGTGATGGTGGTGGTAGTGGTGATGGTGGTGATTGGTGGTGATGGTGATGTGGTGGTGATGGTAGGGTGGCGGTGGTGGTGATGGGGGTGGTTTTGGTAGTGGTGGTGGTGATGGGGGTGGTGGTTGGTGGGGGTGATGGTGGTTGGTGGGGGTGATGGTGATGGTGGTGGTAGTGGTGATGGTGGTGGTGGTGGTGGTTGGTGGGGTGTGGGCGGTGGTGGTGGTGGTGGTGATGATGATGATGATGATGAAGATAATGATGATGATGATGGTGATGACAACGACGACGATTTTGGTGATGATGACAATAGTGATGATGATGTTGAGGAGGAGGAGGAGGAGGAGGGGGAGGATCACGACGACGACGATGGTGGTGATGACGATGTGATGACGATAACGACAATGATGATGATGATTCTGGTGGTGATGATGATGATAACGGCGTGGACGACGACGATGATGATAATGATGATGGTGATGATAATGATGATGGTGCTGCTGCTGTTGCTGCTGTTGCTGTTGCTGGTGCTGTTAAGTGTTAAGTGCTGCTGCATCAAAGATTTCCTAGCAATGCCAGGCCATTCCAGTGATGGTTCCTGCCATGCCACAAGGGACAAGGCATGGCAGTGATGTGTAACTAGGGTCGTTTGCTGAGTGCAGGTCAACGAGTTTGCAGGTGTTGTAGTTTACGTGCGTACCAAGATTGGGTACATCCTTGTTTGTTTTTCTGTTTGTTGGGTGGGGTTGTTGTTTTCTTCTCGTTTTGCCAAATGTCTGTTTTGTCTAGGTTCGTCCTTCTTGTTCTTTGTCACAACTCTTCGTAACCCTTGTAGTGACGCGCTCTTCCCAGGGAGAAAATTCCAGTGTGTGTGTGTGTGTGTGTGTTTATTCTTTGTTTTGTTTTATTCTTTTATGTCAAGGATAATGGAATAAGCATTCATGTGCTTGTTTTCCCATCCAGTCCCCGTGTGTGTGTGTGTGTGTGTGTGTGTGTCTGTGTCTGTGTCTGTTTGTGGCTGTGTGCTAGCGTGCGTCCACATGCGTCCATGTGTTAATGTGTTCATATCTTGAACCATGCGCACCAGTTCTCAATAATCTCCACCCCTGCTAAGGTGACACCATTCAAAAACTTTAAGAGTGTAAAAACAAAAACCTACATTTTTTTCATAAATAGAAATAACTCACTAAAACCTATCACACTGCCAATGTGACCAATACCACCTGTCTTTTAAACTCGAATTTTGTTTACATAAAGAGATCTGATTAAACTGAGGGAATAAATACAAAACAAAGAAACAAAAATCTCAACCAAAACAACCACAAAATACACCACACACACACCACAACCACTACCACCACCACCACCATCACACTACCACCACCAACAACAACAACAACAGAAGAAGAAACAAGCAAAATAACTAACGAGCTACAAGAGCCACAGCCATGGTTAATCTGCTCTAAAACTCCATCCATACCGACGTTGTGCTTCAAGTGCACATTAAGTGCTGCTGCCCCAGAAACCTCTTAGTTAGGGCATGCCATTCCTGCCATGCTTAGTGCCAACAGGGGACAAGGCATGGCAGGGAAGTGTAACTAGGTTCGTTTTCTGAGTGCAGGTCAGAGAATTTGCAGGTGTTGTAGTTTATGTGCGTACAAAGATTGGGTAGATCCTTGTTTGTTTTCTTGTTGGTTGGTTGGGTTGGGGTTGTTGTTTGTTTTCTTCTCGTTTTGCCAAATTTCTGTTTTGTCTGGCTTCGTCCTTCTTTTTCTTTGTCAGAACTCTTAGTAACTAGTTTAATAACGTGCTCTTCCCAGGGAGATAATCCCTTTGTGTGGTGTGTGTGTGTGTGTGTGTTGTGTGTTGTGTGTTGTGTGTGTGTGTGTGTGTGTGTGTGTGTGTGTGGTGTCTGTGTGCTAGCGTGCATCCACATGCGTCCTTGTCTTAATGTGTTCATATCATAACTATGTGCACCAATTCTCAATAGTCTCCACCCATGCTAAGGTGACACCATTCAAAAACTTGAAGAGTGTAAAAACGAAAAAATCCCCACACTATTTTCATAAATAAAAACAACTCACTTAAACCTATCCCAGAGCCAATGTGGCCTTTATCGCCTTTATTTTTAAACTCGAGTTTTGTTTACATAAAGAGATCTGATTAAACTGAAGGAATAAATACAAAACAAAGAAACAAAAACCTCAACCAAAACAACCACACACACACACCGCCGCCACCACCACCACTACCACACACACACACACACCACCACCACCACCACCACCACCACCAACAACAATAACAACAACAGAAGAAGAAACAAGCAAAATAACTAACGAGCTACAAGAGCCACAGCAATGGTTAATCTGCTCAAAAACTCCATCTATACCCACGTTATGCTTCAAGTGCACATTAAGTGCTGCTGCCCCAGAAACCTCTTAATTATGGCGTGCCATTCCTGCCATGCTTAGTGCCAACAGGGGACAAGGAATGGCATGGATGTGTAACTATGTACGTTTGTTCAGTAAAAATGTAAAGGTGTCCCATAACCTAAAAGGTCGTAGGGGAGCGAGGCGTCAGAGACCTCAACTTCTCTAGGGGCCAGCATATTGAGGGCGGCGCCCATCTCCTCTCCCTCGCTGCTTTCTTTACCTTCCCTGACCCTAAAGAGGGCAGGTACCCATTTACATCTGGGTGAACTGGGGGACTGTATTGAAGCCAAGGCGCGCAAACGGTCACCCATCCAACAGGTAACCACGTTCGATGCTGCTTAATTAACCTTGGCTGGGGGAAAGCGAGTGCTCTGACCACTGAGCTATCCCGTCCCCGTATGTTTGTTCAGTACAGGTTGAAAAGTTTACAGATGTAGTTTCCTCACTTCACCTCACTATTCCGTAGTCCCTTGGACCGTGGGGGGCACCAATGAAGATGTTGCAACCAGCTTCCTCCACTACTTTCCCCGTGGTCCTCTGCTTTCTGTGGCAGTTCCTTCCACTCAAGGCCAGTCCACTCTCTGATGTGGTCCCCATCGTTTTCTCTTCTGTCTGCCTCTTCGTCTCCCTCCTTGTAGGGTAATTCCCTGTAGCACAAACATTGGGTAGATCCTTGTTTTGGTCCTGTTTGGGGGTTTTTTGGTCCTGTTTGGGTTTTCCGGTCCCATTTGGGGCTTTTTTTCGTCCTGTTTAGGTTTCTTTTTCGTCCTGTTTGGGTTTTTTCCGGTCCTGTTTGGGTTTTTTCGGTCCTGTTTGGTTTTTTTCGGTCCTGTTTTTTTTCCGGTCCTGTTTGGGTTTTTCGGTCCTGTTTGGGTTTTTTGGGTCCTGTTTGGGTTTTTCGGTACTGTTTGGGGTTTTTTCTTCTCCTTTTCCCTTCTGTCTGTTTTGTTTTCCTTCCTTTTTCTTCTTTGCCCTGGAAGAACAGCCCAGATTTCGCTGAAACGAAAATTTTGCAATGACTGAAAGTTGTGTAGAATGGAATGCAGTATTGCATACAACTGTGGATAGGCCTTTATTTATTTTTGGTTCTCATTTCTCTTCCTATTTTTTGTCCGGTAGCTTTTTCTGTCTGTCTGTCTGTCTGGTCTTGTCTGTCTGTCTGTCTGTCTGTCTGGTCTTGTCTGTCTGGTCTTGTCTTGTCTTGTCTTGTCTTTCTTTCTTTCGTTCTTTCTTTCTTTCTGTTTTTCTTATCTTCTTTTCGATCTTCATAATTTTGTGAGGTTTTTTTTTTTTTTATAACCTTTTCTCTCCTTTTTGCTTTCTTTTCTTATCAATCTAATTTTAGAGTTCGTGCACCGACTTAATGACGTTTCTTAACAAGGATAGGGGTGGGGGGTGGGGGTGGGGCTGTCTGATGGCATTTTCTTATTCAGAGCAAACAAGAGGGCGAGGTGAAAAGTTGGGAGAGAGAGAGAAGAGAGAGAGAGAGAGAGAGAGAGAGAGAGAGAGAGAGAGAGAGAGAGAGAGAGAGAGAGAGAGAGAATTGATATAAATAGACACATTGAGTCAAATACAAAGCTCTCGAGATAAGGGACAAAGTCATAAATTCATATTTTTTTTTCTGAAAAGCTGAGGGAAATTTAACTGCTTTCGTTGATGCTCCTATTGTTGTTCGATGATAACATTTAGGTGGTGGTCGTGGAGGTGGAGGTTATGGTGTGTATGTGTGTGTGGTGGCGGTGGTGGTGGTGGAGGTTGTGTATGTGTATGTGTGTGTGGTGGCGGTGGTGGTGGTGGAGGTTGTGTATGTGTATGTGTGTGTGGTGGCGGTGGTGGTGGTGGAGGTTGTGTGTGTGTGTGTGTGTGTGTGTGTGTGTGGCGGTGGTGGTGGTGGAGGGTGTGTGTGTGTGTGTGTGTGTGTGTGTGTGTGTGTGTGTGTGTGTGTGTCTATGTATGTGTGTGTGGTGGTGGTGGTGGTTGTGAAGTGTGTGTGTATGTATGTGTGTGGTGGCGGTGGTGGTGGTGGAGGGTGTGTGTGTGTGTGTGTGTGTGTGTGTCTATGTATGTGTGTGTGGTGGTGGTGGTGGTTGTGAAGTGTGTGTGTATGTATGTGTGTGGTGGTGGTTGTGGTGTGTTGTGTGTGTGTGTGTGTGTGTGTGTGTGTGTGTGTGTGGTGTGTGTGTGTGTGTCTATGTATGTGTGTGTGGTGGTGGTGGTGGTTGTGAAGTGTGTGTGTATGTATGTGTGTGGTGGTGGTTGTGGTGTGTGTGTGTGTGTGTGTGTGTGTGTGTGTGTGTTTTGTGTGTGTGTGTGTGTGTGTGTTTATGTATATGCGTGTGGTGGTGGTGGTGGAGGTTGTGGTGTATGTGTGTGTGTGGTGGTGGTGGAGGTTGTGGTGTATGTGTGTGTGTGTGGTGGTGGTGGTGGTGATGGAGGTGGAGGTTGTGGTGTGTGTGCGTGTGTATGTGTGTGTGTGTGTGTGTGTGTGCGTGCGTGTGTGCAAGAAGACGAAGGAGAGGGGACGGGAAAAGAGAAGGAGTGAAAGCAAAAGCAGGAGAGAAAGAGGAAGGAAGATAAAAAGGAAGAAAAGGAAGTAGAAGAGTGTGATGGTGGTGGTGGTGGCAGTGCTTGTTGCTCAAGTTTTGTTGCCAATTTTGTATCAATGTTTCAAATGTTTGTTGTCACAGCTCATTCTTATTTTACTATACTTTTTAAAACTTGTTTCTAGAGTGTTTACCCACCTTCCCCCTCCCCTATATGCACAGACTATTTCTTTCTCTCCCGTGGGGATGCCGGGGGACCTGTCAGTATACATAGCATCCCCACCTTTTGGAAATTCTGTGCTAGGAATTCCCTCTTTTCTATCACTATCTTTGTTTCTCTCTTGTTCCTTTTCTTCCTGTCACCCCCTTCTTACCTATTTTCCGCCTTCTTGGTCCATTCCCTTGCCATTTTTTTTCTACCCAGAAAGACTTAAAAAGATAACAATTCTCTATTATGCCGAAGTCGGATACGCTGTGCCTAACTTGTTAGGCGCTTAACGGCAGCGTGACGTATTTTTGCTCTATGATAGACAGCAATAGTTGCTGTCTGAGCGTTCGACGACGACGACGATGACGACGACGACGACGAAGATGAAGTACTTCTTTCTCTCTGCAAGAATTGTTATGAACACCCGACCCCCTTTCGTTCTAATCGTTTGCGCCGAAATTTATAACTTGTCATAACGATAAGCAGAGGAAACAAAGAATAGGTAAGGGTTTGTACATACGCAGTGAATGCTTTTAGCGGGTGATAAGCTAGCTACGCACCAGAAGCTCTTAGAAGTGGAAGGGTGAAAAACAACCAAACTGGTGTCAGTAATGCACTGTTTATCGCCACAGACTGGTGCTAGATCACGGATGTAATGCGTGGCAGCGTTTGCTAAGGAGAGCGTACCTTACAGCTTGGAGAATTCGCCAGTGTTGCTCTCCCCACTCGAAAGTTGTGGGAACAAAGTTACATTCGGCGATATTTCTTCTCTTTATTTGTTGATTTGTTTGTTCTTTCCCTCTGGAACAAAGTTACATTCGGCGTTATTTCTGCGGTTTGTTTGTTGATTTGGTTGTTCTCCCCTCTGGAACAAAACATTCGGCGATATTTCTGCGGTTTGTTTGTGTTTTCTCCCGTCCTCTTGGTTGTTTTTTTTAGCTGCCTCATCTTCTGTTGTGTTTATGTCCCGCTGTACCCACTCCACTCATTCCCATGTCTCCGCCCCAGCCAATCCCACATTCGCTATGTTGCATTCTCAAGGTCGGAAATTCAGTCCCCTTTTCTTTTCTTTTTTTCTTCTCCTTTGTCTGTTTTACTGTAATGAACTACACGACATTACGTGTCCATATTCAGTGTTCGACTCTCTCTCTCTCTCTCTCTCTCTCTCTCTCTCTCTCTCCTCTCTCTCTCTCTCCACCCCTTTCGTTCCCAAACGTTGCCATCTTATAATGCCAGTCCAATAGTAATAATTGTTCTTAGCCCCACCCACCAGCCACAGAGGCCATATTATCGTCTTGTTTAAATTCAAGTGGCAGATTAAAGCTGTGCCGCTATAATCATACATATTAGGAAAAGATTTAAAGCCAAACTTTTCCGTCGTTCCTTCAATAAGACTTTATTTGAGCCCACCATAAACTACAAGCTTTTCGTTGTTATGATTCAAAAAATGCTGTTTGCTTTCAATGTATATTCGCTTTTCTGAATAAAACCTTTTTAAAACCCAGTGCCGTCTCCACTCTCCCCAAAAGTCCTTCAGATGAAACTATAAACCGAGGTCCCATGTGCAATCGATCGCACGCAGAACATTATGCGCACACGTTAAAACCCGTTCCGCTTTTCGGAAGAGTAGGCCATTGTGTGCCGGTGGGAATGGATAACAAAATTTACAAAACTGCATACACACGGGGACTGGATGCAAAAAGCGCATGAGTGCTTCTTCCATTATCCTCGAACTAACTAACTAACTAACTAACTAACTAACTAAGACTAAAGAAAACAAACCAAACGTGTAGGGGAGGAGAGGTGGTCTTCAGGTTAAGCTCTGGAGGACCTCACTCTTTACTGGTGCAAATATCGTCAGGCTTTGCAGTTTATACACGCGTGACTGACAAGCAAGCTCTTGAGTCTCTTGTGTGTGTCTAGTGGGGTTTGGGCTGTGAAGGACATCCCAACACACATGGAAACAATTAGTTCCCACAAGTGGGAAGAGCTCTCTCTCTCTCTCTCTCTCTCTCTCTCTCATCTCTCTCTCTCTCTCTCATCTCTCTCTCTCTCTCTCTCCTCTCTCTCTCTCTCTCTCTCTCTCCTTCTCTCTCTCTCTCTCTTGACAACCAGAGTATACGGAGCGAATAGAACACAGGCTTTATGTCTGTAATAAAGATTACTCTACCTTGCCTACCCTACCCTCCACCCACCAACCCCTATCAGTCGGGGGACTGAGTGAATAAGTGGGTGGAAGATTGTGTAGATCTTTTGACACAACTGTAATCTCGTACTTAGGGAACTGAGGGAATAAGTGGATGGAATATTGTGCAGATCTTTTGACGCAAATGAAATCTCATACTTAAGGGACTGTAGGAATGAGTGGGTGGAAGATTGTGTAGATCTTTTGACGCAACTGAAATCTCATACTTAGTCAGGGGACTGAGGTAATGAGTGGATGGAAGATTGTGTAGATCTTTTGACGCAACTGAAATGTCATACTTAGAGAATTGAGGGAACAAGTAGATGGAAGATTGTATAAATCTTTTGACGCAACTGAAATGTCATACTTAGAGAATTGAGGGAATAAGTAGATGGAAGATTGTGTAGATCATTTGACGCAACTGAAACCTCATACATGGGAATTGAGGGAATAAGTAGATGGAAGATTGTATAAATCTTTTGACGCAAATGAAATCTCGTACTTAGTCAGGGGATGAGGTAATGAGTGGGTGGAAGATAATAATAGATCTCTTGACGCAACTGAAATCTCATACTTTTCTTCTGGTAACAGGGTTCTAGAGAAAGGTAATATTGCATTGTAACCACAGCCTGCAATATCTTCTTATCCATGAGCTGAGGCACTGGCTTTACTGGGTAGCTTACCTGTACATTCAACCATTGATAAAGGGTGCCGCTGGTTTGAGCTTTCTATATGCAGGGGATATTTCCATAGAAATAACATGTTCTCTGCTATAATATAATATAATATGATATAATATCATATCATATTATATCATAACATATCATATCATATCATGTTATATCATAACATATCATATCATATCACATATCATAACATATATCATATCATATCATATCATATCATATCTTTACCTGGACGCCCTGGAAACCAACCCAAATATCATGAGACCATAAACCGAGGTCCGATGTACGAACGCACGCAGATTACTTATCTCGAACACACGCTAAAATCCCATCTATTTTTTGTAGAAGAGTAAGAAGACAAGCTATGGCTGGTGGTACGGATGTCACGAATATATAATTCAGCATGTGTGCAGTCTTTAACACAGCGAGGGGTGGGCTCTTGTTGGGTTCAAGTTGCCTGAAACGCACTGCTGGAAAAAGTCAGTGTAGAGCTTCGATTACACAGGGAGCAGAGGGGAGGAGAATCATAGGGCGTGTGCAAACAACCAGAGTGGGGGGGGGGGGGGGGGGGGGGGGGGGGGGGAGGGGAGGGAGGGAGAGAGATAGATCTTCAGTTTAACGTCTATTCGCATCTAGCTGTTGTTGTTGTGCGTTTCCCAGCTTAACACTATGGGGGGCACTCAGAATGAGCACTCTGAATACTATGAAGTCGGAGTATGGCTGCCTATATGGCGAGGTACTTAAAAACAGCCGTACACGCAAGCTTCTCATTCGGTGTGCATTTCACATCTAATTATTTTAGACTTTTGAAACAAAAACAGTTGAGAGGGAGAAGAAAGACGGGTCTGTAAACTATAGTTTGAAATTGTTAAAACAACAAGAAAATTTGCACAACTGAAAACAATGTCAGAAAACTTTGCTGAATGAAAACATTTTTAACATACTGTAAATACTGATGTATCGGTCTTCCTTATTAACGTTACTGTAATGTAAGCCTACGGCAATAGCGATGGTTCAGACAAAAATTCAACCAGTGATAAAATAGGCACAGCAGATGTGTGTGTGTGTGTGTGTGTGTGTGTGTGTGTGTGTGTGTGTGTGTGTGTGTTTGTGTGTTTCTGTCTGTCTTTGTTTTAACGTCTATGCACTAAAAGGTTATCTAAGGCAGGAGTGTGTGTGTGTGTGTGTGTGTGTGTGCGGTTAAGTGTGTGTGCATTCGTGTGTGTATGTATAGCAACTAAATTTTTACCATCATCATAAACCATTAACTTAAGCTGTCACTAACCCAGTGACTTTTTTTCCTTGTCCTGTGCAGTACAATTATCTCCCCAAGCCGTTCAAGGCCTATGGAACAGAGCATTGCGTCAACGATGTGGAAATTACGTCATCAATACGTAAGAAAGCCAACGTCACCAAGTACACCAACGCTCTCTGTCGCCGAATGTGTATAGACGCTTTGGCACAGAGCAAATGCGGCTGTCGCTTCGCCGATGTCTCCTTCGTCTGTATGTATCTTGTTTTTGTCTGTTTAGGTAAAGGAGTCCCATAACCTGTAAGGTCGTAGGGGAGCGAGGCGTCAGAGACCTCACTTCTCTAGGGGCCAGCATATTGAGGGTGGTGCCCATCTCCTCTCCCTCGCTGCTTTACCTTCCCTGACCCTAAAGAGGGCAGGTACCCATTAACAGCTGGGTGAACTGGGGGAACTGTACTGAAGCCAAGGCGCGCAAACGGTCACCCATCCAACTGGTAACCACGCTCGACGCTGCTTAACTTGGCTGGGGGAAAGCGAGTGTTCCGACCACTGAGCTATCCCGTCCCCGTTTACTTATATATTTATTTAATTTATTTATTCTTTAATATCGAGGATAATGGAATAAGCACTCATGTGCTTTTTTTTTACATCCAGTCCCCGTGTGTATGCGGTTTTGTCAATTTTGTCATCTGTTTCCACCGGCACACAATGGCCTACACTTCCGAAAAGCGGAACAGGATTTAACGTGTGGGCAAGATGTTCTTCATGTGTTCGAACACGGGGCCTCGGTTTATTGTCTCATCCGAAGGACTTTGACATTCAGTTCGTTGTTGGGTTTTTTTTGGTCAAACTGGGAAGAGAGGGCGAGGCTGGGAATCGAACCCAGAACCTCACGGTTAACTTGTTGGCAGGCGAACGTCTTAACCATCCTGCCACCTTCCTTCCTTCCGTCTGTCTGTCTGTCTCTCCGTCTGTTTGTTTGTCTGTCTGTCAGACTGACTGTCTGTCTCTCCGTCGGTTTGTTTCTTTGTCTGTCTGTCTCTGACTCTGTCTGTCTGTCTCTGTCTGTCTGTCTGTCTGTCTGTCTGTCTGTCTGTCTGTCTGTCTGTCTGTCTGTCTTCTCTCTCTCTCTCTCTCTCTCTCTCTCTCTCTCTCTCTCTCTCTCTCTCTCTCTCTCTCTCTCGCTGCGATGAAACGAAAGACGTTTAATAATGTTTATTTTGAATATATCGTTTTACGTGGGTTATTCATTATGCGTGTCTAATAAGTCATGCCTGCATTGTTACACGCTCTCAAAGCGCCAACGATCTACATAATAAAATGTTTTGCCTTACCTTGCCTTGCCTTGCCTTGCCTTCCCTCTCTCTCTCTCTCTCTCTCTCTCTCTCTCTCTCTCTCTCTCTCTCTCTCTCTCTCTCTCTCTCTCTCTCTCTCTCTCTCTCTCTCTCTCTATCTCTTCTCTGCCCACCTCTCTCCCTCCCCCCAAGAGAGAGAGAGAGAGAGAGAGAGGGGGGGGGGGGGGGAGAAGGAAGGTGTGTTAGTTTTTCCCTTCATCATGATTGTTTGTTTTCAAATCTAAAAGTTGACTTAACTGTAGGCTACGTAAGATTGTCATAAAAGCACATTTAGGTATCAAATAATTTTTTTTTAAATATCTAAGAGGATACCGTAAGATAATTTTATTTTTGCATGGAAATTAATATAATTTTGCTTTAAGACACAAGTATAAATTGCTTCAAATGGTCTGTTATTATATTATGACTATACGTGTATGAATGACAATTTTCATATGCCATTCATAACGCAACCAGATTTCCTTGTTCAAGTGTGGACATAAATAAATAATAATAATAAAAATAAAGTTTCTATTCTAGTATATATACTATATATACATACATACATACATACACACATACACACGCACGCACGCACGCACGCACACACACACACACACACACAGCACACACAACACACACACACACACACACACACACACACACACACACACACACACACACACACACACACACACATATATATATATATAAATATATACATACACGCATACCTACATACATACATACATACACGCATACCTACATACATACATACATACATACACGCATACATACATACATACATACATACATACATACATACACACACACATATATACATACATACATACATACATACATACACACACACATATATACATATGTGTGTGTGTGTGTGTGTGTGTGTGTGTGTGTGTGTGGCGTAGGTGTGAAGCTATGTAGGCTACCTAGCAAAGCAGCAGCTTAGGTTAAAAAAAAGGGTGGATCACTAAATCTAATAATTGGATCGACATATCCAACGATTAGAACATTGATTACTTAATACGCTACTTGATTTATCAAGTGAGTGAGCGAGTGTAAATGAGCGGTTGGTTGGTTGATTCATTGGTAGGCTGGTTGATGGATGGATGGATGGATGAATTGATGCTTTATTTATATAATATTTATTTATTCATTCATTCTTTTTTTTTTCCAGATGATCCTTTCCTGCCGTTGTGCACAGTCAAAGATGTTTACACATGCTACATTAAAGCTTTCGGTAATTCTTTTTCTTAATCCTCATTATTTTGTTTAATATGCTGTTCACTTGGAGGTCATCTAGCCGCTTGTTTTCAAACTGATATCATTATGTCAAGAACAATAACGGCAAAAGGTTTCATGATGATGATGATTAAATTTTTTTTTTTTAAAGTAATGATGATGATAGTAATAATGATCATACTTGTTACAATCATTATCATCGTTATTACATCATGATGATCATGATGATCATGATGATGATGATGATGACGGCGATGAAAACGACGGCGACGATGATAATGATGATAACATAGATGTAGTAGTAGTAGTAGTAGTAGTAGTAGTAGTAGTAGTAGTAGTAGTAGTAGTAGTAGTAGTAGTAGAGTAGTAGAAGAAGAAGAAGAAGAAGAAGAAGAAGAAGAGAAGAGAAGAACAAGAACAAGAACAAGAAGAAACAGAAGAATAAAAAGAAAAAAAGAAGAAGAAGATGGTGATGATGATTAAATGACAATGACAACAACGACGACGACCACGATGATGATGATGATGATGATGATGATGATGATGATGATGATGATGATGATGATGAATGGGAATGAAAGCGTGTGTGTGAGGGGGGGGTGTAATTTTCAGTAGTTCATCTGTCTGTGTCTGACAGCCTCTCTAACCTAAAGCAGTTCCTCGTTCTTCTCTCTCTCTCTGTCTCTCTGTCTCTCTGTCTGTCTGTCTGTCTCTGTCTCAGTGTGTTGTTTTTTTATGGGGGGGGGGGGGGGGGGGGGGGGGCTGGTCGCTTTTTTGTCTTTTTTAAACAAAGAGCATTTTCGTTGTTCATTTGTGCACCAAATTTAACATATAAGTGAGACATAACTGTCATATTTATTTGTCAGCTTAATCTCTCTCTCTCTCTCTCTCTCTCTCTCTCTCTCTCTCTCTCTCTTCTCTCTTCTCTCTCTCTCTCTCTCTCTCTCTCTTCTTCTGTTCTGTTTTGTGCGCAGTTTTCCTTTCTGTGTTAACATAATTATTGTGTGTGTATGTGTCAAGTCGAGTCAAGCCAAGTCAATAATCAATTTTTCTATTTCTAGATGGTACATTTGAATAAGCAGTGCATTTGCTTTTTTTTCTTTTCTCCATCAATCCATCTATCTAGCAACAAAAACAAACTTGATCAACAATAACAGTAACAATAACAATAATTTTATATCAGTTTTTGCAGGCCATATGGCCCATAGGAACAACAGTTAATCATATACTTTTATGTAGGGTGAACATCCTTACTTCTGATATCTAAACATTTAGTAAGAAATAATCCAACTTTAAACATCAAACTAGGTTTAGTGTTCATACAAAGAAGCTGCACTTTCAGATTCGATGGAAATCTGTAATAATACAGAGGAATACATTTTCTTCGCAATACAGCATATTTTGGGCATACAAGTAAAAAGTGACAAACATCTTCAATTTGTTGGCCATCACTGTTTGCCACAACGTGAAATTCCATTTAAAGGTAATCTGTTTGACCTCAGTAAACATATACCTCTACGGTATTCTAAAGATTCTACTTCACATACATAATTTGCTCTACAAATAATCGGGTGATAATCTAAGTAGTCAGGGTATGCTGATAGAGAGTCATGCCATTTTTGTTGGTACACATCTTGTATTCGTATTTGGAATTCTTTCATGAAGAATGAAGAATTACCACAATTTTGCATTGTCCAAACATACTTGATCTATAGTGTGTGTGTGTGTGTGTGTGTGTGTGCATGCGTGCGTGTGTATGTGTGTGCATGTGTATGTGTGTGTGTATGTCTGTATGTATGTGCGTGTGTGTGTTCATGTGTGTATGTGTACATGCGAGCGTGCGTGTGTATGTGTGTGTGTATGTGCGTGCGTCCGTGCGTGCGTGTGTATGTGCGTGCGTGCGTGCGTGTGTATGTGTGTGCATGTGTATACGTGCGTGCGTGTGTATGTGCGTGCGTGCATGTGCGTGTGTACGTGCATGCGTGCTTGTGTATGCATGTGTGTGCGTGTGCATGTGCTTGTGTGTGCGCATGTGTACGTGCGAGCGTGCGTGCGTGTGTATATGCGTGCGTGCGCGCGTGTGTGCGTGTGTATGTGCATGCATGTGTACGTGCGTGTGTGTATGTGTGTATATGTGTGCGTGTGCGTGCATGCGTGTATGTGTACGTGCATGCGTGCTTGTGTGTGTATGTATGTTTGTGTATGTATGTGTGTGTGTGTATGAATGTGTGTTACATGTAGCCAACGAAAGCCGGTCATCCCGGTCAGCAGAATGCCCCTGTCCCCGTCAGTGCCAGCACACGGAGTACGAGGTCACCATCTCCAGTGCCTACTTCCCCTCTGAGGTGGCCCTGGACATTCTCCAGGGTCTGGACCTCCTGAAAGAGGACCAAGTCAGGTCAGTACCCGCTTACTGGTGATCCGTGTGGGGTTAGTATTCAGATGTATCCCTACGGACGGGGACTGGATGTAAAAAAAATATAAAAAAAGCACATGAGTGCTTATTCATTATCCTCGAAATACAAGACTTTGTCATTGTCATTGTCATTGTTTGTGTTGTTGATGGTGTTGAAGGGGTACGGCAGGGTCGTTTGGGTGACCCTTTTTGGGTAGGATTTGTGGAGTTTTTTTTTGGTTGTTGTTTGTTGTTGTTGTTGTTGGCTTTTTGACGATGTGGGAGGTTGTGTGGTGTGTGTGTGTGCGTGTGTGTGTGTAGGTGTGTGTGTTAGTGTGCGTGAGTGAGTCTGTGTGTGAGTGAGTGAGGGGTTTTTATTTTTTAATTTCTTTTTTCTTTTATATCGCGGATAATGGAATAAGCACTTGTGTGCTTTTTTACATCCAGTCCGCGTGTGTATGCGGATTTGTGAATTATGTCATCTGTTCCCACCGGCACACAATGGCCTACTCTTACGAAAAGCGGAACAGGATTTAACGTGTGCGCAAGATGTTCTGCGTGCGTTCGCACACGGGACCTCGGTTTATAGTCTCATCCGAAGGACTTGAGTGTGATTGTGAGTGTGTGTGAGTGTGAGAGAGTGTGTGAATGAGTGTGTGTGAGTGAGTGAGTGTGTGTGAGTGTGTGTGGAGTGAGTGTGTGTGTGTGAGTGTGTTTGAGTGAGTGTGTGTGTGTGTTGTGTGTGTGTGTGTGTGTGTGTGTGTGAGTGTGTGTGTTATTCTTGTTGTTTGTTTGTTTGTTCTTCAGCTAGGGCTCCGAGTTAACTAAATAGTGAGATTTTTCTTTTGGTATACGACCATTTCCCCTCCCCCCCCCCCCTCCTCCCCCCCCCCCCCCCCCCCCCCCCCCCCCCCACACACACACACACACACCATTCAGGTAGACGCATTCCGCCTTTTGGGAATAAGAAAATGTTTGAATGTGGTTGCTTTTGTGTGGTTTGTTTGATTTTTTTTTTAACTACCCTTTCTTTTTCCTATTTTATCTTATGTTTATTTATTTAATGTGTGGTTTTCTTTTTGGTTTTGATTTTGTACATACTATTTAGTCACTCGAAACAAAATAAATGAAAACCACAGCAAAAAAACAACCCACGCCAATAAGAGAGTGAACTCTGGTAAAAGTCTGTAAAAAAAAAAAAGCCCGTCTGAAACGGAAACAAATACAGTTGCAGAAAGGGGAAAAAAAACTTTTTCTTGCTGTCTTTTTCCCAGAAACGTTTTGCAATATTGTGATTTTTTACGCTTACATTAAAATGAAAATCTTTGATGTGGAGATAGTAATCCCAATTTGCGTGTGTATGTGTGTGTGTGTGTGCGTGCGCCTGTGTGTGTGTGCGTGTGTGTGTGTGTGTGTGTGTGCTGTGTGTGTGTGTGTGTGTGTGTGTGTTGGCTTGATGGTTTGCAGAAAGAACATCTTTAACCTGCAGATTTTCTACGATGACCTGGTTTCCTATGAGGTGTCTCACGTGCCACAGTATACGGTGGAAAACATACTGGGTAATCACATCATTTGGTCAATTTGTAAATCAAGCATTTATATGTCGGAAAGGATAGGAATATTGCAGTCACAATGAAAGCCAGGAAGCCTATAATCATAACAACACGTAAACACATGTGTACAGACGCATGTGTTTGCACGCGCACGCACACACACACACACTCAAACACAAACACACACACACACTTAAACACAAACACACACACTCAAGCACGGAAACACCCACGCAAACAACGCACGAGCGCGCGCGCGTGCTCGCGCAGGCACAAGCTTACTAAAGCATGCGTGCATACACATGCATGAGGCAGGCACAAGTGAACTCGCATGTACGCATACACATTTTTGTCAGCAAGTGCACGCATGCACGTGCTTACATACACACACACACACACACACACACACACACACACACACAACACACAACACACACACACACACACACACACACACACACCACACACACACACACACACACACACAAGTGTAACAACAACGATCAAGAAGGCGACAATAATCACCACCATTTCAACGATCATGACCACAACAATGACAACCACACTAATAGATATAACCACAACACTTAACGACAACAACAATTATGAAAAATATCAGTAATAACTACTCTAATAACAATGAAACTACCAATGACGACCTCAACAACAATGATGTTGACAAGAATTGACGACGACGACGACGATAATAATGATGGTGGTGATGGTAATAATGATGATGACGATGATGATGATGACGACGACGATGATAATGATGGTGGTGATGGTGATAATGATGATGATGATGACGACGACGACGACGACGATGATGATGATGACGACGACGACAATGATGACGACGACGACGATGACATTGATGGTGATGGTGATAATGACGACGATGATGATGACTACGAGGACGATAATGATCATGACGACGATGACGATATAATGACGACGACGACGATGATGATTGTGATAGTGATGATGATGACGACGACCATGATGCCCATGGTGATTATGATGACGATGTTGATGATGACGATGGTGATGACGATGATAATGCCGACGCTGATGACGATGACGACGAGTACGACGACGATGATAATGCTAATGATGGTGGTGATGATGATGATGATGATGATGACGACGACAACAATGCCGACTATAACGACGACGACAATGACAACGACAACAATGACGACGAGAACAACAACGACGATGATGATGACGTCAACAACGACGACAACGACAACGGTGATGACGACGGTAAAATTATACGTCACTGTGCAGGAACCATAGGAGGGCAGATGGGCCTGTTTATCGGGGCCAGCCTGCTGTCCCTGGCAGAGGTCGGGTACCTACTGCTGACCGTGGTGGTACGGAGCGTGCGTGCCGTGTGGAGGAAAATCACACCGCAGTCCGCCGTTCAGGAGAAACGGTGATGATGATGATGTCGGCATAGTGGCGCTTGTTGGGGGAATTTTGTGGGTTTCGGTTTGTTGTTTTGGTTTGGTTTTGGTTGGGGTTTTGTGGGGTTGTTTGGGTGTTTTGTTTGGTTTGGTTGTTTTGTTTTGGTTTGGGGTTTGAGTGTTGTTGGGTGTCTTTTTGGTTGTTTTGTTGGTTTTGGTTTGGTTTTGGTTGGTTGGTTGGTTTGGTTTTGGTTTTGGTTGGGGTTTGAGTGTTGTTGGGTGTCTTTGGGTTGGTTGCTTGGTTGGTTTAGTTGGTTTGGTTTGGTTGGTTGGTTTTGGTTGGGTTTGGGGTGTTGTTGGGGTCTTTTTGGTTGTTTTGTTTGGTTTTGGTTTTGGTTTTGTTTTGGTTGGGGTTTGGGGTGTTGTTAGGGTGGGGTTTTTTTTTGGGGGGGAGGGGTTGTGGAGGGGGAGAGGATGGGGAGTGCGGGAGGGGGGTTGGATTGGAGTTGTCGCAGTTCTTTGCTTAGGTTTGTCTTTGGGTTTTTCTTCTTTTCCTTTGTTTTTTTGTTTGTGTTTGTTCTTTATTTATTTCTCTTTGTTGTTTTTTTCTTTTATTTCTGCTTTTCTTTGTTTTATTTTCTTTTTTCTTTTCTTTCTGCTTTTCTTTGTGTTTTTTTTGTGTGTTATTTTTTCTTTCTTTCTTTCTTTCTGCCTTTGTTTGTTTGTTTCTTTCTGTGTGTCTGTCGGTCTGTCTTTCTTTTCTTCTTCTTTTTTCTTTTCTTTCCTTTTTCTTTCTGCCTTTTCTTATCTATCTGTCTGTCTATCTATCTATCTATCTATCTATCTATCTATCTATCTATCTATCTATCTATCTATCTATCTATCTATCTATCTATATATCTATCTTTATCTATCTATTTATATCTATCTATTTATATCTATCTATCTATCTATCTATCTATCTATTATCTATCTATTTTTATTATGTATTTATTTGTCCATTTAAATGTTCGCTTATTCTTTTGTTGAACTTGATGCTAAAAATTCGTTTCTTTCTGTTGATGGTTTTTTTGTCTTTTTTTTCTCTCCTTCTTTTCTATCTTTTTAAACCTTTATTTCCTATGTCTTCCTTCTTTCCTTCCTTCCTTCCTTTTCCTCTTTCTTCTATTTCTAAAGTTATGTAGGAGGTTAAGAGAAGGAGAAGAACAGGAGTGTTGTATTATGAATATCAGATTATTATTATGCTAACCCATGAAGAATAATGTACATGTTGTTTTAATATGTGGTTCAGCTTGCACAGTTTGAACTCTTTATGCTTTTTCTTTTTCGCTTGTGATATTGTTACCATATCATCAAACTGTGACATATTTGGTCATGTACATTTGACGGCTATATATTATCAAGTGTATACCATAATATTCAAAATTTGAAATATCTATTTTTATCTATCATTTGTTACATTTTTCATATCGTTAACAACATGTATTGGTTATACTACTTTTTGAGAACTTATCCATGAAGATTATACTTCAACATTCAAAGGCAGAAAGGATATTATCATGGCTGTGCTTTATTCAATCCACCAATTATTAGCACCGTGATAATTATTGTTGTGTCTCGCAAAACCTGTTTTTGTTTTGTTTTTAAACCCTTGTGATAATTATGATAGAAGAATGTAACCAATCGTTTTAACAAAAGCAATGATGTGCACACTTATATTTCGTCCTAAAACGGAAGATCTCGAAACCCACACTAATTCATTTCAGTCATGTCTTTGATGATGAAAATACTTGTACTTGTTTTGCTGCATCAGCTTCTATGATACTCCTGTCTTGCTTGTTCCACACCGCTCGTTACATATAGCCACCCTAGATTTGTTATGTCGCATCCTCAGGGTCAGAAATCCACAGCAAACCTTTCAAAGTCAGGCCACCGTGGGGCCACCAGCCAGAGGGGCCCTGCACTGCCGTTCGGAACACCACCTACTCAAGCCACTACTGACGACAGTAAAATCTCAGTCGCAGAGCCAGACTGAGATGTCGCCCGGGGTGATGTCAGCAACAGTGTAGAACTTCCAACCCCGAGGGCTTTGACACTTAACTCACTGCAGGCACAGAGGTATATGGAGAAACTGAAACTGAGGTCACCATGAAACCAGAGCAACCGGGTCACCGAATCAAAGGCAGTTCTTGTTAAATTACATTATGATCAGTGGTGATGTGGATGATGTAATAATGCTACTATAAAAAAAGCGTCTGTTTTAAGACTACTTGACAGGGCTGTACTTTTACGCTTCCTATCATGATTATTTATCCCGGCGTCAACCGGGCCCGAGAGATGCAGACACCTGCAGTGTTGGTCAGGCAATTTGAGAAACACTTTCAAAATCGCACCCGAAAAGTGGATGAAGCTCGACTGTGTGGTCCCAGTCTTTCCAAATGAGCCCACAGCACACTATCTCTGATAAGAGCCGGCCGGAGTCCGAAAAATCCCTCTGACTCTTATGCGATTCGAACCTGCAACCGTTCAATCCGTAACCCAAGGCGCTAACCACTGCACTACGGCGGCATCTGAAATATTTGCCGTCAGCTTACGTGCGCATCTCTCTAACCATTAGACTACCCCGCCCCCTAAAACAGTTAAACAATCCCTTTCCTTTTTTCCCATACATATTAGTAGCGTACTAGATCTTTGCTTTTTTTCTCTCCAGATAATGAATGTTCTTTGTAGTTATAAAAAAGAGAACCATGATTATGGTGTCCTTTTTCTTGCATTATGTTGCATTGTACTGCATTCCATTGCTCAGCGTCGTGATGTGTTATGTTTTGTATTGCATTGCATTGCATCGCTAGCACTGTGCAAATTCTGTTGTCTCGTCAGTATTGTCGTCAATGTTGTATTGTATTGTGTTTATTCATTCATTCTTTGCTTTTGAGGATAACATAACAAAGCACTCATGTGCTCTTTCTTTTTTTTAAATCAAGTCTCTGTGTGCCCGCAGTTTTGTTTAAAAAAAATTCTTTTCATCCGTTCCCTCCGGCACACAACGTCCTACTCTTCTGAAAAGTGGAACAGGTTTTTAACGTGTGCGCAAATGTTCTGCGTGCGTTCACACACGGGGCTTCGGTTTATAGTCTCATCCGAAGGACTTTTGGGGGCAGGGAGGGGGGAGTGGGGAGCTGGGAGTAAGAGTCGGCACTAAAGTTGGAAAAAAATCCCCTTGAACAGGCGTTTCGATGGTAGCTCGAACCTGGATTCGAACCAGGCTCATACCGGGGCTGTCAGATGTCGAGCGCAATGCTCTAACCACCAGGCCATTCTGTGTTGTGTCGAGTTGAGTTGTAATGTACAATACTGCATCATTTCCTGCTGCATCGTGTGTCTGTGACAATGACACAACCACGAAAAAAAAGATAAAAGATTTGTTGTTGTTTTTTTAAAAAAAGAAAAGAAAGGGAAATAAAGCTTGAGTCTTAGTATTTTGTTGTGGTTGTGTGTGTATGTGTGTGCGTGTGTTTGAGTGTGTGTGCGTGCGTGCGTGCGTGCACGCGCGTGTGTGCGTGCGTGTGTGTGTGTGTGTGTGTGTGCGCGCGCGCGCGAGCGTGGGTGTGTGTGCATGCGTGCGTGCGTATGTCAATGTGTTTGTGTCTGTCTGTTCGTGTCTCTGTGTGTTAATTTGTTTTCCTGCAGAATTCCAAAAGGAACAACTCTTCATGTTGTCTCTCCTCCGGATGAGACTATAAACCGTATGAACGCACGCAGAACCTCTTGCGCACACACTGAGATGTTTGATACGAAAAAAAACCACCTAGTTGTACTTACTTTACTTTTTTCTTCCGCTTGTACTCTGTGGCGTCGCGGGGAGATATAACTGTCTGTCTGCTGCAAGGCGGGTAGCTTGGAGGAGGGACAATCCATGGACTTTCAATGTTTCTGCCACGGAATCACTCCAGCGTCGCCTGGATCTACCTCTGGCCCTCGTGCCAGAGTACCTCAAGTTGTAAGCACGCAAGGCTGGCTGGTTTGGCGGCATCCGTGTGAGGTGCCCGAACCACTTGGTTCGTTGTTCAATATGGTGTAGGACGGGTGTGGCTCCTACCATGTCTCTGATCACCTCGTTTCTTATCTTGTCTCTCCTGGTCTTGTTGACGGCTTTCCTCAAGCACTTCATCTCGCACGTTACCAGTTTCTGCTCCTAGTTGTAATGTACACAAAATATTGTAAACAACAACACGCCAGCGGCTTACAGCATGCTTGAAAAGATCAAACATTACTTTTACAATTTCAGAAGCAATCTGTGCTGGTAAACATAGCAATGGCTATGAATTTTAAAAAATGCGTTGTGCTTGCATGTTTAGTTGGGTTTTTTAATGGGTTTTTTATACCACTTTAAATGACGGCACAAGACCAGCGCCACCCATTAAAAAAATCTTTTTCTTGTCTGCACTTATATTTATTTCCTTGTCAGATTGGCTTTTTTCGATAGAATTTTTTGCCAGGGATAACTCTCTTGTTGCCGTGGGTTCTTTCACGTGCGCTAAATACCTAATTATGTGTAACACACGGGGCCTCGATTTATCGTCTCAGCCGAAAGACTAGCACCCAGACCACCAGTCACGGTCTAATGGATGGGGGAAAAATGTTCAGGCCCAAACGGGGATCAAACCACCTTCTGACCCGGACTTTTCGCTTTTCTAGACAGGCGCGTTACCACTAGACCACCGATCCACCCACCCATACATCAATTTAGTTGGTTTGTTAAAATACTTTGTTATCATTAACCCTGCTACAGATACATACATAGACATGTAAGACACAAGAGTACGAAGAAAAGGGGGACAAACCATGACAAGAACATTGACAAAGTCTCTTTAGATTCTCCTTTATTTGTTGTTGTTTATTTTATTTATTTTATTTTTTCATTTTATATCGAGGATAATGGAATAAGCACTTATGTGCTTTTTTACATCCATTCCCCGTGTATTTGCGGTTTTGTAAATTCTGTCATCTGTTCCAACCGGCACACAATGGCCTACTCTTACGAAAAGCGGAACAGGATTTAACGTGTGCGCAAGATGTTTTGCGTGCATTCGCACACGGGCCTCGGTTTATAGTCTCATCCAAAGGACTTTTTGGGGGGAGAGTGCAGTCTGCACTGATGTTAACTCCAGGGGAAAATATCCCCTTGAACAGGAATGGAACCCGGGTCGTCAGATTGCCAGCGCAATGTTCTAACCACTAGGCTATCCCATCCCCCCTTGTTGTTTGTTGCTGTTGTGCGTTCCCTAGCTTAACACCCTGGTGGTCACCCAGAATGTGCACTCTGACTCAACTCATCCCACCTTGGGAATCACTGTATCGATTGTAAAAAATACACACTGGATGAGAAGTTTGTATACCTGTATGTACTGTTTATATATACATCTCGCCATGTAGGCAGCCATACTCCGACTTCAGAGGATTTTTACCATACTCTGATTTCAGAGGATTTTTTTTCTTCTTCTTCTCCTTTAAAGAGGTGTGCAGGTTGTTGTTGTTGTTAAGAGCTTGTCGTGGCTGAAGGCAATATTAACTATTTATAACGTTTCACAACATAACAGCATTTTAATGTAGGCTTTGGCACTTAGGGTACATCAATAACTGGCAAAAGCTTTTAGTCTGGGCCAGCTCCTTTATTTGATATGCAAGAGTGAATTCATACAAAACAAAGAAAAAAGAAAGAAAAAAGAAGTTAAAGTACACGGTGTAAAAATAATGAATATATTGAATTTACGAATGGACAGGCTAGGAGCTTCAGCTCTTCAAAACACACACACACACACACACACACACACACACACACACACACACACACACACAACACACACGCACACACGTATACACACACACGCTCGCACGCACAGCACATACACAAACAAACACACACACATACACACACAGACATACACACACACATACACAAACAAACCTTTTGCTTATTCAATGTACCATCTGGAAATAAAATTTTGACTTGACTTGACTTGACTTGACTTGACAAACCCACACAACGCTCGCTCGCACGCACGCACGCACACATTCATGCACACACCAACAATCACACACACACACACACACACACACACACACACACACACACACACACACACACACACACACACACACACACACACACACACACACACACACACACAAACACACACACCACACACACACACACACACACAATACACACATTTAAACCTTGAAGAGAAAATAACATATTTACATGATGGCAAAGCATCAAACTGTACAGGGAGTAGTCCTAGCCGACAGTAGACTCAAAAAAAAAGTGACAAGTTTTCTTCTGAAACATTACATACATTATTACTTCATTACATACGCATGCAGAACATCTTGCGCACACGGTAAATCCTGTTCCGCTTTTCGGAAGTGTAGACCATTGTGTGCCGGTGAAAACAGATGGCAAAATTTACAAAACCGCATACACACGGGGACTGGATGTAAAAAAAGCACACGAATGCTTATTCCATTATTCTCGATATAAAAGAATAAATAAATAAACATTGAAAAAGAGCAGATAGAAACTTTTCTTCTGAACTAATCATAACATGAAATAAAAACGCATCGGAACTTTTCTTCTGAACCACAAGACAGGTAGGTGTGACACCAACTTCAAGTAAGCTGTGTTGAGAATCTGCAGAACACTTCTAGGAAAGAACTCGCACCAGGAAAAGGGGCACTTATTTATTTATTTATTTTATTCTTTTCTTTCGAGGATAATGATACAAGCACTCGTGTGCTTTTTAAAAAAAAAATCCAGCCCCCATGCAGTTTTGTACATTTTGTCATCCGTTCCCACCGGCACACAATACCCTACTCTTCCGGAAAGCGGAACAGGTTTTAACGTGTGCGCAAGATGTTCTGCGTAAGTTCGCACACGAGACTTCTGTTTATAGTCTCAGCCGAAGGACTTAAAGACTGAAGTATGTGCTTTTCCTATTCAGCGTTTTCTACTCCATCTTTCGCAGTGTCTATGTTCCATCATCATACACACAGCACTCCAGCTTCAGCTGTCGACTAGATCACCGACTGGGATCAGGTTTCAATGTCCACTCCAGTTCTGGGGAAAAGCAAGCGTGGAAGAGGAGATGGCTGCCACCCTCAATATGCTGTCCCCTAGAGAAGCTGAGGTCTCTGACACCTTGCTCCCCAACGACCCCATAGGTTATTGGAAACACCTTTACCGTTTATCACCGACTAGCATCAAACTGATCAACAGGCACGAAATAAAATAAATATATTCTAAATCTTGAAACATATATATCAATCATTCTAACTTCAATCGTGGCACCAAATTGCTCTGACACTGGAGTTGTCATACAGAAAGTTCTTACTTTTTTTTAAACTGCAAAGGACATGACAATAGCTATAATTTTTTCAACAACACTCACGAAACAAACCAACCACGAAAAAGATCTTGATCCAAATATTACCGAAAGCATTTACACTGACACACTAACTGCTCCAGTTAAACTAAAAGAATTGTCCATTCGTTTACAAGAATGCTCAGATATTTCAAGCACCGAGCTGGACTTTTGGGGGAACTATTTGTTCTTAACCTTGTCAGCTAAATTCCCTCATATAGCATGTGCATCTCCATCATGGCAAAATGTTTTTTTTGTACATAATAAAACTTCATCGACTTCAAGAAGGCTTTCGACAGAGTATGGCACGAAGGCCTGTGGCAGGTCCTCAGAGTGTTTTGCGTTGAAGAAGGACTAGTGCAAACCATTCAAGCACTATACAACACCGCAAGCAGTGCAGTCCTTCTGAACAATCAGGTTGGAGACTACTTCAAAACCACAGTTGGGGTCCGACAAGGATGTCTGTTATCTCCATCCTGTTTTATTTTGTTCTTGGAAAACATTATGAGAGAGACCCTCCATGACTTCCACTCTACCATCTCCATTGGCGGCAGACCCTCAACAACTTGCGGTTTGCCGATGACATTGACCTCATGGGCGGAAGTAACACAGAGCTGCAAGATCTTACGACCAGACTTGAGAACAGAGCTGGAGCATATGGGATGGAGGTGAGCTCGGAGAAAAGGAAAGTACTTGTGAACAGCACGAGCAACGCCACTGATAAAATTTACATGAACGGCCAGCAACTGGAGGAGGTAGACGCTTTTAAATACCTTGGCGCTACACTCACAAAGGACGGGCGACCGACGACAGAAATCAAAGTCAGACTAGCCATGGCAACATCTTCCATGACAAAACTCACCACCATATGGAAAAGTAAAGAGATCAGTTTCCCAATCAAACTAAAGCTCTACAAAGTCCTAATTCAGACTATCCTGCTGTACGGAAGTGAAACCTGGACATTGACAGCTGAAACAGCAAAGCGAATCCAGTCATTTGAAACAAAATGCCATAGAAAACTGCTGGGCATATCCTGGAGAGAACAAAGACCAATGGATTTGTCAAGAGCCAAATAACACGGCTGGCAGGTCCACAGGAACCCCTTCTCACCATCGTCAAGTAGAAAAAGCTGACATGGTTCGGCCACGTCACCCGCCACAACACTCTGCCCAAAACAGTACTGCAGGGAACACTCGAAGGTGGCAGAAAGAAGGGAAGACAGAACAAGTCATGGATGAACAACATCAGAGAATGGACCAGGATGAATGACTCGGCACTACTGCGCAGAGCCGAGGACCGAGATGGATGGAGGAGGCTTACCACGGCATCGTCTTTCGTGTCTCCTCCACGACCGCCAAGGTCACGGGACTGATGATGATGATGATGAATAAAACTACCTTGCTGATATTGTGTATTCAAGAATATACAGATATAACATCACAACCTCAAATAATTTCCAGCAGAAAAAAGTTCGCAGAAATCTAGTCATCGGTACAAAATTTCCATTGAACAAATGAATTTATGTTTGATTTAACGAGGGTGTAAAATATATTTACATCCAAAGACACGGTGGCAGTGATAGGGGAAAGGGATGATGAATGTAGAATAACGAGGAGTGAGAAGAGGGTAAAAGGTATAGTATATCAACTGCAAACGTAGACACACAGAAACGCATTATAAGTTGCACCACACACACGCACGCACAAACACACATAACACACACGCGCGCGCGCGCACACACACACACACTACAAGTTTGACTTTGACTTTGACTTTGACACACACCTAAAAGAGAGATTTTTAAATAGATCTGTAATCAATACCGACAATGTAGGAGTCATGAACCATTCTAAGACCTGCACAAATATTTTCACAGCAAGAAAAGTAAACAGCTTGATTTATAGAATAAAACTTAATGCATTCATTACCAAATTCAGCAGAAACAGCAAATGTCTGTATGGTGACAATATCACTAATACTCATATAATATTTGAATGCAGGCCCACAAAAGCTTGTTTACCCCGGCTTTCTGAAAACTCCCTCAGCAGCATATTCAATAACATGAATTTGGTATTTAATATTGCGAAAGGTCTCTGGCACAGTTCTATATGACATTTGTTATAACTTCATTAAGTTTAATGGTTTTTGTTTGGGATTTTTGTTTTTAACTGGTGTTCTTGCTTTGTGAAGCTTCTTTTTTGCCTATGTAAGCTACTTTTCCCTTGTACACATTTCAGTAGGACATCTACCACCACCTCAACTTCCATACATTTTTCCCCGTCTAATATTACTGAGAGTGAACACACGTAAAATCGAAGACAACAACAACAACACACACACGCGCACGCGCGCGCGCACACACACACATACACACACACACACACACACACACACACACACACACACACACACACACACACACACACACACATATATAACAACACACACACACTATCTCACGCCTGTACCTTACGCACCAACACACACCTTTCCATACCAAACTCCTTTCAATAACGATATCGTCCAACTGATTTACGTCCATTGCACAAAAAACAAAAAACAACCCACCTCCCTACCCACACGCGAATTAAAAGTCATGGACAAAACTTGAACTAGGATCTCTGATCTCTGATGACCACACACACACACACACACACACACACACACACACACACACACACACACACACACACACACACACACACACACGCACGCACACACACCCACACTACACACACACACACACACACACACTACAAACACACTACACACACACTACACATACACTACACACACACACACACACTACACACACACACTCCTTTCTCCACACACACTCCTTTCTACACACACACACACATACATACAAAACACACACACACACACACAAACACAACACACACACACACACAAACACACACACACACACACACACACTCCTTTCTACACACTCACACACACACATACATACACACACACACACACAAACACACACACATACACACACAGAACATCTTGCGCACACGTTAAATCCTGTTCCGCTTTTCGAAAGAGTAGGCCATTGTGTGGCGGTGGGAACAGTTGACAAAATTTACGAAACCGCATACACACGTGGACTGGATGTAAAAAAGCACATGAGTGCTTATTCCATTATCCTCGATATAAATTTTTTTTTAAAATTTAAACACACACGCACACATACACTACACACACACTCACTCACTCACACACACACACACACACACACACACACACACACACACACACTACACACACACACACACACACACACACACACACACACACACACACACACACTCCTTTCTACACACACACTCCTTTCTACACACACACACACACACACACACACACTCCTTTCTACACACACACTCCTTTCTACACACACACACACACCACACACACACACACACACAACACACACACACACTCCTTTCTACACACACACTCCTTTCTACTACACACACACACACACACACACACACACACACACACACACACACACACACTCCTTTCTACACACACACTCCTTTCTACACACACACACACACACACTACACACACACTTTTCTACACACACACTCTCTCTCTCTTTTCTCAGAGTCTAGGAGCGTGGCGGGGTGACTGCACGTTGACCCTGCAGACACAGACTGACTGCGGCACGTGCAGCCCAGCAGCCCAGCATCAGCAGCAGCTGCAGCAGCTCCGCTAAGGACAGCAGGCTGGCCCCCAAGAAGAGCCCCAACTGACCGCCTAAGCGTCCTGCACACAGGTCAGCCGGTCAGCAGGTCAGTTTGTCTGAAGTGTTGTCATTCCGTCCGTCAGTGTTAGCGTTAGTGGCATATCAAGCGCTTCGATTTCTTTTCCTTGCTCTACAAAGATTATTAGGTGCTGTATGAATTCCTTTCATCATCGTCGTCGTCGTCGTCGTTGTCGTCGTCATCGTCGTCGTCGTCGTCATCATCATCGTCGTGGTCGTCGTCGTTATTATTGTTATTGTTGTCGTTGTTGTCGTTTTCGTCGATTTTGTCCTCATCACTAATGTTATTGTTGTTAGTGTTTTCTTTATCATCATCTTCGTCGATATCATCATCATCGTCACAACAGTCATCTCTCGTTGTCATCGTCGTGATCGTCGTCGTTGTCATCAGTGTCATCATCAGAACCATCTCCAGCATCATGATCATTGTCCTTCTCAGAATTACATAATTATCATCATTATCATTATATTCATCATCGTCGTTGTCATCCTTATTATCTACATCGTTTGTTTTCATCTCCATCGCTGTCATCTTCGTCGTCTATACCGTTGTCGTTAATGTCAGTGTCACCAGCAGAACCGTCATCAGCATCATCAACGTCGTTGTCATCATCATCATAATACAGATTTTAGGCTTGAGAGGACAATGACAGACATGAAGGGACTGATGATCGATGAACGAACGAACAAAATACCATTCATTTGACTTGTTAGGCTAATAGAGTTAGCAAAAATACACAAAAAACACGGAAATGCAAAAGTGAACATACTAAATCAGAATCGGGATAGATATTACAGAGAGACAGAGACACAGAGAGAGCGAGAGAGAGCGAAAGAGAGAGTGAGAGAGAGACAGAGAGAGAGAGAACAGATATGCAGACAATGACGCCGACAACGATGATTTTAGTGATCTTTATTTCAAAGTGTAACAAATAAACATTAACATACTTTTTTTCATTCTGCATTGAGAGAGACAGACAGACAGAGACAGACACACAGACAGACACACAGACAGACAGAGACAGACAGACAAAGACAAAGACAGAGAGACACACAGACACAAAGTGACACAGACAGAGACAAAGACAGACAGACAGAGAAACAAGCCTCATCCTTACCAAGGATAGATTCCACAGTGTGCTCTGGTTCATGGGAGACTTCATAGTACAGCATGTCTTCATAGAACAGCTTCAGGATCAGCACATTTTGCCTGGACATTCAATCACACAGTCAGTCAGTCATGAATACAAGCTACAAAGGGGTCAGGATTCTTGCCTGGAGAGTTTTCACCACCAACAAAAAAGTCTATAATGATACCAATTCTACCAAATTCTCCGTCTCTGTCTGTCTGTGTCTGTCTGTCTGTCTCTCTCACGTCGGTGGGAACGGATGACAAAATTTACAAAACTGCATACACACGGGGACTATATGTAAAATCAGCATATAAGTGCTTTATTCTATTATCCTCGAAATTAAAAGAATAAAATAAAAAAAAAATAAAAAATAAAACTCCTCCTCTCTCTCTCTCCTCTCTCTCCCCTCCCTCCTCCCCCCCCCCTCCCCCCCTTCCTCCCCCCCCCTCCCCCCCCTCCCCCCCCCTCCCCCCCTACCCCCCTCCCCCTCCCCCCCCCCCCTCCTCTCCTCTTTTTCGTGCATATCTACCCCAAAATCTCGCTTTTGTCTTTTTACTTGCGTGTTGGTAAGTGTAAAAAACCAATACCCCTTTAAAAATTTTTAAGTTATCTATTTACTTGCGTGTGGTATAACGTTGAAATAAACATACTCCATTAAAATTTTTTAAATTTATTTTAGAAATCGTTTGGATATCTAAAAAAAAAAACCCCACAACAATAAAAAAAAAATAAAAAAACCCAACCCATACAAACCATAAAAAACGTTCTATTTTTAAAGCAAAGATAAAAACAATCCTAACGGTCTTGTTTTAAAAGTTTTTTTAAAAACTATAACAACGCTAAGCCGAGGGGTTTAAAGCCCTTTCACTTCAATCCCAGGGGTCCATGAAGCGTGGGTTCGAACTCGGCGGGTTTTGGTGAATTTGGGGGTGAAATTTTGATACGATTTCGTTCCGTTTTTTTCGAAGGGTAGGCCATTGTGTCCGAGGGAAACCGATGACAGCATTTTAAAAAAAAGGGCCCCTGATGCTGACTCCTTATCCCGAAATAAATGAATAAATGAAAAATAAAGAACTCCCCATTTGGGGATGCGGGGGACCTTCAGTATACATGGCCCCTACCTTCTTAAAGCCCGTGCTAAAATGCCCTTTTCTATCCCTCTCTTTTGTTTCTGCCTTGTTCCTTTTACCCGTCACTCCTTCCGTCCATTTTATCCTTCTTGTTCCTTCCCTTGCCCCCTCCCCCCCCCCCCCCCCCAAAAAGGGTTTAAAAAGATAAAAATTTCTCTTATGCCAAAGTCGATGCGCTAGCTACTTGTCAGGCGTTTAAGGGTAGCGTGACGCTTTTTTCCTTTTAAAACAAACAACAAATTTTGCTTCACTTTCAACAAGAAGAAGAACAACAACAACAAGAACAAGAACAAAAATTCGAAGAAAAGAATTCAAAGATTAAGAATCGAAGAAGGGGATTCGAAGAAAAAAATTTCTGAAAAGAAAAGAAGAAGAGAACAACAACAAAAAAGAACGAGAAGAAAAATTTTGAAGAAGAAAAGAATTCTGAAAAAAAAGAATTCTGAAGAAAAGAAGAGAGAACAACAACAAAAAACAGAACAAAACGAGAAAAACTTCTGAAGAAGAAGGGGAATTCTGAAGAAAAAGAATTCTAAGAAAAGAAAAGTCGAAAAGAAGAAGTGCGACGAAGACGAAGGAAAAGAAAAGAAAAGAAGAAAAAAAAAAGAAGAAAAGAAAAAAGAAAAAAGAAAAAAAGAAGAATTTAAAGAAGAACAAGAAGAAGAAAAACCAAAGAAGAAAAAAAAGGAGAAAAAAGAACAAAAATTTTGCGAAGAAGGGAAAAAAATTGCGAAAAAGGGGAAAGAAAAAGAATTGCAAAGAAAAGAAAAAGAAAATAAAAAAGAAGTAAAAAAAGAGCTCAAAGAAGAAAGAAAAATTTGCGAAGAAGAATTGCTAAAAGAAGAAGAATTGCGAAGAAGAAAAAAAACAACAAGAACAAAAACAACAACAACAAAAAGAAAAACTAAACGCCCTCACTCTCCCCCGGGGTCACCTACCTGATTTTTGGTGGCTTTAATCCTGCATGTTCAACTCGCGGAAGATCTTGTGGGCAACAAAAGGGGGAAGTAACCGCTGGACAACAGGACCCGTACTCTTGTGATGGCAAGGTCGGGCATCGCAGTGGGCTATTTCCTGCTTGCTCGGTTTTTTGCGGGTGAATACAGGGGCACTACTGCTTTAAATGATGCACTTTTCCTTCTGGTTTTCTATATGACTCTCTCTCTCTTATACTCACACCGCACGTACTAAGGCATCCACAGAAATACAAACCGCTTGTTGTTGTGAAAGACTAGATTCTTGACTCAAAACTCGTGTGATTTTGTGTAAATGTGGTAGGTTTGAATTTATTTTTTATTTTTCAGCAAACACTGTACCCCCTCAAACCTTTGTCGAATGCTAGCTTCCTAACCGCAATATGCATGCGCGGGGTCAACACTGTAGGAACACAAGCAGTCCTTATTTGATGATCATTTTCAACTTTCTCGTGACTACCTGGTATTGCTCTATGTCCTCAATCCCAGAAACAAGCACACGGTGCATTTTTTCATACTTTAACCCCAAAAATCTATGAAAATCACTAAAAGATTTTCAGACTAGCAATCTATACAAGATACTACATGACCCACAAGCTAATACAATGGTGTAACCGATTGGGGGTTGGGGGTATCTTATTGTCGTTATCATCATTGTTATCGTCGTCATCGTCGTTGTAACCATCATCATCATCATCATCATCATCATCATCTCATCGTCTCGTCGTCGTCGTGTCTCGTCTCGTCGTCATCCAAACCATCAAAATTCCCACTACACCCTCATCATCATCATATCAGCATTTTCATCGGAATTATCATCAGCTATTTTCATGGGTGTATTATTTCATCATCCACCATCACACCCTGTCACGCTGTTGTCGCAGCAGCAGCAGACACCACCCCCACCCACCACCACCACCCCACCACCACCACCAACAACAACAACAACAACAACAAAACAACAACAACAACACAACAACAACGAGACGACGATGACGACAACAACAAGACCAACCACTACCGTTTTTATGTCCGCATCATCAACGTCTTCTCTTTCCCCATCATCGGAAAATTTGGGAGAGATGTATCGTCGCGTCATCGTTTTTTTATCATCGTCGTCGACCCCCGCCATCCCCCCCATTTTTGTCGCCCGTCTCATCCAATCTTTTTTTGCACGTCCCATTTTTGTTATCGTCGTTGTCATACACCCCCACCACCACCACCACCACCCCCACCACCACCACCACCACCACCGAGTCACATCATCACCCCACCATCCCCACCCCCACCACCACCATAGTAGCGTCACCATCACGTCGTCGTCGTCGCGCTCTATCGTCGCGTCATCATCTCATCATCATCGCGTCGCCCTCGTCCGTCATCATCACATCATCATCATTATCACATCTCATCCCCCATTACCACCACCCCCCACCACCACCACCACCCCCACCCCACCACCACCAAATCATCACCTCACATCATTACCACCCCACCACCACCACCACCACCACCATCATCGTTACCACCACCACCACCACCACCACCACATCATCATCATCATCATCATCATCATCATCATCATCATCATCACATCATCACCCTTCATCGCATCACTCATCACGTCTTGATAATCAGGTCTTTGGCTTATTATAGCCTCCACCGCAAACTAACACACATTAGTTGTTATGCCCTTTTGATAATGCTGCAAACCATTGAAAATCAGTTCCATGACCATCGCGCAGTCTTTTTTCTTTAACATCGTTATTGTCGTGATATTTTTTGTTTGTTTTTTTTTTTTTGGGGGGGGGGCGGGGTTTTCTGTTGTTGGTTTTTTTTTTTGGGTTTCTTTTTTCTGTTTAAAATCTTTTGTTGCTGCTTTCACAAAGGCTATGCATGTCTGTACATCGTATCAAACCGAACAGAAAACAGACAGAAACACAGACAACCACACACACAAACGCATATACCAAAACACAACACAACACAACACACAAAACCCACACCACACACACACACAACCACAAACACACACCCAACACACACGCCGCGTATAAAAACCACCCCCTACTCACTCACTCACAAACACGGGTACCACACCAAAGAGAGGAAAAGAGAGACGGAGAGCAAACAGACAGACCGACAGACAGACAGAGGTGAAAGTAAACTGCGCAAATGGGGCAGATAACAGCACATCACTTACCTAGGTTGGATAGTAACCCATTTTGTCTCCCTTGTGCACATGGAAGGAGTATCGTCTGCATAAATAAAACCATCCATTTTTCAGTCAACCCAAACCCTTTATCAATCTCTCTTTTTCGCTATCAATACTTCCACGACCATTTTTCTTTTTCATCCTTCCATCTTTCCGTGCGTCTGGTTGTCCATCCACCCACCCCACCACCCATCCATCTACTATCCATCCATCACCTTTCACTATCCTCCCCACAATCTATCCACCATTCATCCGTCCATCATCGCCCGTCCGACTGCCATCCACCACCATCCACCCATCCACCCCATCCTTTCCATCCACCATCCATCCTCCACCCCCATCCATCTATAACTATCTATCCCCACCATTTTTTATAATCCTCCATCCATAAATCTATCCATCCATTCATCCCCCCTCCTCTGCCCGTCCGCTGCCATACCATCCACCATCCATCCAAACACCACCCATCCATCATTATCCATCCATCCTTTTATCCGCCGTCCACCCACCCACCATCCATTATCCCTTCCATTCATCCATCCACCCCCCATCCATCCTCCATCCACCCCTCCATCTAACTATCATTCTATCGATCCACAACCCAAAGCAAAAGAATCAAAACCACAACTGTATTCTTCTGCCGCGTCTGTTTTTCTTTACAATGCACAATATCTGTCTCCAAACGTCTGTTTTTCTCTATAATCTTTTTTCCCTCTCTCTCTCTCCCCCACTCTCCTCTCCTCTCTCTCTTCTCTCTCTCCCTCTCTTCCCTCTCTCTCTTTCTCTTTTTTTGCTGCCCAAGTCAAGTAAAATTTTTGAAATTCCCAAATTTTACTTGAATAAGCAATGTTTTCCCTTTTTTTTTCTAAACCCATCTATCGGGAACTGTCGTCTGTCTTTCTGTCTGTTTGTGTATCTTATCTGTATCACACCCCATAACATCATCATCATCATCATCATCACATCATCACATAAACACCCTGTAAATTAAATCTTTTCTCTCCAACTTTTAAGTTTGTCCCCAAAAACTGATGCTTACAATCATGCAAACAAATAAGGGAAAAAGAAAGAAGGCGCACTCGAAAAAAAAGAAAAATAAAAAATAAAAGCACTCACACCACACACACACACAACACACACAACAGACACGCGCGCGTGCACAGGGTACCCATTGTCTAATTTCAGAAGCAACGACCGAAACGCAACAAAGGCAGCAAACCACACTCACATAAACACACAAAACCACACACACCATAACCCCAACACACCACACACAACCCCACACCGGAAAACACGCAGAATAAACTACACTAACATCATAATAAAAAACAGACACACAAACAAGTTAGAGACAAACACACAGAGAAAAAAAACAGTGAAATGAACAACAACAACAAAACTTACACCAAAAAATTCTCCGCATGCACATCGACAGAGGTTTCGACAGTTTGGGGCAGACAGATATCCAAACACAAAACGCCGTGATAACTGATTTTCGTAGCGGGTGGTTTGACGGGGCAATCGACTCATCCAACACGATTTTCGCCGAAAGCTCTTAGGGCAGGGTAAATAGCAAAAACTTAACAGAAACCCCCCCGGCATCTTTAACCTTTGTTGTTGTTGTTGTTGTTGTTGTTCTTTTTCTTCTCTTCTTTTTTCTTCTTCTTTTTCTTCTTCATCATCATCACATCATCATCTCACACATCACGTACCTCGACAGAAAGATTGTTGTCTTCATAATTATGAGCAAAAATGCGTCGCCTGCCGTTAAGCGCCTGACAATCAGGCCACACATCCACTTTTGGCGCGGGAGTGAATTCTTACTTCAATCTTGTAGGGGGGGGGGGGGGGGAGGCAGGAGATTAGCCCAAGAAAGGGAAAAAGAGATAAGAAAGAAGGTACAGGGGGGAAAAAGGAAAAAAAGGGAGGAATAAAAAAAGAGGGATAAAAAGAGGGAATTCCTAGCAGAGAATTTCCAGCAGAAACAAAGAGGGGGAGAAAAAGAGAAATTTCCCAGCACAGATTTTTCAGAAGGTTGGGGGATGCATTATCTTAACAGCCCCCGCATCCCCCCCGGGGAAAGTTTTTTTATGGACCAAAACCCGGGGGAAGGTAGTGGGGGTAGCCATAGTGGGTTTAAAAATTGACCTGCAATCTTACTTACGATACGTTTTACCGCAACCGAGAAGCCAGTTTTAAAGGGATTTTTTTCCCCGGAGTTAACACATGCTGATCCCCGTTCCCGAAAGTACTTTCGGATGAGACTAAAACCGAGGGCCTGCTGCGAACGCACTCACAACACTTGGCGACACGTTTGAAACCTTTTTTGTCTTCGAAAAGAGGCCATTGCTTTACGGGAGAAGCGGGTTAATAAAAAAAACATACACCGCAATACATCATTTCCTGTATTCTGCCGCCGCCTGCCTGCCTCCGCCTCTCCTCTCCCTCTCTCTCACTCTCCTTTTCCTTTGTTCTCTCTTCTTTCTCCTCTCACTCTCTCTCTCTCTCTCTCTTTCTTTTTCCCTCCCTCCCCCTCTCTCTCTGTCCTGTCCCCTCGATTATTTAGATATTGTTTGGTTTTTGTTTTGTATTTTTGTGTTTGTTTTTTTTTTATTACCCGGGGAAATTTTTTACTGTTTAAAAAAAATGATGGTTTCCTCTACCATTTATTTTTCTTAATTTTCATTCATCATTCACTCATTCATTCATTTAATCATTCATTCATTCATTCTTCCTTTCTTCCTACTTCTGCATTCCTTTTTTTCCCTTTTGTACCCTCCTTTCCCCTTCGTTCGTTACTTCTTTCCTTTCTTTCCTTTCGTCTGACTATCTGTTGCTGTTTTTCTTTCAGTGTATCAGTGGTGTTGGTGGCTGTCTGCGTTGTTTTCAGTATGTCAGTGTTCGTCTGACCTGTCATCTTTCTTTTTTTCTTCACACTTTCCACTTTCTTTCTTTCTTTCTTTCAACTTTTTTCTTTCTTTCTTTTTTTCTTTTCTTCTTTCTTTTTTTCTTTCCTTCTTTCTTTCTTTTTTTCTTTTTCCCTCTTCCTTCTTTCTTTCTTTTTTTCTTTATTTCACATTTTCTTTTTTTTTCTGTCCTTCTTTCTTTCTTTCTTTCTTTCTTCCTTTCTTTTTTTTTCCCCGTTTTTTTTCTTTTTGTCCTTCTTTTTTTCTTTCTTTTTTTTTTGGTTTTCCCTTTTTTCTTTCTTTTTTCTCTTTTAAGGGTGGTCTCAGAATTAAGCGTTTTTCGTCATTTGCATTTTTGGGAAAATTGTAAATCCAGGGAGACAACAAAACCTTTTTGCAGATCCGCCCCGTCAGTTCGTGAAAATGACCTAACATATAATGTATGTATAGTAAAAGTCTCACAACCAGTCTGCTACTCTGTGTATGTATGTGTATGTTTTTGTGTGTGTGCATGTGCGTGTGAGTGTGTGGTGTGTGTGTTTTTTGTGGTGTGCTTTTTGTGTGGTCTGAGTTGTGGGTTTGTGGTTGTTGTGTGTGTCTTGTGTTGTGTCGATGTGTGGTTTTTGTGTTGTGTTCAAAAAAGAAGAAGTTGATTCGCTCTCTTTTGGGCCCTACCACTTTTTACACACAACACCCCCCCCCCCCCCCCCCCACCACACACACAGAAGGGTTGATGAAAAAAAAACAAATCACTGCTTTTTTAATGTGCCTCAAAATAAAAGTTTACTTTGACTTTGACTTTGACTTTGACACAACACACACCACACACACACACACCACACACACACACACACACCACACACACCCACAACACACACAACACCCACTTTTTTTATATACAAACCCCCCATGCTCCTCTCTTCCCTCCTTCCCCCCCCCCCTCCCACCGCTCTCTCTCTCTCTCTCTCTCTCTCTCCTCTCTCTCTCTCTCTCTCTCTCTCTCTCTCTCTCTCTTCAATTTTGTTGTTGTTTTTTTCGATTTCGGTCCCCTCCCCCACCTACCAGTTTGTGAAGGGGTGAAAAACCCAACACATTCAGTTTTGTCATTGTCATTGCCTCTCTCTCTCTCTCTCTCTCTCTCTCTCTCTCTCTCTCTCTCTCTCTCTCTCTCTCTCTCTCTCTCTCTCTCTCTCTCTCTCTCTCTCTCTCTCTCTCTCTCTCTCTCTCTCTCTCTCTCTCTCTCTCTCTCTCTCTCTCTCTCTCCTCTCTCTCTCTCTCTCTCTCTCTCTCTCTCTCTCTCCCCTCTCTCCCCCCTCTCCTCCTCTCTCCCTCCTTCTCCCCCATCTCTCTCTCCTCCTTTTGTACAAAGCCTTCAAAATCAGAGACAGTAAACTTAGTCTCCAGTATACATAGAATTTTCACAGAAAAATCTTGATGTCATTTATTTATGTTGATATGCTTTTCTTTTCACTTTTCATTGGCGTCACTTTTCTTGATATATGCATTCATGTGTCTGTAGACATTTATGTACCCCATGAAAATGGGCAGAGGCCTAAATTCATTAAACATTGTCATTGTCATTGTCATTGTCTCTCTCCCCTCCCACTCTCCCCTTTCTCTCTCTCCCTTCTCTCCCTTCCCTTCTCCCCCTCTCTCCCCTCCCCCACCCCCCCCTCCCCATCCCTCCCCCACCCCACCCCCTCCCCTCCCCACTCCCCCACACCCTCCCTCCACTCCCTCCCCCACTCCCTCCCCCACCTCCCCCCCACCCTTCCCCCCACCCTCCCCAACCATCCCCCACCCTTCCCCAACCCCCTCCCCCCTTTCCCCCTCCCCCCACCTCCCCCTCCCCCACTCCCTCCCCTCCACCACCACCCCTCCCCCACCCCCCTCACCCTCTCTCTCTTTCTCACCCTCTCACCTGAACCCCAGCAGTAATAGACCGGGTATAGTGGAACGTATACTCTTCCTGACCAACGTTCAAAGTCACCTGCAGGCCAGAACTCGTCCCGCTCTTGTTGGCCTGCATTCGGCCACCTTTGTTGGCCTGCGTCCGGCCACCTTTGTTGGCCTGCGTCCGGCCACCTTTGTTGGCCTGCATCCGGCCACCTTTGGCCTTCTTCTGGACCTTCTGGGCTGTGGTGGTGCTGGTGGTGCTGACGGGCACGTTAAACTGGAAGCAACGTCGATCCTCCAGGTCTAGGACGGTGAAGAGGTGCTCACAGTCCCTCTGTCTGTTGTCCCACGTGCAGTGTAGCATGGTCGAGTTCAAATCCGCGAAGGTTCGCGTGTTGAAGTTGCCGAATGTCTTGTTCAGGAACTGCTGGGTAGGGTCGGGTGTGGGTGTGTGTGTGTGTGTGTGGGGGGGGGGGGATGGGAGGGAGGGGGATGAAAGGGTGGGTGTTTGAGTTGGGTGGGTTGGGTGGGTGGGGCGTGTTTGGGGAAGAAGGTTGGGGGGGGGTGTTGGGGTGTAGGAGAAGAAGGGTTGGGGGTTGGTTGGAGTGTTGGGGAAGGGGGGGTGGTGTGTGGGGTGGGGGGGGGGGGTGGTTGGAGTGTTGGGGTGTAGGGGAAGAAGGGGTGGGGTGTTGGTTGGAGTGTGTTGGGGTGTTGGGGAAGAAGGGAGGGGGGGTGGGAGTGTTGGGTTAGGGAAGAAGGGGGGGGGTTGGTTGGGGTGTTAGGGTGTAGGATAAGGGTGGGGTTGTGGGGTTGGGGAAGAAGGGTGGTTGGTTGGGGTGTTGGGGTGTAGGGGAAGAAGGGTGGGGGTTGGTTGGAGTGTTGGGGTGTAGGGGAAGAAGGGTGGGGGGTTGGTTGGAGTGTTGGGTGTAGGGGAAGAAGGGTGGGGGGGTTGTTGGATTGTTGGGGTGTAAGGGAAGAAGGGTGGGGTGAGGGGTTGGTTGGGGTTGGGGTGTGGGGGAAGAAGGGTGGGGGGTTGGTTGGGGAAGGGGAGACAGGGGAGGGGGGTTGGGGGAGGGTTAAGGTGGAATTTGGGCAGGGGAAAGGGGGGTTAGGGAAGTTTTTAGGTGGTGGGGTGGAGGTGGGGGAGGGTGTGTTGGGGGGGGAAGGAAGGAGGTGTGGGGATGGGGGGTGGGGGCGAGAAGGTATTGAAGTGGAAATAAGATTTAGAGGTGGTTTTGGTGGTAAGTGGTGGTGAAGTACGAACTAGCATATAAAGAGATGGAGATATATAGAGATACATGCAGACAGACATATGCACATACATGATTATCTGAGATAAAAGTCTCAGTAATACAAGCCAAAAGGCTTATGAAGTATGCACGCACACCCCACGTGCACGCACACACATGCACGCACCTACGCACGCAAACACACACACACAAAGGATTGAACAATGACACACTAAAAGATAACCAAAAAAAAAGGACACAAGATGACAGAAAAAATAGGGCACAAGATGACACAGAAAAACAGGACACAGGATGACACAGAAAACAAGACGCAATTTTGGACACAGAAAAAACAGGACACAAATGACCCAGAAAAACAGGACACAAATGCCCCCAGAACAAAACAGGACAAAAGATGACACAGAAAAAAGGACAAAAATTTGACAAAAAAACAGGACACAATATGACACCGAAAATAAAAGGGACACACAAATGCACAGACAAAACAGGGCACACAAATAGCACAAAACAAAAGAAAGAAGACATGACACAGAAGACAAAACAACAACAACAGCACAATACTACAAAGACAACAAAAAAAACAAAAACCCAACAACACCGTGTGACACAGACAAACAGAACATTAACACGATATTGATAACAACAAGAGAAAAACAACACAACAACACAAATAACAAAAAACTGAAGACGCGAGACAAACCACAGAAAATCACTATAAATCAGTATCATTCTCTCCAAACTTCAATGTGGAGAGAGACTGATAAACAACAGAAAACAACAACAACAACACAAAATAACAACAGAAATCATGACCCCAGCCAAAAAAAGCTGTGTCAGTTATTGATGTCAGCTAATTAATTGCAAAGGCCTACAATAAAAATGTTGTTATGTTATAAAATATTATGTTGCGATTGCCTTCAGCCATAACAAGACAAAGCTCTTAACATTTAAAAAAAACAAACCTGCACTCTCCATTTAAGGAAAAAAAATTCCTCTGAAGTCGGAATATGGCTGCCTATGTGGCGAGGTACTTAAAAAACAGTCATACACGCAAACTTCTCATCCATTGTGGCAATTTCAATCTCGCAGTGATTCCCAGGTGGGATAAGTGAGTCAGAGTACACATTCTGGGTGACCCCCAGAGTGCTAAGCTGGGGAGAGGACAACAACGGCAACGACGACGACTACAACAACAACAACAACAACAACAACAGAAATTAAAGACACGAGATAGGCCACAGTCGGATTAGAGACTATAAACCGAGGACCCGTGTGCGAACGCACGCAGAACATCTTGCGCACACGTTAAAACCCGTTCCGCTGTTCGGAAGAGTAGGCCATTGTGTGCCGGTGGAAACGGAACGAATGACAAAACTGACAAAACTGCATGCACACGGGGACTGGATGAAAAAAAGCACATGAGAGCTTATTCCATTAAACGGATGACAAAATTGACAAAACTGCATACGCACGGGGACTGGATTTTAAAAAAAGTACATGAGGGCTTATTCCATTATCTTCGAAATAAAAGGATAAAATAAAATAACTTAAAACAACAACAACTATAAATCAGCATCATTCTCTCTTCTCACCTCAACGTGGAGGGAGGATGGCAAGGTCAGGTTAGCCTGCTTAGACTGGCTGAAATTCTTCATCTTCCTCATCTCTGCAGAATATAGGGCTACCCTCTCCACAGCTTGCGACATGTTGAACAGCTCTGTGTCCAGCGCTCTTAACTTGCTCAGCTGTTAAAAAAGAATGAAGAAGATGTAATGTATGTATGTATGTTAGTCCGTCGTTTTCGACGATGACCTCCAACACAGCAGAGGAGGCAGCTGCTGTTTCGGAAAGTGGGCAGAAATTTGATTATAGTGGAGATGCCTTGCCCACAGCACATCCCCACTCTCTCGGCCAAGTGGGCATAAGGACAGTCAGCGTTGGAGATGTTCTCCAAAGGCCAACTAGCCCCCAGGGCTGCAGCACATAAGGACTGTGCAAGTCAAGCCTCCTAGTCAGAGAGTCATAGTCGATCACTAAAGACTAAGCTGTAAAGTGGAATTCCATGAGCGGAAAAGCCACTGGTCATACAGCCTCTCACTTTGCTGTTGCCCCCAGCGTCAATGGTTTAATCAAGAACTGTGATAAACCCCAGGCGCTGACGACGAGAAGATGTAAACACTTTATATAACTCAGTGATAACTCAGTGGTAAGAGCACTCACTTTCAAGCAGTATAGAGCGTGGTTTGACCACTTGAATGGGTGACAGTTTGCGCGCTTTGGCTTCAGTACAATCTCCCAATTCGCCCAAGCTGTTAATGGGTACCTGCCTCTTTAGGATCACGGAAGGTAAAGCAGCGAGGGAGAGGAGATGGGCGCCGCCCTTAATATGCTGGCCTCTTGAGAAGTTGAGGTCTCTGATGCCTCACTCCCCCACATAGGTTATGGGAACACATTTACCTTTACCTTATATATGTGACGCTCCACACATAACCAGTCGCATTGCACCAGTGGTCAGTTTAAGTTGTAAACATGTTGTTAGTCTACAATTTAAAGTCTATTCGATGCAGTAAAAAACAGATTGAAAATGGGAGCATTCTATGAAAAGTTACTACAAATTGAAATGGTAGACTTCAGAAAGTGACACAACTGAGACAGTGACAAGTTTTGTATCGTAATAGGTGAGTCAAGAACGAGGATTTGGGTGTTTTAAAACACGTTTTTAAAGCAAAAGGAAACACAATTACGCATTGATACTTCAGTACAAGGTAGAGGAATGCCTATAGTTTTATAATCAATCAAAATCTCAAACTCGGCAACTTGACCCCATCTGCCTAAAATGGCTTCTAGCAGAAAAGTGGGTAAGGTGCAAATTTGGTGTTGGAGTGATATATACATATATATATATTATATATATATATATATATATATATATATATATATATATATATATAATATATATATAAATATAATATATATATAAAAATATATATTATATATATATCTTTTGAAGAAAAAAATGTAGGTGTTGTATATGCGCATGCATGTGTGTATAATTCCATGTATTGTATTGTATAGCACTTTAAGTTACGGCAGATCCATCTCCTTGAAATTCGGGCTGC
>CM054144.1:42082086-42084586 GCA_028751875.1 Rapana venosa
AACCCCCACCTAGGCACCCGTTCGAGGGGATTTTTCCTCTGGAGTTAACATCAGTACCGACTCCACTCCCCTAAAAAAAGTCCTTCGGATAATGCTATAAACCGAAGTCCCGTGTGCGAATGCACGCAGAAAAATCTTGCGCACATGATAAAACCTGTCCTGCCTTACGAGAAAGTAAGTTATTGCATGTCGGTGGGAATGGATGACAAAAATGACATAAACACGCAATGCACACTGCCGGTGTTGTGTTTAGACATGAACACCCGAAGATGAAATGCGGCTACCTTCATTGTGTGCAAAAAACGGTACCCCTCCCCCCTCTCCCTCTCTCTCTCTCTCTCTCTCCTCTCTCTCTCTCCCTCTCTCTCTCTCTCCCTCCCTCTCTCCCTCCCTCTCTCTCTCTCTCTCTCTCTCTCTCTCTCTCTCTCTCTCTCTCTCTCTCTCTCTCTCTCTCTCTCTCTCCTCCTTCGTTTTTATGTATGAAAAACACGCTAAGCAATAATAGTATACGCAATCGTGAAAAATCCACCCTATCTTTGGTAGAGAGAAAGAGAGAGAGACAGAGACAGAGAGAGAGAGAGACAGACAGACAGACAGAGAGAGAACTCAAGAACTCAGGATTTTAATTGTAAGGCCACCGGTTTGTATATAAGGGGTGGGGTGGGGGATTCATATTGACAAAAGAACTTCAAACAAAACAGTAAAAAAACAACAACAAAAATCATTAATAATGTTGGCATTATCAAAGGTGATTTTCCAAAGAAACATGAACTACTTCAACTGTTTTGTACACCAGTTATACCTAACAAAGTTCTTGGGCTTTCAGAGCATATATACATACCTAAATGAGAGAGAGAGACAGAGGCAGACAGACTGACAGACAGACAGGGTAACCGGCTATGGGTGGTAGTATGAGTGAAAGACTACAACACACTCAGCATATCATCTACGCATAAAGAAAGATGGGTGGATGCAGAAGTAGAGAGAGAGGGGGGGAGGGGAGGAGATAGGGAGAGAGAGGACAGAGAGAGGGAGGAAGGAGAGAGAGGAGGGGAAGATAGAGAGGGAGGAGGAAGAGAAAGAGGGGGAGAGGGAGAGAGAAGGAGAAAGAGAGAGAGAGATGGAGGGAGAGAGAGACGGACAGACAGACACAGTCAGGCAGGGACAGAGAGACACAGACAGAGACAGACAGGCAGGCAGATAGACAGAGACAGACAGAGATACAGCCATACAGACAGACAGGCAGGCAGGCAAACAGACACAGACACACAGACACAGAGACAGACAAACACAGAGACAGACAGAAACAGAGACACACACAGATAGACAAACAGACCTATAGAGAACTGACAGAGAGAAATCACAGTGAACTTTGTGTATGTGTGTGCAAGGGGCAAAATGTTATTGTTGGCCGCCTGTGTTTTTTCTGTGCACTCAAATGTTTCACAAAACATCTGGATAATAATCCCAGAGCGCTGTGATTGATGAGAACAAGGTGTAAGGACATAGTTATGGAATTTAGATCGTCAGTTGCAAATGGAGAGCATTGTTGTTGCTGTTATCGTGGATTTTATTTCCTGACTGTGACCGTTTGCGCGCCTTGACTTCAGTACACAGTCCCCCACCCCAGTTCACCCAGCTGTAAATGGGAAGGTAAAGCAGCATCGAGTGGGGTTACCAATTGTCTGGGTGACCGTTTACGTGCCTTAGTTTCAGTACAGTCCCCCAGTTCACCCGGCTGTAAATGGGTACCTGCCCTCTTTAGGGTCAGGAAAAGTAAAGCAGCGAGGGAGAGGAGATGGGCGCCGCCCTCAATATGCTGGCCCCTAGAGAAACTGAGGCATCCGATGCCTCGCTCCCCTACAACCACATAGGTTATGAGACACCTTTACCTTTACTTTACCCTGACGAACCCCATAGCCGAGTGGTTAAGTACCCTTCGACTTCAATCCCATGGGCCTATGATCATCATAGTCGTGGGTTCGAATCTCGGTACTGTCTAGTGACATTAAGGGTAGTGGGAATTTCTTACGATCTTCTAGATCAATTTCAAAATATGCAGACCTGACCTGCCACTGCCTGCGTTCCTTTTCGTGTATAATTATACAGTGCATGCAGAAGATCAAAATATGCACGTTAAAGATCTAGTAATTGATATCAGCGTTCGGTGGGTTACGGAAACACGAACATACCCAGCATACATCCCTGAAGTCGGAATGTGGCTACCTTCATGAGGGGGGTGGGGGGGGGGGGGGGGGGGGGGGGGCTGAGGGGAAGAAACTAGTTGCATACGCTAAATCTCATTATTGGTGAACCTCGGAGCTCTAGCCGAGGAACTAAAATAATAAATTCCTGATCATATAGCTTTTTGTACTTGGGTTTTTGTACTACTGCGCAGAGCCGAGGACCGAGATGGATGAAGGAGGCTTACCACGGCATCGTCTTTCGTGTCTCCTCCACGACCGCCAAGGTCACGGGACTGATGATGATGATGAATAAG
>CM054144.1:42112086-42114586 GCA_028751875.1 Rapana venosa
TCCTTCCTCTCTGATCCAAGTTCTCTCTCTCGTCTGTCCTGTCTCTGCCTCTGTATCCGTCGCTGTCTGTGCGTCTCTGTCTGTTGCTGTCTGTCGTGTCTTTCGTCTCTGTCCTGTCTGTCTGTCTGTCACTTCTCTCTGTCTCTGCTCTTCTGTCTCTGTCTCTCTCTTTCTCTAGTCATCTATCATTACTATCTATCTATCTATCTATCTTCTAGTTCTTCTCCCTCTCTGTTCTGTCGCTGTCTGTTCTGCTCTCTTCGTTTGTCTCGTCTGTCTGTCTGTCTGTCTCTGTCTCTCTTCTTTTCTCTCCTCTCTCCTCCCTCTCTGTCTCTTCTCTCTCTCTCTGTCTCTGTCTGCTGTCTATCTCTCTTCTCTCCCCTCTCTGTTTCTGTCTTCTTCTCTGTCTCTGTCTGTCTGTCTCTGTCTGTCTCTGTCTGTCTCTGTCTGTCTCTGTCTCTCTGTCTCTGTCGCTGTCTCTGTCTGTCTCTGTCTGTCTCTCTCTCTCCTCTCTCACTCTTCTTTATCTCTCTCTCTCTCTCTTCTCTCTTCTCTCTCTTCTCTCTCTCTCTCTCTTCTCTCTTCCTCTTCCTTCCTCTCTCCTCTCTCTGTCTCTGTCTGTCTGTCTCTGTCTCTCTCTCTGTCTCTGTCTGTCCTGTCTCTCTCTCTCCCCTCTGTCTCTGTCTCTCTCTGTCTCTGTCTGTCTGTCTGTCTCTGTCTCTCTGTCTTCTCGTCTCTCTGTCTCTGTCGCTGTCTCTGTCTGTCTGTATCTGTCTCTCTGTCTCTGTCTGTCTCTCTCTCTCCTCTCTGTCTCTGTCTCTCTCTGTCTGTCTTCTCTGTCTGTCTCTGTCTGTCTCTGTCTCTCTGTCTCTGTCCTGTCTCTGTCTGTCTGTCTGTCTGTCTGTCTGTCTGTCTTCTCTCTCTCTCTCTCTCTCTCTCTCTCTCTCTCTCTCTCTCTCTCTCTCTCTCTCTTCTCTCTCTCTCTCTCTCTCTCTCTCTCTCTCTCTCTCTTGGTATTTTGCTTTCGTTGCTTTCGTTTCACAATTTTTTTTTGTTTTTTTTTGGGGGGGGTCGTTTCGCTTTTAAAGAGGGATTTTTTTTCTTCTTTTTCTTTTCCTTTTTTTTCTTTGTGTGTGTGTGTGTGTTTTTTGGTCTCTTACAGCTCTTACTAATCCTACACTTAATCCCTTGACCTCTCACGAACCTGTGCACACTTCCCCTTTTCCTAACATTACATGAAAAGTCGCTCCAATCCAGATCCCTTCTCACCCCTCCCATACCCCCCCCCCCCCCTACTCTCCACCCACCCACCCCACCCCCACCAACAACCCACCATCACCCCTCCCCACTCCCCTTCACCCCCCCCCCCCCCTTCCTCTATCTTTTTGTGGTTTTTTTTTACCACCTTACCTTTCAAGTAAAAATACAGGTCCTAGCCTTTTTTTAATCTTTCGTTTTTTTTGTGTGTGTTTAAAGCGTGTGTTCTGAGCCAAGCATGTAAAGAGTACGTTTTCTCTCTAAGTCCGTAAAATCAACAAAGACCTGGCCACCGCTTGTGTACTTTTACGTAAGGTGCAGTTTTTTGGGGGGCAAGTGGAAAAGAAATACCAGTGAGAGAATAGAAAGAGAGAGAGGGGAGAGAGAGAGACAGAGAGAGAGGGAGAGAGGGGAGAGAGAGAGGGGGGAAGAGGAGGGGGAGAGAGGGGGGGCAGACAGACAGACAGAAAGCTAAAAAAAAAACAAACCCAACAACAACAAAACAAAACACAAAAAAGAAGAAAAAAGAAAAAAAAAGAAGGAAAGACAAAAATGAATGAAAGGAAAGAAGAAGAAGAAAGAAGTAAAAGGAAAGAAAAGAAAGAAAGGGGAAGAAAAAGACAGAAAGAAAGAAAGAAAGAAAAGAAAAAGAAAGAAAGAAGAAAAAGAAAAGAAAGAAAAGAAGAAAAAGACAGAAGAAAGAAAGAAAGAAAGAAAGAACGAAAGAAAGAACTAAAGAAAGAAAGAAAGGGGACGAAAAAAGAAAAGAAAAGAAAAGAAAGAAAGAAAGAAAAGAAAGAAAGAAACGAACGAAGGAAAGAAAGAAAGAATAGCACAGACTAGGTAGGTACAGTCTTTTGTTATGAAAGAAGCTTGATGGTTTTGTACCTACGAAATATGGTGCATGTGGGGTGAGGGGTGGGGGGGGGGGAGAGAAAAAAAGAGAGGGGGCATACAGAAAGGAGGGAGGAGGAGGGGGGGGAGGGGTGGGTGTGGGGGTGGGAGGGGTGGTGGTTGTTATCGAAGCAAAACACACATGACTGTGAGCTCGTTTCGTGTACGTACTTACATACACGTGTATGAAGTCACACGTTTATGCATGCAACACAAAGGCTTGGAGAGATAAATCCACAGAACAGAAGCGAGCACAGAAAAACATAGACAGACAGACAGGCAGACAGACAGACAGACAGAAACACACACCTATACGCTCACACACGCATGCACGCACGCACGCACGCAC
>CM054144.1:42129586-42137086 GCA_028751875.1 Rapana venosa
CGAGGACGACCCAAGAACACTTGGCGTCGGACTGTCAAAACAGAGCTGAAGACCTTCCAACATACCTGGGGAACCATTCGGAAGCTGGCCCAGGACAGACAGGAGTGGAGAACATTTGTTGCTGCCCTACGTGCCAATAAGGCACAAAGGCATTGATGATGATGATGATGATGATGATGATGATGACCTGTATTGTGGCCCAAGGCCGAAGAACAAATAAAATGTTCAGAGTTCAGAGTTCTCTCTCTCTCTCTCTCCCCTCTCCCCCCCATCTCTCTCTCATTTTCCCTCTCCCTCTCTCTTTTTTAAAAGTTCAAGGATTTTTTGTAACGACGATTTTTCCAAAACTTTTAAGATATTAGGCACAATCTGACCCAAAATTAAGATGCTAGGGCAAAAGGGAAAAAATGTGAGAATGGTTTTTGATCATTTACCTTTAAATTTGGAAAAGGGAAGCCCCTAATATCTTCAAAAAGGGGTATAGCTTGGGGGCCGGCCCATACAACACCTCCCATAGTCCAATTTACAGGGGGGTGGGAAAATAAACAGACACCCTCATTTTACCCCTCAGTTAACACAAATTAATGGGGCTTAGCCTTTTTAGGCTTGGCATTTACCCGTACACTTACCACACAAAAGGGCTAAAAAAAGACAGGTCTGTTTTTGACCAAACAGCTAACACAACGGGCCATGAGTTTTGTGGGCATTTTTTAAAATAAAGACCTTTTTTAAAAACCACTGTTGAAATAAATTAAATGCCCTGCCCTTGTCAGTCAATGAAATTTTGGTGAAAGGGGCCCGTCTAGATGCTTGGATAAATGGAATTGGGAAATACAGAAAAAACAAATAAAGTTTTTTCATTTTTGTCTTGGAACGAAAGGGTTTGTTTTCAAAACGGGCGATAGGATTTTGTATCTTATGTGGGGTATTTTACTTTATATGTCTACAAAAAAGGGTTCCGGGAAAAATTGTCCACCCAATGTTTTTTACTTTTAAAAGGGCCTTCTGAAAGTCAGAAATTTTAAAGTTAGCCATAAAGGGGAAGGCGATCTAGGTTTAGTTTTTTTTAAATTAAGGCATATTTAAATTTTCCCCTTTGTAAATTTTTTAGATTTCCTTATCCTAATATTTGCATTTTTCTCGGTGACAAATCTCTGTTGTGAACACAAGAAAGGGTTTTGCTTGTCTGTTTTAAATCCCACCTAAAAGGTTTCGCCTTTTTAAAAACATGTAGACAATGATAAGGGAATTGCATGTTGGAAAAATTTTAGAAAATTTTTTGGGACACGGGGATGAAGTAGTTATAATACTAGTGGGACTTAAACAGCAAAAAACCTCAAATTTTTTCTTGTCACAGGTAAAAAAATACTTTAGTTCAGATTCCAAAGTAAAAGTATGCCCCTTTTCGCTGCAATCTTTAATTTTCTAAAATATTGTTTATCAAAAATTTTTGGAAAATTACTTTTTGAAAAAGTAAACTCCTTATTTAAAAATTTCCCAAAATGCGTATGTAAGGTGCCCAAAACAAGGACCCCTTTTCATACATCTTTTGATGGAGGAGGTATGTTAATGATTTTTTTTTAGTGTCAGATGATTTGTTCTAAATCAGTTTTTTGACTCATGCGTTTTTTTTTTGCTGACCGTTCGGGTTCCGATCCCCTTTTCCTTTTAAATTATATTTTTAATCCAGTAATAAATACAGAGGGGGAAACGAAAGCCCTTTTATAAAAAAGTTTGTATGGATGAAAACAAACTCTCAGTTTAAAAAAGAAAATCTCCAGGATGTGAAAAGGTAAAATTTTTTATTAATCCCTTTCAAATGTTTGATAGAACATTAATGAACTTAGTTTTGGGTTTAAACCCTTTTTTTCAAAAAGCCAGTGCTGTTTGTATGAAAAACAGGTACATACAATAAAGGTCCATCAATGATACGGTTTGAAAAAGAATGTAAAAGTTTGAAAAAAAGGCCCAAAAATTTCTAAAGATTTTCCCAAAAAACCTTTAAAAATGAGGAAAAAAAAGGGAATAAAAATTCCCATGTTTGTACGAAAAAAAAACATATAAAAAAACCTTACTTGCAGAATGATGTCATCTACTCTTCTCAAATCCAGTTCGGGAAAAGTTTTTTAAGAAAGGCTTCCATTTAGAAAAAGCCCGCCAAAGAAAAAGAATATCAGTTGACAGTTTTTCAACATTCAAAACCGTTTGGAAAAAGACTCATTACCAACCCCCATGATTACTGATGTTGACAGTGGGGAAAACTGGGGAAAAATTTTGTCGCCCCAAATATCTAAAGACAAAATTTTAAAGGGAAAATTTAAAAAAAAATTAAAAAAAGACTGAGAAGCAGGGGCCCCCTGACCCAAATTTTGGTAAATTGCTAAAATTTGGGGGGTAAAAATTATTGTTTTTTTCCTTCAAAAAACTTTTCAAAAAAATTTTTGATAAAAGGTTTTTTTCCAGATAACGGGGCTAATCTATAATACTAACATTGCATAAAAAGGTATGTTATAACCCTAATAACAAACCGAAATTTCTCTTACAACAAAAAGTAGTAAGATAAAAAGGTACTATTTTAAACCCAATGGGTTTTACAGGAAGGGGTTTATGAAGAAAAATTTTAACGGGAGGGGCCCCAAACTGGTTTTAAGAGGGGTTACCCACTAAAAGATCATATTTTTTACCTGCTTGCTTTTTGGAAACAAAAACAGTTTGCTCTTAACCAAAGGGCTCTATGTAGCATTTATTAAATTTTAAAAAAAGCATTTGATTCTTTTAACAAACTTTTTTGGGCCTTTTCCCCCTTGAAAAATGGTGTGAAGGGTAAACAAATTAAATGTTTTAAGAGCCAGTATCAAATGCCCAAACAAATAAATTCAAAACAAAAGGGAACTGACAAAAATAAACTGTCCCAACGTGTTAAAACATTTTTGAAGGGGGGTGGGTGGGCCCCCCTTATTGTTTTGTTTAAAAATAAATGATTAAAGCCAGAGACATCATAAATAATGGTAAACAGGGTTGCCATTTTCCCCCCAAATTTCCAGGGGGGGTTGTTTTTTTCCTGTTTGCTGATATGTTTTCCCTCTATCTGAAACATTGTAGTTTACAAAAGCATTAAACACTTAAAAAAGTCTGCAACATCACGGGATTTTTAAGGGTTAAATTTCTGATAAGAGAAATATCGTTGTTTTTCAAAAAAGGGATTTTTACGCCATGAAAAAGGGTTTTGTACAATGGAAATATCATCCTGTTAAATGTTATAAATATTTGGGAAATCTTTTTTTTCCTACTAATTTTAGTTTCACAAACTCCCATGAAAGATCTGGAAATTCGGGGTAAAGAAGCTTGTTATTTGTGTTAAAAAAAACTACAAAAATTTGAATAATAACTCTTTTGATTTGGTTAAATAAGAAAATTTATCCCAAAATTTAAAACCCCCACTGTTATATGGTTCAAAAATTTTGGGGGCTTGGATGCACTGAAAACCTCTTGTGAATCATGCACCTTTTGGGTTTTTAAAAGCAGTTTTTGGGCTTAGTTTAACGTACCCCTAATAAATTTTTTTTAAATAGTGAAACTAATAGATACCCTCTCTTTTTTAAAAGGGCTGCTTAAGTTTCATTAGATTTTGGGTTTAAAGATTCTCATATGAAAAAAGCCGGCAAACCTTTTTAAAACTACAAGATGCTTAAGATCAGATGTCAAAGGAAAAAAAACTGGGGAACACAAAACGACCTGTTTTTTTGTGAACGGGGGTTTGGGTTTGTTTGGGTCAATCAAAGGGGTCGGAAATTGAGAGAGTTTTTTAACGCTTTCAGGCAAAGATTGATTGACTGCCGAAGGGAGCCAAAAGGGGGATCATATACAAAACAGGAAAAATTTCAAAAGTCCAAAACAATTTAAAAAGTTTGCATGATGTCAAACCTTTTTAAAAATTGATATGGATATCATTTGAAAAGAAAATTTTTGTCTAATTTAGATTGGGGTATCAATATAAATGTTCAAAAATTCAAACAGAGAAAATATATGGGCGACCTCAGGCTGCTATGCCCATTAGTAAAACAGGGGACCAGAGATTAAGTACATTTTGTGTTTTTGCTGTCCATTTTTTTAGGAAGTTAGGGGAGAACTACACCCTGTTAAATATAGTAACACCCAAAAATTTTTTAACTCGTTTACTTCCCGCCCAAAAAACCCCCCCCATCCTGGGTGTGCCAGCCCACTTTTTAATTTTTTTTAGAGCTTTCAGAAAAAGAAATAAATTTTTCCAAAAAGATTTTTTGTAGCTCTTTTTTTATACATAACATGTTTTCTTTTGTGTTGGTTTTTTGGGGGGGATTTTTGGTTTTTTTTTTTTTATTTTTTTTTTTAAAAAACCAAAAAAACAAGCATTCGGCAAACCCCCCTTTATGTAGGCCAATGGGGCCTTTTGTGAAAAAATCATTCGAGTTCGAGGGTTTGAGTTCTTTTCTCTCTCCCCCTCTCTTTCTCTTCTCTCTCTCTCTCTTCCCTCATTTAAAAACCGACTTAATTTCGTTTCCAAAAAAAAAAGAATTGCAACAGCAAAAAGCTGCCCAAAAAACCCCTCTCTACGTCTTTCTGGCCCGGCTGCTCTCTCTGTCTCTCTCTGTCCCCGGGCTGTCTGTCTCTCTCTCCCGCTATCTCATTCACAAAAAGAATTTTCGACAGCAAAACGCAACCCCAAAATTTTTGTTGTGCGGGGTTTTTGTGCGTGTTCTCTCTCTCTCCCCCTCTCTCAATTTACAAAAAAAATTTCCACAGCCAAAAAGCCCCCCAACCCCAAAATTCCCCTCCCTTTTCTCTGGCGTTGTTTTTCCTCTCTCTTCTATTTTCATTCACGAAAAAGAATAAAGGGGCAAACAAAATGTCACCCCAATTTCCTCTGTTCCTCTGGTTTTTTTTTTTTCCCCTTTTTTTTTTCTTTATTCTTTTTTATCGAGGGTAATAATAAACCCTCATTGTTTTTTTTCCTCCATTCCCCCTGTGTTAAAGCCGGTTTTTTTTCCCAAATTTTTTCCCTCTGTTTCCACGGGACACAATGGGCCCACTCTTTCCCAAAACCCAAAAAGGATTTTCCCTTGCCAAGATTTCTGCAAAACGTTCGAACACGGGGGCCCCGGGTTTTTAGTCCAAACTGAAATGTGTGTGGGGGTGTGTTGTGTTCTCTCTCTCCCCTTTCCCCTCTTTCTCTCCTCTCTCTCTCTCTCTTCTTCCCCCCTCTCCCCCCCCCCCCCCCCCCCCCCCCCCCCCCCACCCAAAAACCCAACCCCGGCTCCCCCCCTCTCTTTTCCTACCCTGTTTACTTTATTATTTCCCCGCGTAGTTTTTTTCAACTTCATATCATTTATACCCAAATACCCCCCGGGAGTGTTACAGGGTTTTTTCCCCCCATTTCACGGTCACCACAACCCTTTAATTTTTTTGGAAGAAAAAAAAGATACCATGAACCCCATTTTTTTCCCTTGGGCCCAAGTGTTCCCCCTGATAACAACGACTGTTTACACGCAGACACAAAAAAAGTTTTTCTGACATGGCCGGTTTTAAAGGGTTTCAGGGGCGTTCCCTTTTTGTATTGTACAGCAAGACTTTTGGGCCCGGGGGGTTTTCCCCCCCCCTCGAGGTATCCCCTTTTTATTTAAAAAAACCCCCAAAACTAAATCATGTTTTTGTCAGGGAAATTTTTTTAGGTTAAGTGTTTATGGTTTTGAAATTTTTTGAGAAGGTTTGTTTTTTTAAAAATTATAAGTTGTTTTTTTAAGGGGGCTTCCTTTAAATCTCTTGCTAATATTTTTTTTAAAATTTTGCACACTGCGCTAAAATTACTTTTCTCACGCTGCAAGGGATTTCCAAATGCATTACACTACACTACACTTTCGCAAACTTCGCTACCTACACTGCACTGAAAATAACGCTCCCCTCACTACACTATTTTTACAGTAAAATACACAAAACTACACTACAACAAAGTACACAACAGTGTAATACACGCACTACGCTACAATAAAACAAAGTTATAGGCAATACCGTACATTAAAACTAACAAAACTACACTAACCACACCCACCCACAACACTACACTACACTACCTACATTACACTACACTACACAAAACCCCATACTACACCAAATACAACCCCCCTACACACACTACATTACCCTAACCCACAAATAGTTCCCTTTAAACCCAAAAGTATCCGGGGAGTGCAGTACCGACAAGAACACCAGCTTTCTCACATTGTGGCGGTCCTGTGCCAAAGCCTGGGTCTCAGCACAGCTCTATAGAGTCCATTCAGCGATGTTGTCAGCCCATTTCTTTCTCTGTCTTCTGCCTCTTTCTCTCCCTCCCTGCACTGTGCCTTGCTAGATTGTTGTTGTTGTTGTTGTGCGTTCCCCAGCTTTACACTCTGGGGGTCACCTTGCTAGATGATCTTTGAAAGGCTGGGGGATCTTGTTACCTGACCATACCACTTCAGCCTTCTCTTCTGGTCTATTGTTGTAAGGAGGTCTTCATAGCGGTCTGGGGTCTATCTGATGATGTTCCGCGCTTCCTCATTCGTCGCATGGTCCAGGAAGGATCAAACAATGACTTTTTCTACAGTAATCATTTTCACTGCTTGAATTCTTCTCTGTGGATCTGCTGTTAAAGACCAGGACTTGTGCATACTGAAAGATGGAAAGAACCAGTGCACACAATAATTTTAGTTTTTCATACTACACTGATATTTTTGACTTTCCATACTGTTCTCAGCTTTGCCATAGTTTATTATGTCTGTGCAGCTCTTTAAATCACCTTTTCTTTTGATCCCTCTTAACATATGATGGAACCCAGATAGTTAAATATGCTCACTGTCTAAAGTTCTTGTCCACTGACTGTGATCTTGGTCAAGAGTATAGTCGCCTTGCTGGTCAGCAACTTGTCTTTTTCAGCACTTATCTCCACGTCCAACTTTGATGATGTTTCGTCGAAGTGTTCTACCAAGGTGGCATGCTTCTCTTCCTTCCCTGAATGTCCATCAATGTCATCTGCAAATCAAAGATTAATGATTATTTTTCTTTCCGACACTTACTGACCCCTAGTGTTATTCAAAGACATTACTCATAAACTGACTTGTCGGGCGCTTAACGGCAGTGTGACGCACGTTTGCTCATAAAAAATATATCAGATAACAGTTAGCGTTTGACGTCGAAGAAGAAACGCTTCAAAAAGATGTTGAAGTGTGTGGGTAACAGAAGGCAGCCTTGGCGTACACCATCTGAAGTATGGAACCACTTTCCCACAGATCCTTGGACAAGAACTGTGCTGTTAGTCTTGGTGTAAAGCTGTTGGATGGTGTAAATGATTTTCTGACCCATGTTAAAACTTCTTCAAAATTGCCCACAGCGCATCATGCCACACTCTGCGGAGTGCCTTGCTGAAGTCAATGAAGACTTTTTTTAAAAATAAAAATCAATGTTCTTTAGATGCTGTCAGTACTTCTC
>CM054144.1:42144586-42147086 GCA_028751875.1 Rapana venosa
TGTCTGTCGTCTGTCTGTCTGTCGTCTGTCTGTTTCTGTCTGTCTGTGTCTGTCTGTCTATTTCTGCTTCTCTCTCTCTCTCTCTCTCTCCTCTCTCTCTCTCCTCTCTCTCTCTCCCTCTCTTCATCTCTCTCTCCTCCTCATCTCTCTCTCTCCTCTCTCTCTCTGTTGTGTTGTGGTTGTTGTTGTTGTCGTTGTTGTTGTTGGCGTCTGTTTTGTTTTCAGGCTGTTCATATTCAGGGATAGGAAACTACATTTCTTTTATTCCTAGTGCAGTGAGCCTGATGTAAAAAAAAAAAAAAAGCTTGTCAATCTGTTTAATGTTTTAAATAATAAATCTGATAAAAATAGTACTACTACTACTACTACTACTACTACTACTACTACTACTACTACTACTACTACTAATAATAATAATAATAATAATAATAATAATAATAATGTATGGAACTTATATAGCGCCGAACCTTGTAAAGCAAAAAATCAAAGCGCTTTTAAACCATTTTTATTAATCTGATGTAATCAGTCCATTCATCTAATCAACGTTACAAGTTTTGCAGTTTCTTTTATTCTTAATTCTGAAGCCATTATTAAGCTAGTCAGATTTTGAACGTTTTATAATTCCCCATTAACCTGAACCAAAAAAAAGCTCAGTTAATCCGTTCACCGTTTGAAGTTTTGATCAGTAGGAGGTCGGCTAAGCTTGCCAATCAATCTGTTCATCCTTTTAGATTCTCGTTAGCCTGAAGTGAGCAGGCAGCGGCTTCAGTGTTTTAAATCCCCCTATATTATAGATCTGAAGAAGTAAGCTTGTTGCTCTGTACAAAGTTCTAAGTCCTAGTCATGCTGTTTGAAGACAGCCTAGCCTGGCAAACTGTTTTATGCTTTTAAGTATGAAGACAGTCTGGCCTGGCAATATGTTCTATGGTTTTAAGTATGAAGACAGTCAGCCTGGCAATCTGTGCCATGATTTAAGTATGAACACAGCCTGCCTGGCAATCTGTTCTATGGTTTTAGGTATGAAGGCAGTCAGCCTGGCAATGTTCTATGGTTTTAAGTACCAAGACAGCCTGCCTGGCAATCTGTTGCATGATTTAAGTATGAAGACAACCTGCCTGGCAATCTGTTCTATGGTTTTAAGTATAAAGACAGCCTGCCTGGCAATCTGTGCCATGATTTAAGTATAAAGACAGCCTGCCTGGCAATCTGTGCCATGATTTAAGTATAAAGACAGCCTGCCTGCCAATCTGTTGCATGATTTAAGTATGAAAATAACCTGCCTGGCAGTCTGTTCCAAATAAGCCTAAAGAAATCCCTGAAATCGGAATAGGCTACCTTTATGATGTGTGTGTGTTTTGCGTATGTCCATGTGTGTGTGTGTGTGTGTGTGTGTGTGTGTTTTGCATGTGTGCGTGCGTGTGTGCATGTGTATGTGTGTTTTGCCCGCGCGTGCACGTGTGTGTGTGTGTGTGTGTGTGTGTGTGTGTGTGTGTGTGAGGTTGCTTGCTTGCTTGCTTGCTTGTATCTGTTTCTTGGGGGAGGGAGGGGGGGTTGACAAAAATATTTGTGTGTGTGTGTGTCTTGATCTTCTTAAACCCAAAGTAACACGATCTGACCTAACCGCACCACGTATTTTCTCTATACTACTACTACTACTACTATTACTATTATAACTATTTCCAGACAAGTACAATCATACACGACATAGCCCGTCAAAAACAACGGTGTCGTAACCACAACGATTTCAACATAACCACAACTAGTCTTACCTACCTCTCTCTATCTAGATATACGTGACCCTATTCATTTACTTTAAGGACACGTTTGTCCCCTACCCCTACCCCCCCCCCCCCCCCCCCCTTTCCCCCCCCCCCCTCCCCTACTCCAAAAATAGAATCTAGCTAATCATGGTCATGACTGGATTTCTAATCATCGACAGTCACGAGGGCGTTATACGGACGTGTCGTGGTTAGTTCGTCAGATGCTATTGGGAACAGGATGATAAAGGAAATGTGGTATGTGTGTGTGTGTGTATGTGTGTGTGTGTGTTGTGTTGTGTGTGTGTGTGTGTGTGTGTGAGTGTGTGTGTGTGTGTGTGTGTGTGTGTGTTGTGTGTGTTGTGTTGTGTTGTGTGTGTGTGTGAGTGTGTGTGTGTGTGTGTGTGTGTGTGTGTGTGTGTGTGTGTGTGTGTACTCTACGCTGCAATGGGTCAGAGTGCACTTGTTTTTTGAACTGGCAGGGTCATTGCATGGGAAAAACCCAGCAAACTTGATTCCTTGATTTTTTTTTTTTTATTGTGGGTTTTCGGGTTTGTTTGTTGTGTTGGGTTTGGTTTTTTTGTTGTTCTTTCTTGTTTTGTTTTATAATGTCTGTTATTATGACTTTTTTTTGGTAATCCTAAGGGTGTATGAATGATGAAGCAAATATTTCTCGAGACTTTTTTTTTAAAGGAAGAGTGGTGATGGTTGTGGTGGTGGTGGTGTGGTGTGTGTGTGTGTGT